>JBBPBP010009778.1:8173390-8202886 GCA_037974735.1 Cicer chorassanicum | reverse complement strand
TTATATGTAATTTAAACATATTAATATACACTAAATTTTGGAATATTTAAAAATATTATTATAAAATAAAGTTTAAATAAAATCTCATATAAAATTATATTCATAAAAATATTATATTAAAAAATATAACTTAATTTTATTTTATTGATTTATTAATTAATTAGTTTATTCAAATATATGTTAATTTACTTTATTTTTTTTAAGTTGATTAACAAGTTATACTAAATTTTTAAAAGTAAAAAATCAAACCTAAAATTTAGGCCTATAAGAGGTCGGATCTTGATTTTTTTTTTTTTTGAAACAGGTCAGTTGTATTTTTAATCACACCAGATTTGAACTTTGCAGAGTCTAGTTTATTTTCACATCTAGACACGTCATACAGATGAAATTGCACTATTTTATTTTCTCTGAGTCTTCTACTTCCTCATTTAATTAATGTTTTATCATATCTTATAAATTCTGTGTGCTTTTTTCTTTTATAACCAAAAATAATAAAATTTTGTGTGTATTATTGATTTAAAATGTTGCAACACAAATTTAAATTATTTTTTAATAAAATTAATATATATTAATTTTACAATTATTTACCATGAAATTAAAAACTTCAACCCTTAAAATTATAAAGTTAAATTCTCTATTTAGTTGAAACCAAGTAGACAATGTAAGAAACAATAGAGTACAAATGATTGCTCAGCACAACATCTATTATAGGCAGAATGCTACAAAAAGACAGATTCAGCAGCATTCAAAAATCAATGTTCAAATTCTTCTAAAACAATAATCCCAAACCATGTGCACAAATTCAATGCAAATTGAATTGATGTCATAACAGACCAAGTCGACATGACCAATTCCTGATAAGTCAACATATTCGAAATCTCCTAATGTATTCCACTGATTTGAAACGATACCATGTCTGCAAATTAATTCAAATATTTTATTCTATGAATGCTCCGCTTGTGAATTAATCAAAGTCAAACAATTCTAGTTCTCAAATTCTTTTTTAAACGGGTGGAAGGTTTATACAAATGCTAAAATAACACTTGTTTATAATTATTGTAATAAAGAATTCTACTAAAAAAATGTTAAATATTATGATGAAAATTGGTAATAAAAAGTAAAAAATTATATACGTCATTTGTTTAATTAATTTGACTATTTTAATCTACTACTTTAGTATATTTAAAAATTAAAAAAAAACATTGATTTAACATAGGAGTATTAACAAAAATTAAAAATTAACATTCAAAGTCAAACATTAAGTTTATCTGTAATTGACCCCTTAAAATTTTTATTTTTTTTTCGATAGGATGATCCATTAAATTATTGAAGCTAAAAGAAAAATAGAACATGCATTTTTGTCCTATATAGTGCCAAGTTGAGTTGTAATAATGGACATGCTGTGTTTTGTGTGGGAACACTTTTATCTTTTCACACATAAACTCTTGACTTTCCCTACCCGTCTACCATGTGCTAATTCATTTGACATCATTACCTAAATGCACTTGAATTGCTCGTTTTTAAATTGTTAGATATATTTATTACTCATATTAAAACTAATATTTGCATGACTATTATACTTATATAATATAACAAATGCATCAATAATTCAAATTTTTAACTCAATTATAAGAAAAAATAACATAAAACAAAATAAAAAATTGAAAGAAAAAAAAAAGGAATCAAACGTGGAAACTGAGATAAAAAAATAAAACGCTTTATTAAAAATTATGTATGAGTTTACTCGAGTTTATTTAAATTTATCGTGTTCACATTAAAATAACAAAAAAGATTAAAAAAAATTGTTAAAATTATCATGTGGGAACCTGAGTTTAATGTGACTCCAACAAGATAAACTCATTTTCATTTTTTATCTTAAAAAAATGGTAAATTTCACCATAATTAACTTACACAACTGTAAGGTCCTAGATTCAAGTTCAATCTAACAATATCGACATTTGTCAGTGAAGTTAAGATTTAAGAACAATTCAATTTCATTTCTTAGTTTACATAAATTCGAATTTACCTCCAAATCAACTCAAAATTAATATATAAACTCGTGTAATCGTTCAATTCCACAAATTAACTTGCGATTTTAATTAACAAAAATGGAAAAACAGAAGTTTCGGGGAAGGTTGTAGACTTGTAAAACAAAGTAACCATATGAAAGTCAAACTCTGAGTTGTCACAACCTTTATCTTTCTTCTATGATGACATGTTTACATAGAAGCATAAACCATATAAAATTAAAAAGAGTATTCATACTACTACAAATTTATATAGTAGTAAAGTATAGTGACATTCACATTAATTAGCGCATATGGCATGGTCATACACTTCCTCCACCTCCTCATTCAACAATACACCTCCTCAAGAAAAACACGAAGTGTTTATTTGTTTTAGAAGTGAGGACACACGAAACACATTCACAAGCCATCTTAATGGTGCTTTGAAAAGATTAGACATAAGAACTTATATAGACAACAATCTTAACAGTGGTGATGAAATTTCAGCTACGATTGTTCGTGCCATCGAAGAATCGACGCTATCCGTTATTGTCTTCTCTAAAAACTTTGCGGCGTCGAAATGGTGTTTGGAAGAGCTTGTGAAAATACTTGAATGTAAAAAAATGAAAGGGCAAATTGTTGTGCCTATTTTCTATGATGTAGATCCTTCTGATGTTAGGAATCAAAGGGGAACCTATGCTGAAGCTTTTGCTAAGCATGTGAGAAATTTTGAGGAGAAGATTAAGGTACAAGATTGGAGGAACTGTTTGGTGGAAGGTGCTAATTATTCTGGTTGGGATTGCAATGTCAATAGGTAACTTTAATTATATTATTCAGTCAACTTCTTTGATTCTTAGAAAAAATGGTCTTAATAATTCACAAGTTTGACCGAAAATTAAGTATAGTTTCTATGAAATATGATTTGTTAACCTTAAAAATTTTGTTACATATATAGACCAAGTTATTTTATCGTCTAACTATCTTTATCATTTTGGCAACTCTAGTAAAATTATTCTGTACCTTGGTTGAATTATGAGAAACACATTTATTTTCTTTTAATTTTATTGAATTAATATCAATCGAGTTATTGTCTCAATCATAAAGACAAATAGAGTCGTTGACATATATTTTTGAGAAATGTCGTTGATCATTTTTAGAGTTTCGAATGACTTTTAAACACTATTCAACGATAAACCACCTAAGTCCACCGTTCTTGTCTTATTGTGAAACTTTTAGATCTTCACATGTGCCATTAACTTATATTTTTTTTTTAGAAGTATCATTGATTATTATTAGAGATTTGAGTGGCTTTCAAGTACTAGTTGATGGTGCACAACCTAAGTTTAGGGTCCTTATTTTATTGTGAAACTTAGATACTTACATGTGCCATTTTTCTTATCGTTGGTGTACAGGACAGAACTCGAATTAGTGGAGGAAATTGCAATGGATTTGCTACACAAGCTGAATCGAGTAAATGTTGGCGACCTAGATTATCAAATTGCTAAATTGGAGCAACTTGCAAAGCTACAATATGCATTCTATGAAAGCACGATTAGCCTTGAAAATCTTAACAAGCATCAATCAACCATTCAACGTATCACAGAACTTAAAATGGAGAGAAGTGTTCGCTTGCTTCGTTTGTCATCTGACATGCTTTCACATTTAGACAACAAAAAATTTCCATTTTAAACTTTTGCACAAGTGTTTTTGAAAAATCAGTTGTTTTTATTAATTTTACAAGTTAACATTTATGAGTATGATGATGAGATTTCTTAATAAAATCAAGCTTGATATTTCACCACACTCGGAGTTTGTTAAGCGAGTATGTATATATATATAATATCAACTATTGATTTATATATTTATTGGTTGCATATTATTCGTGATATACTCTTATGTGAATTGTTTATCTCAAAAGAATCGAATCCAACGCCAAATCTTTTGATCGTATGAAATCAGCATTCCATATACTTCAACCAAAAATATTATATATAAACATAAGAAGATACTCTAAAACAGATCCCAACATTGGCAACCAAGAACAAGACTAACAAGAAACTTTTCATCCACAATGCAATTAAGTTTTGATTTTGAACCATTCTAATTGCATAACTTCTTCACAACAACAACATTGTACAAGCTTTATCCAATTAAATTGGGTTACAACCTTTATCCAATTAAATTGGACCGATTACTTGAATCAAACTACGTCATAATAGACTATCATGTAGTATATTTCTTTCAATTGTCAAAATAAATTAATAATTTGTTGACATATCAGTGAGAGAATAACTATCAAAGATACTCCCTACGTGGTCAAACACTAATGGACTCAATTACTGTTTGTGTTTTATGTTTGTATCAAATTAGTAGTTTATACTTACATTAGGATAGTCAGTTAATTTTTTATAACTGACTTTGATGTATATTCTGCTTTAACATCTTTGTATATATATTGAATTGAATAATGGAAAACCTTGATGGTGCATACACGAGAAAGATGAGTTAAATTGTGTTTGACTAAATTGATAAAATTTTCATTATTTGATTAAACTGGTTTAGACTTGATCATTTATTTGGAGTAGAAGCAATAACAAAACTAAAGAGTGTAGGAATCAAGTGACACAAGTAGTTTATCCTGATTCACCACTAACTTGGATACATCTACTCCTTTAACTCAGAAGGATTTAATATACTAATTCAACAACTTGAATTATAAAACACTTGACCTTGCAAGCTAGTTTTTTCAAATAGCCTAACAACCCCAGACTTTTAAGGAACCCACACATTTTGACTCTACTAGCCAAGATTGTTGAAGACACACTAACACCACTATAGGGTTTGAATACAAAGGTTTGGAACTTGAGTAGTTGCTTCTAACAAGATGATTATAACAACGACTATCATACTCTAAGCAAAACACTTAGAAAATATTTCTCATTTGAACAAGTGTTTCTCTCTTTACACTCTAAGATAAATTTGGAATTTTGAGCTTGAGTTCTTTTACTCTTTTCTGATTTTTCTCATGATCTTCTTCTTCAGCCTTGAATATCTATTTATAGATAAAATTAGGACTTCAATTTAGTCCTTGTTTAATTCTAAATTATATCTTCATTTCTAGCTTGGTCAACAATGATCTTATTAAAAAATAATTATAAACAAGATGCTTTTTGATCATATGTTCGTTATCCAATTCTTTATTTCTTAATCCAATTTGAGCAGTTCTTCTACATTGATTATGTTTGTATTTTGTTCAGATTGAGTTTGTAGATTCTTCATATTGATACTTTTTGTATTTTGTTCATATTGAGTTTGTAAATTTTTCAGAATGATACTGTTCGTATTTTATTAATATTGCTTTCGCAAATTCTTTAGATGAAACTTCATTCCTATTGCTTGATTTGATCTGGGCAGGAACATAGTGTTGGATCGGTTCTTGAACTTTCACAAGTAGGAATATGACTAAGTCCAATTCAATATTTTGTCCTTTGTCAAAATCTGAATCATATCTTTGCAAATAATAAATGTGACTTCTTGTGAGTGTTTCTTCTTTTAAATAATTCTTGATCACATGTTCTTGTAAATAATTTATAATCATCATCTAATTTAATATCTGTTGTTGTCAACTGATTCACTGTATTCTGAAAAATACTCATATGTTCTGCCATTGAATCCCCATCTTTGTATTTCATATTCACCAGCTTTCGAATCAAGAGTGCTTTATTTGCACATTCTTTCATTCATATAAATCTTTTAATTTCTCCCACATCTTGTTAGCAACTATTTCAGTTTCAACATATGGATATACACTGAGATTCAACCACTATCTGATCAACGTCACTGCCTTTCTATTCATCTTCTTGCAATCAGTGTCATATTTATCTGTGGGTTTAGTAGTGTCACCTTAAATAGGATCATACAAATCTTTACTGTATAACATGTATTCCATAAGAGTCTTCCAAAGTGTATAATTAGAAGAGTTAAACTTAATCATATTCGAACATTTATTTCCCTCCTCTATTTAAATGCACAAACCAAACCAATCGAGCTCTAGATACCACTTTGTTGGGAACAACCAAAGATAACTATCTTAATAATGTGGAATATTTTCCCCCCACCTGTACAAATAAATAGTCAAACAGAAAATACAATTCCACAGAACAATAATAATTGGCAGAAAATTAAATATGAGACAAACACCATTTCTAACGTGGAAAATTTCCCTCAAATTGAGAGAATAAAAACCACGGGACCTAGTCTAGTAAAAACTTTCACTATAATAATTAATGGTTACAGAAGAGTCTTCCTAGTAACACTAGAGAACATTAATCAACAATAATAACAACCTTCCACTAAAGTGGGTATTCCAAAGTAAATCTCGGAGAAGGTAAAACTAATAACATTGTATATTAAAATAACAAACTCAATTGTGGAAATAACATACTAAAATTGTAGATCAAACAAAGCTAGTTTGCTACACACCCATTACCATCGAAACTCAATTTGTTTCCTCCTCCCCCTGTTTGTTACTGTCGCCGCGTGCCTTTTCCTTGTTTCTTCCTTCAGCACTGTTTTGTTTTTGTTTTTATTAGGGATTTCAAAATTCCTTCTTTTTTTTTCTTCACATAGGCCAGGCCCAATAAATATATATTCTTTTTTTTTTAATAATAATAACAATAATAATACTAATGCTAATAATAATAATACAATTAAAAATGGTGGGTTCCACTTAGGGAGTGGGCCACCCAACACTCAGTGACAAGCTCTGAATACCAAATGATGTGGATTTGGGTGCTTCCACGTGAGATTGAATATCTAACCAAGTGGTTTCTTCAAATAAAGTAGAAAAATGAATAGGAAAAGAAATAAACAAACATGAGTTAGATGGAGAAGATGAAGAAGGTGCAACAGTCAATGATGATTAATAAGCCAATGTGGAATCGTCACAATGGTAAGGAAACCATGGATATGATTCAAGCAAGTTCTAATTCAAGAACTCAAAGAGGAGGCACATCTCACTCACCATTCTCATGAGAGAAATTCTAATTCATTTCAAAATTATCCAAAATGAGAATGTTATGTATTTAAAGATTTAACCTATTCCTAAAATGGGTCACTCTAGACTCATATTGGGCTTACATCACTTAACTAAAAAATTTACAATTCAAATTAAACACCAATGAAATTAAAAAAAAACTATTATAAAGTTTTGACTTGAAATATTCTTTATTTTTTCTCCTAGTTAACTCATTTTACGTCCTCATCACTTATCGACGCAAATGTTTATCATAAAATTGATGTGTTTGAGAATATGAATTAAATCATGCAATTTCAACATTTCATTCATATAAATTAACTTTGATCCATTAGTGTAATTTCCATTTATGCTTAAATATATTAGATAACGAAACATTTATTGTAAGTCTAAAATAGTTTTAGGTTTAGTTGCAGTTTTTGTTCTCCTATTTTTATCAATTCATGAAATTGTTCCCCTATTTTAAAATATAACAGTTTTGGTCCCTCATTCTAATTTTTTAACTAAAAAATCACAATTTGACATGCTAAACTAAATAACGTGGCACATGATACAATGATTTTATAATTATTAACACCCATGAAATCACAATAAAACCCTCTAAAAACTTAGCTTTAGACTTTAAAAAAATTTCATTTTTATAATTTAATTAGTTATATATGAAAAATTAATGCATCTAGATGGTTCTATAGCATGAAATAGTATGTCACATCATATAAAATATGTCAAATCATCATTTTTTGTTCAAGAATTTGATAGAGGGATTAAAATTGTTGACTCTTAAAATAGGATGACTAATTCCGTGAGTTGATAAAAATAGAAGGATTAAAACTGTAATAAAGTCGAGTTTTAAATTGATATTCAATAAAAATCTATCATTTTAATGTTGTTTTTAAAAATATAATTACAAAATAAACTCATGCAAAAGTATAATTAATTATTTTTGAATATAGTGTAAAACTAATTTATATATATAATAAATAAATAAATAAATAAATAAAATAATTAAATATTGATAAAAAAAATATTATTTGTCATGATCACCGAACATTTTTTTTATTTTTTATTTGAGATGCTTATACTATATAATTGTCAAATGATAAAAAAAAAAAATTGCTTAAATTTCGAAATGATAAATTAAGTGCACTAAAGTCAAACTTGATCCATCTAAGTGCTTAAAAGATGTTTAGATATGATTTATTTAAAAAAGGGTAATACAGCCGGTATTATAAAGTTATCACAAAATTTTCTACTCTTTTATGCAAATACAAAAAAATATGATCAGTAAATTTCTCAAATTGGTTTATGCTATGATCCTTCTTCGTTTCCTCTTTTTTGCTGTAACGAATGGCATTCGTTAGTTCATCTTTTCTTTTTCTATTTTTAATGTTTTCTCTTTACCTTATTACGTGTATATATATAAGTTGAATTCATTTATGAGTGATTAAATGTCCCATCGATTTAAAATTTGGTAAATATTGAATATATAAAAGTGGTGATCCATATACACATTGCAAAGTTTTTAATTGAGATATGATGTCAAAGTTTTTTGTAGATCTTGAAATATTTATTCTGTTGTTGCTCCCGCAGACTTCTCAAAATACATATATCTTTCATTGATTTTGTTTTTGCAATTAAATAGTAATTAGTGTTTCCTCTAATTATTTTTTCCATTGATTTTTCAGGTTGTTACTATCCTCAAGTTATGTTTTGCGATAGTTATGGGTGTTTCTGCATGATACCCATGGGTCCCTATTAAGGTTAAAAAGAATAATTTGTGTGTCGCACTTGAATCTCTTTGAAAAGATGAAAAGCATGCTAAATGTATTATGCATTTCTATCCTTTATTTTCTTTTAGAATAAAAGGAAAACATCGAATATCACTTCATAATTGCAATTAGCTATTTCATTACACTTGATAAAAAGAAAAATAGATTGGATAGACAAGTAATAACGGAGTTTCAAAATAATTGAGTCAAAATAAATTAAACAACGCATGAATATAAAACAATATTTATATATAGAGTGTAATAAAACTGAAATCGGCAAAGGGGTTAGCATAGTTGTTTTTCAAGAAAAAAAATGTATTTCAAATTCTTTATTTTACATTTTGAGACTTTAATTAATATCTTGCCCAATAAAATATAAATATAATGAAAAAAAATATCACCTTCCATTGTCGAAC
Organism: Cicer chorassanicum; assembly: GCA_037974735.1. NCBI lineage: Eukaryota > Viridiplantae > Streptophyta > Magnoliopsida > Fabales > Fabaceae > Cicer > Cicer chorassanicum. The sequence goes on along the minus strand of JBBPBP010009778.1, from coordinate 8,193,660 downwards.
CAATGATATTATTCTTGTACAATTAGTTAATCCTTGCACTGATTTGTAAATTCTTCCTATAAATTTCATATTATATATCTAATGACAAAGCCGCAACACACAGTAGTAAGGCTTATGGTAGACAATGAACTTATACTTCCTTTATTCTGTGAAAATATTGTGTGTTTTTTATTTTTTAGAATGCTTGTTCATTTTATTTTGATGAGAGATTTTTGAAATAAATAATTGTTATTGAGAGAATTTATCAAATGATAGTTAATGTAGATATATTTTAAAAAATAATAAAAATGGTTTTTTGATATTTTATTATTTCATAAAAGGTATGTTTAATGTAAACGGTTTTTTTATATTCTTATTAACGAGTAAAATTAATTAAAATTTTAACAAATAAAAATAAAAAATGTATTCACAAAATGTGAGATTGTTCTAGTCAACTCGAAAAGACAGACAAATATTGGATAGGATTTTAAGTCATGGACTCTGATTTCCATGTGAATAGCAAGTTGGTGAAGGTTTAAATTGTAATTTTATTGTCCTAATCCCTAAAAACAATTTTCCTCAAACTCCTAATGACTTACTACCTATTTTGTTGATGGGATGTATCTATAAAGCATTGGCAAAAGTCCTTGTAAAAAGATTGAAGAATGTGATGGATAAGCTAATTTCAAAATACCAATCTCTTTTTTTTTTTTCTTTTTAGGGGCGTCAAATTTTAGATGGAATTTTGGTGTAGAATGCAATTGTGGATGAGGCAAAAAAGAGGAAACAATAGCTAGTTAATTTAATTTAAAATAGACTTTGAAAAGGCATATGATTCATTGTAGTATGCTTACTTCGATATGGTAATAGCATTTATGCAGTTCCTTGATAAATGAAAAAAAAATTGATTTTTGCATGTTTGAATTCGGCCACTACCTTATGTAGTGATATCCGAGAAAATTTGTTTTGGTTAATAGATATCTAAGAAAATGATTATTTTTGCGGCACAAATTACGGTAGCATAATCCATTTTCTTCATGTTTATTTTTATTGGCAGTTGAAGAACTAGGCACTATGTTAAATATTTCGATGGAGAATTGGGTACTTGTTGGTTATAATGTGGGTTGTGGTTTAGAGGTGCAATCCTCTCATTTACTATTTGTGGATGATACTCTTGTTATGGGAAAGAAAAATTTGGCCAAATAAGGGCCATCAAAGCCAATTTGCTATTGTTTGAATTAGCTTCTAGGTTAAAATTAAATTTTCATAAAAGTCTCTTGGTGGAGGGAATATTAATTATTCATGGCTTCAAGAGACGATTACCTTATTGAATTGTACGAAAGGTGAACTACCTTTAAAATATTTGGGCTTACCGATTGAAGATAATCCTCGAAGACTTGATTTTTAGAATCATGTGATCCAAAAAATTAGGAAAAGGTGATCAGGCCGAGAAATCATCATCTTTCTATAGTAGGTCGTCTTGTTCACTTAAAATCTTTCTAGTTTGCGATGCTGATTTATTTCCTTTGTTTTGTGAAAAGGGTGGGTTAGGTGTGAGAAATTTGTGTATTTTTAATATTGCATTGCTGGGTAAATGCTGGTGGAGAAATAAAATGGAGGAGGGAGGTGATAAAGTCATTATTTGTAACAATAATAATACTAATGCTAATAATAATAATAATAATAATAATAATAATAATAATAATAATATTATTATTATTAAAATTGGTGGATTCCACTTGGGAAGTGAGCCACCCAACACTCACTAACAAGCTCTAAATACCAAATGATGTGGATTTGGGTGCTTCCACATGAGATTGAATATCTAACCAAATGGTTTCTTCAAATAAAGTAGAAAAATGAATAGAAAAAGAAATAAACAAACACGAGTTAGATGGAGAAGTGAAGAAGCCGCCACATTCAAAGATGATTGATAAGCCAATGTAGAATTGCCACAATGGTAAAGAAACCATTGATATGATTCAAGCAAGTTCTAATTCAAGAACTCAAAGAGAAGACACATCTCACTCACCATTCTCATGAGAGAAATTTCAATTCATTTCAAAATTATCCAAAATGAGAATATTATGTATTTAAAGATTTACGCTATTCCTAAAATGGGTCACTCTAGACTCATATTGGGCTTAGACCACTTAACTAAAAAATTTACAATCCAAATTAAACACGAATGAAACTAAAAAAAAAAACTATTATAAAGTTTTGACTTGAAATATTCTTTATTTTTCCTCCTAATTAACTCATTTTAGGTCCTCATCACCTATCACGCAAATGTTTATCATAAAATTGATGTGTTTGAGAATAGGAATTAAATCATGCAATTTCAACATTTCACTCACATATATTAACTTTGATCCATTAGTGTAATATCCATTTATGCTTAAATATATTAATTAAGGAAACATTTATGGTAAGTCTAAAATAGTTTTAGGTTTAGTTGCAGTTTTAGTTCTCTTATTTTTAGCAATTCATGAAATTTGTCTCCTATTTTAAAATATGACAGTTTTGGTCCCTCACTCTAATTTTTTAACTAAAAAATCGCAATTTGAGATGCTTAACTAAATAATGTGACATATGATACAATGATTTAGAACGATTAACACCAACGAAATCACAATAAAACACTCTAAAAACTTAACTTTAAACTTTAAAAAAATTTCACTTTTGTAATTTAATTAGTTACATATGAAAAATTAATGCATCTAGATAGTTCTATAGTATGAAATAGTTTGTCACGCCATTTAAAATATGTAATCGTCATATTTTTGTTCAAACATTTGATAGAGGGACCAAAATTGTCGACTCTTAAAATAGAATGACTAATTCCGTGAGTTGACGAAAATAAAAGGACCAAAACTATAATAAAGCCAAGTTTTTAATTGATGTTCAATAAAAATCTATCATTTTAATGTTGTTTTTAATAATATAATTAGAAAATAAATTTATGCAAAAATATAATTAATTATTATTGAATGTCGCGTAAAACTATTTTTTACTTATAATAAATAAGTAAATAAATAAAATAATTAAATGTTGATAAAAAAAATATATTAATTGTCATGATCACCGAACATTTTTTTATTTTTTTATTTGAGATGCTTATACTGTATAGTTGTCAAATGATAAAAAATAATTGCTTAAATTTAGAAATGATAAATTAAGTGCACTAACGTCAAACTTGATCCATCTAAGTGCTTAAAAGATGTTTAGATATGATTTATTTAAAAAAGGGTAATACAGCCGGTATTATTTTAGTCAAAGTGATATTCTCTCTTTTACTTATACATTTTTTTTAATATTTATAAAATAAATAAATGATTCAATTATTTTGAGATAGAGGGAGTACTATCTTTGGTCTTTTTTATTAGAGAAAAAACAAAACAAAAATCCAAAATTAATGTACTCTTAATTCTTTTAACTTTTTGACTATTTTAACATATAAACTTTTATATTTATTTGAGGGACATATAAATCTGATTGAGGCATTAAATATCAATGCATAATATCAAGAGTACATTAATTTTAAAATATAAATTTAAAAGTAATTTAAACAATAAATACATTTTAAAATTGTAACTTTTTCTTATTATATTGGACCGAATAATTCTAAAAAAAAAAAATATCTTGGAATTTCACTTTATAAAGTGACCACAAAATTTTCTACTCTTTTATGCAAATGCAGAAAATATGATAAGTAGATTTCTCAAACTGGTTTATGCTATGATCCTTCTTCGTTTCCTCTTTTTTGCTGTAACAAATGGCATTCGTAAGTTCACTTTTTCTTTCTCTGTGTTTAATGTTTTCTTTTTATCTTATTACGTCACTACGCTAAAAATGATATTTTATAGCGCGTCTTTTACAGCGCTTATTAAATACAAGCGCTGTTGTATAATTTTTTAAAAATAACGGAGGATACAACAGCGCTTTTTTTACAAGCGCTGTTGTAGGGTCACATACGCTTGCACATAATGTTTACAACTCTTTTACAACGCTTTTTTAGAAAGCGCTGTAAATTGAAGCGCTCTCAAATAGCCTTTTACAACGCTTTTTGAGCGCTTTAAACACAAGCGCAGTAAAATGTAGCGCTCCCACCTTATGTTACATAGCTTTTAAAGCGCTATAATAATAATGGCGTTCGGATTGATGAGTCAGGGTTCTTGTTGTCGATTTTAATAGGGTGGGATACAAAGATGAGCCTTTTATTTTAGCGTCGCAAGCTCAACAAGTGTTTTATGTCACTGATCCTGCTGATGATAAATGGTATGTTGTCCTATCGACCAATAAAATAAGTGATGATAACAATAATGATGAAGATGTTGGTAATGATCTTTTCTTTGCAACATCACAACCACATGAAATTGATTCAACTGATGATGGTTTATATCTTAGAGATGATCATGATGAGGGAATTTGGATTAATCCATCGTTTCGTATCATTAATGGACAAACAAATGTGAATCCCACCAAGAAAAGAAGAAGGGCATCTTAATGGGTTTAATTGTTTTTAAGCCATGTAATCTGAACTGAGTTCATGTAATTTAATTGTTTGATCTGCCATAATTGAGCATTTTGGTATTTAGCTTGAACTGTTTGTAATTTTCTGCTTATACTGTATGTAATTGTATACTGAACTTGAACTGATCATGTAATTTAGCTTGAACTGTTTGAACTTGAACTGATCATGTAATTTATATATATATATATATATATATATATATATATATATATATAGGTATTATTTGGAAGAAAAAATTATTATTTGGAAGAAAAAAAATAATTAAACACAATTTGGAAGAAATAATAATTTAAATAATTTGGAAGAAAAAATAATTTAACTATTTGAAAGAAAACAAAATTATTTGGAACTTTTCTTGTACTTAAGATCATCCCAAAATAATGAAGTCACACAGCCCTACTACAACGCTCTTTTGCAAAAGCGCTGTAATAGGGTTTTAAAAAAATAAAACAAAGAGGCATTTCATATATAAAACCCTATTACAGCGCTCTTTAAAAAAAGCGTTGTAATAGGGTTTTAAAAAAATAAAATAAGGAGGTCTTTTAAAGCACTTTCTTCATAAACGCTGTAAAAGGGTCACACAACATTTGGACATGATAAAACAAAGAGGCATTTTATATATAAAACTCTATTACAGCGCTCTTTTGAAAAAGCACTGTAATAGGATTTTAAAAAAATAAAATAAGGAGGTCTTCTAAAGCGCTTTCTGCATAAGCGTTGTAAAATGGTCACATAACGTTTACATATAATAAAACAAAGAGGCAGTTTATATATAAAACCCTATTACAGCGCTGTTTTGAAAAAGCGCTGTAAAAGGCTTTTAAAAAATAAAATAAGGAGGTCTGTTAAAGCGCTTTCTGCATAAACGCTGTAAAAGGGTCACATAGCGTTTGCATATAATAAAACAAAGAAGCCTTTTAAAGCGCTTTGTATAAAAGCGCTGTAAAAGGCTTTTAAAAAAATAAAAATAAGGATGTATTTTACAGTGCTTTTTCACAAGCGCTTTAAAAGGCTTATAAAAAAGTAGACTTTTAAAAAATAAAATAATGAGACCTATTACAGCGCTTTTTCAAAAAAAAACGTTGTAATAGGGTGTTATATATAACAGTAAACCTCTTCAGTTTCATCTCCATTACGTAAATTTCATACGAGTGTTTCAGTTTCCTCTGCGTTCTCCTTCTCATTGCGAACCCTGCGTACCCTACGAGTGTTTCAGTTTCCCTTGTTTCCTCCTCATTACTTACTCTCATTACGTAAACATCATACACATGTTTCCTCCTCATCTTCATCGTCCTTTCCATTATGTAACCATATATTTTTAGTCTTCGTTCGTCCTTGTTTCGTCTGCGAACCCCGTAACCCTACGATCGTTCGTCTTCGTTCGTCCTCGTTTTCATCGTCTTCTGCGTTGTTCGTCTGTGAACCCGTAACCCTAAGCATTAAAAAGAGCTATTTCAGGTATTGTATTTATTAGTTTTTTGTTTCACTAAAATGCATGTTGAACTTATACTGCTACGTACTTAGACTCTGCATGTTGAACTTGTTGAAGTTATACTGAACTGCATGTTGAAGTTGTTGTAGATAAATGGATACCAACAAAGATTTAGAATGTCAAAATGAAGAAGTTGGCAATACCAAGACTTACGAAAATGAAGTCAAACATTGTGCAACCATGATGCAAAATGTTATAAAAGCAAGAAGTACTGGGCAAAAATTTGAGGTATACTTTGTTTGTTGTTTTCTTTGTTTGTTGTTTATACTATAAACAATACTTTGTTTGCTGTTTACTTTGTTTGCTGTTTATAATTTGAGGTACTTACTATATGAGTTTATTAGGTGGGATGGAATGAGAGTGGCCAGCCAATTGACCCCAACAGTTCAATGTTATATTGGAATCGTTGTTCGTCAGAATATCCCCATCACAATATATGATTGGAGAGATAAGGCATTGAAGGATGCAAAAGATGTATTGTGGGCTGATATAAAAGTAATTTTTTACTCCACTTTTTTACTTATAACTTTTTTACAAACTGCTTTGAAGTACTTTACTCAAACTATATCTTTATTTGGTTTTCAGAAAGCTTTTGATGTTGACGAGGTGAGAAAGAGTTACGTGCTGAGAGTTGCCGGGAAAATACACCGGGGTTTTAAATCTCACCTCTCAAATTGCAATCTAAGAGACCGAGATGGCAATATGAATGCGGAAGCTCCAAAAATATATAAACATTATATATCAAATGAGGAATTGAGCGCATTCGTAGCAAAACATTCGGACCTCACGTTTGTTGTAAGTGATTAATTTATTAGCATGTGTTTTATTATTCATATTCATAGCGTATTTTAAATTTTTACAAGATTATTATTTTTTTTTATATAGAATATTAGTAAGACAAATCGCGAGAGGGCAAAAATTATTCCCCACCCATACAAGAAATCTTGTATGGGATATGCACGTCTAGAGCAAAAACTTGTAAGTAATTAAACATTACTTTTATATAATGTGGCATTATAAACTATACTTTCTAACTAATATTTTGTTTATGATATTAACAAGAATAGCTACAAGACACCCAATTCGATCAACCGTTGGGTCGTCATATATTGTGGAAGGAAGTTCGCATAAATAAAGACGGAGTGGTTAATAACGAAAATGTTCAAAAAGTAATAGAACTTTGTGTAAGTATATTTATCACTTTAATATTTTTTAATATTGTATTTTAAAATTGATATTGAACTAATCTTTTTAATCCTACGTGTATATATTTTAGGCGAATCTCGAACAAAGTTCAGAAAATCAAGAGGACAACAAGGCTACTTGTAGGGACGTACTAGGTAAAGTGTTTAATGTTCCTGAATATTCTGGCCCGTGAGGGGGAAATGATTTTGCGTAACTCCTAGAAGCTATTTTTCACAAGAGAAGCCCCAAAATCCATCTAACGAGGAAGTATTAGAGAAGATCAAAGTATTAACAGAGCAAGTGGCGTTCTTGGTGAAGACAAATAAAGACAAGCAACTTGCGGATCAGCTCCAACGTGAAAATCAAATGGAGAGTGAAAACGCGAGTTGCAACGTTGATCACAAAAGTCTTCCTGAGGTAATTAATTACTTAATAAAATAAGAAATTCATTCACTAATTGTTTCACATACTTATGTATTAACCATTGATTTAGGGTGTCACTCCATGCGTGTTGTACTTATCCTCCCCTACTCATCGGAAGGTCGGAAAAGGAACATTGTGCAATACTCTGGGCGAAGTATTGCACAACACACCGATCCCTGTTGGCCATGTCAGAGTATCACCAGTTATTGCTTTGGAACCAAATGCACCGTTGCCTATACCGGACAACGATGCAGATCTGAATTATTTGGGCGAAGCAATTGGCAGTTACGTGACATGACCCAAACATCTTGTTGCCTCTGATAAGGTATGTTTAATTAATTGAAATGTATGTTTAATTGATTATATTTAATTGCTGAATTTTTTCCGATGTTAACTTTAATTTCACATTTATTTAGATTTAATCAAAGCCTAAAGGGAATGATAAGAAGATTTCCAGAAACGAAACAATCACATCGCCCGAAAAGGTTTGTCACATTTATTCTATAAGGTTTGTCATTTTTTCAGATTCAATAAACTAACAAACTGATTAACCTCGTTTTTTCATATTTAATCCAATAAACCACCCGCACAGCAAGCCAACTGGCGCACCACGACTTGATGTTCGTGTTAAAAATAAAGCTAGTAAACTTCAAAAATTGGAGGGTAATAAAGCTGGCAAACTGCAAAAGCTGGAGGGTAATAAAGCGGCCAAAGTTGCTGCTCAAAAATTGGATCGTGTAAAATCAGTTGATGCTCCTGCTCCTAAAATAAGTCAGCCATGACTTGCTCGATATCGGGTGCCTTGACATACTGGCAAAAAAAATATGGGCACCGACAACGATTCACGAATAATAAGCATGGATAAGGCTATATTCGGAGATGAGTATGAAGAATTTTTTGAAAAAGAGCACATATACGAACTTCTCGACCATAAGGAGCTGAGTGCTACTGTCATCCGCTTATACATGAGGTAAAAATTACTTTTAATTGCATTTATTTGTAATTAATTTAATTTATTGGTAATTAATCTAATTTGAAATTTTCATTGAAGGTTTTTGTATGAGAAGTTCGTGTGCACGCGCAGATTGTCAAGTAGATTTTCATTATTGTCTCCGCATAAGATTTCGATGCTTAAACACGATCCGATGAATGTAAAGAAATACGTTGTAGATATACTATTAGGAAATAAAGAGAATGATAAGTTGTTCCTTGCACCATATAATTCAAGGTACGTAATTATATATTCTTTATTTATATCTTTTTTAATTTATGAGTTCTTAATTTATTAGTTGTGTAAACCAAATTTTTGTTGTTGTAGGGCACATTGGGTGCTATTTGCAATCAATGCGACCTCTGAAGTTATATACTACCTAGATCCCTTGCACGACCATTACAACAATCACCCCGAGATAAAGGCTATGTTCGACACGTAAGTAATATTCATTTATTTTTTACATATATATATATATATATATATATATATATATAATGTGTTTGTTAATGCTATAATAATCACATTTATTTATTCGATAGTGCTTTACAAGTTTTTCGATCTCAAAGAGGTGCTACAGTGTCGAAGCAAAAGTCAAATAACATCACATGGATTCCAATAAAGGTTTGAAATATATGTTTTTAAAATTTCATTTTACAATCAATGCACAAATAATTATTGACTTATATGTTTTATTTTATAGTGCCCTCGTCAAACTAACAACATCGATTGTGGGTACTATGTATTGCGATTCATGAAGGAGATTGTTGATAAGAATCAAATTATAATCCCAGAAACGGTACGGTATTTTCATTATTTGATTTTCATATATAAACTATGTATATATTTGATTCTAACTTATGTATGTTCAATTTTTATATCGCACAGTACTTTGACAATTCCAGTCCAACATATTCTGAAGAAAATCTAACAGAAATAAAGAAAGACTGGTGTCAGTATGTGATTGAAATGAAGATTATTTGATTTGTTGGGAAATGGCATGCTGCAAGGGATATGGTAGTTATGTGCTGTTTGTGAATATGTAGTTGTGAATATGAATATGTAGTTGTATGAAAATGATAGTGAATCTGATAGTTATATGAATAGGTAGTTGTGAATATGTAGTTATGGGCTATTGTGAAAATGAATAAGTAGTTGTATGAAAATGATAGTGAATCTGATAGTTATATGAATAGGTAGTTGTGAATATGTAGTTATGGGATGTTGTGAATATGTAAATATGAACTGATTGTTGTGAATATGTAGTTCTGTTGTTGTTGTGTACTGATTCTTGAGTACTGATTGTTTTGTACTGATTGTTTTGTAGTGTTGTTTTGTTATTGTTGTGTACTGATTGTGAACTGATTCTGGATGAAAATGATTTTAGAATAAAAATTGTGAACTGATTCTGGAATAAAAGACATCGTTTTCTAAAAAAAAGTGCTTTCAAAAAAGCGCTTTTTAAAATTTACAGTATTTCTAATAAAACTAAAAAAAAAACTAAAACGTGCATTAGAATGCACCTACTACAACGTTTTTTTGAAAAATTGATGTAAAAGGTGCATAATAATGCATTTATTGAATGCACCTACTACAACACTTTTTGGCAAAAGCGTTGTAAAAGGTGCATTAAGCATCTATATGAATGCACCTACTACAACGCTTTTTGGAAAAAGCGCTGTAAAAGGTGCATAACAATGCATCTATATGGTGGATGCACCTATTACAGCGCTTTTGTGGAAAAGCGCTGTAAAAGGTGCATAACAATGCATCTATATGAATGCACCTATTACAGCGCTTGTTTGGAAAAGCGCTGTAGTAGGTTCATGCATATGAAGCGCTATTGCAGCGATTTAAAAAACGCTGTAACAGGGAGTTACAGCGCTTTTTCGAAAAAGCTCTGTAAAACGAGAATAACAAGTGCGCAATATATCCACCTGTTTTACAGAGCTTTTTTATTTTAAAAAGCGCTGTTGTATCTTTTTACAACGCTAGTAACTACAGCGCTTTTTTTTTTTTGAAAATGCGCTGTAAAATGCGCTTTTTCGCATAGTGCGTGTATATATACGTAGAATTCAATTATGAGTGATTAACTGTCACATCGATTTAAAATATGGAAAATGTTGAATATATAAAAGTTGTGATCTATATACACATTGTAACATTTTGAATTGAGATATGATGTCAAATTTTTTTGTAAATCTTAAAATATTTGTTCTGTTGTTGCTCCACCGGACTTTTCAAAATACATATATCTTTCATTGATTTTGTTTTTGCAATTAAATAGTAATTAGCGTTTCCTCTAGTTATTTTTTTCCATTGATTTTTCAGATTGTGACTATCCTCGAGTTATCTATTGCGGTAAAATTGGGTGTTTCTGCGTGCTACCCAAATGAGTCCGTTTTAAGGTTAAAAAGAATAATTTGTGTGTCGCACTTGAATCTCTTTGAAAAGCTGTAAAACATGCTAAATGTATTATGCATTTTTATCCTTTATTTTCTTTTAGAATAAAAGGAAAACATCGAATATCACTTCATAATTGCAATTAGCTATTTCATTACACTTGATGAAAAGAAAAATAGATTGGATAGACAAGTAATAACGGAGTTTCAAAATAATTGATTCAAAATAAATTAAACAACGCATGAATATAAAACAATATTTATATATAGAGTGTAATAAAATTGAAATCGGTAACGGGGTTAGCATAGTTGTTTTTCAAGGAAAAAAATGTATTTCAAATTCTTTATTTTACATTTTGAGACTTTAATTAATATCTTGTCCAATAAAATACAAATATAATGAAAAAAATATCACCTTCCATTGTCGAACCCGTTATATTATTCTTGTACAATTAGTTAATCCTTGCACTGATTTGTAAATTCTTCCTATAAATTTCATAATATTATATATCTAATGACAAAGCCGCAACACACCATAGTAAGACTTATGGTAGGCAAAGAACTTAGACTTCGTTTATTTTGTGAAAATATTGTGAATTTTTATTTTTTTAAATGTTTGTTTATTTTCCTTTGATGAGAGATTTTTGAAATGAATAATTATTATTGAGAGAATATATCAAATGATAGTTAATGTAGATGCATTTTGAAAAATAAAAAAAAAAAAATTTAATATTTTAATATTTCATAAAAGGTATATTTAATGTAAACGGATTTTTTATATTCTTATTAACGTGTAAAATTAATTAAAATTTTAACAAATAAAAATAAAAAATGTATTCACAAGCAAAACTGTAGCTAAAAATGTGAGATTGTTCTTCTGTTACAAAGATAATTAGAAATAAAACTTGAAATATAATGAATTTATAGATAACTAATGGCGCAAATGCTCTAGAGAGAAAACATGGGGTGCGCAACTTTGTATAAAAGTAAGGAGTGCAAGTTATCTATAACAATATTTTTTGGTTTAAATATATTATTGGTCTCTATAAATATAACTTTTATTTATTTTAGTTTTCGTAATTTTTTTTTTTTAGTTTACATTCCTCTAATATAAAAAAAAATATTTTTGGTCCTTAACGTTAAGTGGACGTTACAAAAACGTTAACTGACAAACGGAAACAGTTTTTGGTCCCTGTAAATATAACATAATATTATAATATAATATAGTTAAACTAAAACTGAAAAGTATTATATTTACAGGGACCAAAAACTATTTCCGTTTGTCAGTTAACGTTTTTGTAATGTCCACTTAACGTTAAGGACCAAAAATAATTTTTTTTTGATATTACAGGGATGTAAACCAAAAAAAAAAATTACGAGGACCAAAATCAAAAAAGGTTATATTTACAGGGACCAAAAACATATTTAAACCATTTTTTTTATGCAAGGATTATAATGCAAAGGTAACACAATGTAGAATTGATATTTTGACATTTCAACTATATTGCCATTCCAAAACTACTACCCATCACTTTATAAAAAAGTTTTAGGGACTAGGCCAAAACTAAAGGAAACAGAGATGAACAACATTGTCAAAATCTTACCTGAAAAATTTCAAAAAATAAAACCAAGGTGGAAGAAAAAAGAGTATAGCACGGCAAGATAGACATCATGATAATCAAGGGTCAAAACTAAGGGAAACATTAATGAAATCAGAAAAAAGAAGACCATATCAATTACAGTAAAAGTCATTCTAAATGCAATGAGATGGCAAATTCCACCAAGTAAAACGACGAGAATAAAAACCAACATTAGCAACTTTGTCGGTATGCGTGTTGCCTTCCTTGTATATATGATAAATGTGAAACTACATTTTTCTTGTAAGGGATGCACAATCAACCATCGAGTCTTAAACTTACAAGGCACGAGATTAGAAATAGAGAAAAAGTGGACAACTAACAACAACAAAAAAAGATACACTTGATCCAAAAGGCAGAACCTCTAGTCCAATTCACAACTGATTCTCATGAATCAAATACCATAAAATAACATGCAAAGTAAAATAAATTATAATAACAAGTTTAGACAATGTTGATATTAATCAAAACTATTATTACTTGATTAGATGTGAAAACATATATAGCATGCATGTTTTATCACATAATAGGAACAGTCTACCCATATACGTTAATAGAATATAAATAAATGAATTAAAATGCAATTTTGGTCACTCTATTTTACTAAATCTGTAATTTTTATCCTTCTTTTTTTTTTCCTGCCATTTTAGTTTCTCAATTTTCAAAATTGTTGACATTTTGGTCCCTCTTTTCAATTTGGTTTTGTAATTTATTGTATACTTAATTTTCTAATAATTTAATTAATATTTTCTATATTTAATTTTGTGCAAACTTAATATTAACCATTTGATGAGTATAAATTTTTATAAGACTATCTTTAATTTCATATCATTAAATGTTTGTGATGTGCTCACAATGTAAAACATTTTACATTGACAATGCATAACAATAAAATTCATTCTTTATATACAAAATTTAAGCTAAGAAGATAATGTCTAAGTTTAAATTACAAAAAACCTTAGGAATCATCAACTTATAAGAGAATTTTGATATATTTTCCTTTAAGAAGACTAGAAGTACTCAAACCCACAAAATGCAAAGTCAACACATGTCTCTTTTTTAAAAATTAGTGACACTAATGACCATTTTACAATTGTTCAATGTAAGATTGTAACTTTATCACTTAAAAACATAAAATCAAATTCTTACTACCGAACTGACACTTCATGTACATCTTTTTAACACTTAACTATATGGACTTATAATTTAACTCTAGTGTCACACAAATTATTGGATTGTGTTATCCAATCATCATGTGAATGTATTAAATATAATAGACGTTACTTACATCTTAAATGAAAATTTTATTTTTATTAAATAATAATAACATTTGAAAAAGAGGATGGAGGCTAAACGTACTCAAAAAAAATTATGGTTTCCTAAAAAGGTCAAGAAAGAACAAAAGAAACTATTTGAAAGTTTCAACTATTTTCAATAGACCTTGTCTCACTTTGGTCTTCTCTTAGAATGGGTCACCAAACACCTTATTACCACCATCGCTCCCGAAGATCATCCTCCTGTACTACCACCTCGACCTCCTCATGCAGATCGTCCTCGTCCTTCATCATCATCCTCTTTTGATGATTCATCTCCATCCAAATAGCTCTGAAGACTAGGAAACTTTTTTATGGTTGACAAATCTTGGGGGAAAAAGATTATGAGCTAAAATTGTCAACTTTTTGCAGTCTAAGAGGATGCTTTTTGAAACTTTTACATTTCAATTCTCTTTATTAATTATGCTACCTATTTATTAATTATGTTTTTTTTTTGCTTTTGAACCATTTTGTAGTCATTACCTCCTTGAACAATTGATGAATTTATATTTTGATTCAAAATACTTATCTCAAATATTATGCATATGTTGAGGGTGAGCAAAATTTAAAACTATGCATATATTGAGGGGAGAGCATAATCAAATCATTACTTATGCATTTTCTTTCATAAGAATCATAATCTAAAGAATATTGTCATCATAAAAAATGGGGAGATTGTTGAGACAAAATCTCACTCAAATGTTTCAATGATAACAAAATTATTTCAAAGATTGTGATTCTACATGTTATCTAATTTGTGCTCTTGAGTGTATCCAAATTAGAAAACGGGTTCCTCGCCTTCATGATCAAAAGAAGAGTCTTTACATATCTTTGACATGTCCTCTACGTGAGAGGACAAACTATTAAAGGATGAAAGTATAACCTCTATGACAAAGGATAAAATAATACTGAAGAAAGGATGTCAGGAGACAAACAATACTGATTAAGAGGATGAATATATGTTCTCTATGTCAGAGGATAATAACTTATGTCTTCCATTCATCCTCGTACATGGAAAAATGAGTAAAAGTATCAAAGTACAAAAAGTATTGTCCTTGACAAAAAAGCAAGACTGTACAGTTGTTGGAAAAGAAAAAAGTCAAAAGCACAAGTCATGTCATAATTCATGGAAGCTCAATCCTCTTATCTGAGGATGGACTGGAAACTCGTCCTCCTAAGTTTTTGTCTTACAAGGAAAAATGGATGGCATTTTTGCAATTCAAAATAAAGACCATGGACAATTAACCAAGACTCTAACGGATACTTTGTACTTCTCTTTGTAACTGAAGCATCATCACCTCTATAAATGGAGATGAACTCATCCTCATTAGATCCACAACAACTAATACAAAAGAGAAATACTAAAAGCTGAAAAGAGCACACTTATCCTCTCATAATACTTTCTACTATTCTTAACTATATCTTTGAAGTTATCCTCTTAGAAAGTTTATTAGAGAAAAAGAATCATACACTTATCAATACTCTCAAAATTTGTATATCCTCAAGTTATTACAAACATGGTGATAGTTGTAAATCAAGAAGAAAGAAATTGTAAGTCTGGTGAGGCTAAGAACATACACAGTGAAAAAGAGTCCCGTTAGAGGACAAGTCATTTTTAACCATAGTGAAAACTCACAAGTTAGTGAGAACTACACGTAATCCATTTTGGGTGAACCAGTATAAATTTGTGTGTGTCTTTTTTATACTCTCTACTTATTATTTTGCCTAACTCACATTTTAGCTACAAATGTTTATCCTCATAAACTACATTTTATCCTCTCTTAGAGGATACAGTTTTAAAAGGATCTCAAGAAAATTTTAAAACTACAATATTTCTATTCAACTCATCTTCTAGTGATATTTTAGCTACTTCAGAGAAACCTAGTACTTGTGTTCAATAGAAGTTTGGGAGTGAAAAATGTCTTAAAGAGGTTTCTTCCTCCTCTCAAGTCAAGAAGATGGGGAGATGTCAGAAGAAATACATAAAAAGTTTTCCACTCCAATGCTTGAGAATATTTGTGACCAATCAACCATTCAACCTCCAAGTGTGAGAAGATGCAAAAAAAAAATTGTAAAGTTGAAGAATATTGCCAGACTACCAGATAAAGATCGCAAAGGAAAACTATGTGCAATGATACGAAAGAAGAAACGAGTTTGAAAAGCATCTCATTGGAAATCTCACAATCAAGTAATTTATATGTCAACTTACTCTTTGAGTGGTGGGATTTAAGGAATTGGGTTATTTTAAAAGATGACGTTGAGATAATGAGAGAAGATGTATTGAGGTGTGGTAATATAATATGGATAGATTTTGATGGGACTAAGGCAGAGGTTGTTCGAAAGTTGCATTATTTAGAGGAAAGAGATAGGAGTAACATTGAAATAGGGGCTGAATGGACCAAATTAAATGTAGTTGGTGAGTTTGAACTTTAGGAGGAGTTATTTTTAATGAAGATAAAAATGGAGGTAATAGAGAAGAATTTGTGTGACTTTTTCTGAGGTTCCAAGGAGGTACATTTCTCCTTTAAATCTTTTGTAGATCGTTCTGGAGGTATTCTAGTGTTGTGGAACCTGAATTCTATTCATATGGTGAGTTCAGCGGCATCGTCTAATGCCATATGGTGTGAGGGTGTGTGGTTGACCTAACGAGTTATAATTAAGGTAGTGAATGTGTATGCACCTTGCGAAATTCAGAAGAAAAAAGATTTGTGGTTAAATATTGGGCTTCAAATTGAGGTTGATAGGGAGGCTTGTTGGTGTATTTGTAGTGATTTCAATTCTACGCGGAGTGAGCGAGAACGTGAAGGAGTGCGGAAAGTTTATAGATAATAAGACATGAATCATTTCAATGACTTTATTGAAAATGCTCAATTGGTGAATTTACCATTATTTGATCAAAGATTTACTTTGACAATATTAGATGGATCATGTATGAGTCAATTGGATTTTTTCCTACTTCCAAAAATTTGGTGTCAAGTTTTATTGCTCGTGTTCTTAGTGGGCTCTGGCTCAAGATTTGTCAGATCATTACCCCATTTTTATTTTATGACGAGGTGGATAATTGGGGGCCTCGTCTTTTTCATATACTTAAGTGTTAATCTAATTTTGAGGGATACCATGAGTTTGTTCAACAACAATGGAAAAGTATGACTTTTGTTGGGTAGGTGGCTTTATTATGAAGAAAAAGTTAAAAGGCATTAAATTATCTTTGAAGGAGTGGCATCAAAAACGTAGTTCTAATTTGGATCGTCAAAATTAAGGTGTTGAAGGATGATGTGAATAGATCGGATCACAAAGGTAAGAATGGTCTTTCATCTAATGTAAATATTGTGGAAAAGCGTTTTATCTCCTTGCAGTTGATGTCTTTGTCTCATATTGATTATATAATTCAATGACATAAATAATGGTTATTTGGTTGAAAATCGGAGACGTTATTTCTAAATATATTCAAGGAGTGGTGGTTGATAGAAGGAGAAGTAATTTGATTCTTTATATTGAGATGGATGGTGTGAGGGTTGAAGGTATGGAAGGGGTTAGAACTAAATTTTTCATCATTTTCATAAACATTTTCAGTCAACTTGAACAGACAAACAAAGGTTGGATAGGATTTTCAGTCATGGATTGTGATAGTTACAAAAATCCTAGATCAGATGATGTTAATTTTGACATTTTAAGAGAATTTAGGAGGACGTCAACCTAGAATTTGTCAAGTTTCTAATTGATTTCCATGTGAATAGCAAGTTGGTGAAGGATCAAATTGTAACTTTATTATCCTAATCCCTAAAAACAATTTTCTCAAACTCTTAATGACCTACTACCTATTTTGTTGATGGGATGTATCTATAAAGCGTCGGCAAAGGTCCATGTAAAAAGATTGAAGAATGTGATGGATAAGCTAATTTCAAAATGCCAATATCTTTTTTTTTTTTTTTTTTTCAGGGGCGTCAAATTTTAGATAGCATTTTGGTGGTGAATGCATTTGTGGATGAGGCAAAAAAAGAGGAAACAATAGTTAGTTAATTTAATTTAAAATAGACTTTGAAAAGGCATATGATTCATTGTAGTATGCTTACTTCGATACGGTAATAGCATTTATGCAGTTCCTTGAAAAATAAAAAAATTTGATTTTTGCATGTTTGAATTCGGCCACTACCTTATGTAGTGATATCCGAGAAAATTTGTTTTGGTTAATAGATATCCGAGAAAATGATTGTTTTTGCGGCACAAATTACGGTAGCATAATCCATTTTCTCCATGTTTATTTTTATTGGCAGTTGAAGAACTAGGCACTATGTTAAATACTTCGGTGGAGAATTGGGTTTTTGTTGGTTATAATATGGGTTGTGGTTTAGAGGTGCAATCCTCTCATTTACTATTTGTAGATGATACCCTTATTATGGGAGAGAAAAATTTGGCCAATATAAAAGCCATCAAAGCCAATTTGCTATTGTTTGAATTAGCTTCTAGGTTAAAATTAAATATTCATAAAAGTCTCTTGGTGGAGGGAATATTAATTATTCATGGCTTTAAGAGGCGATTAGCTTATTGAATTGTACGAAAGGTGAACTACCTTTTAAATATTTGGGCTTACCAATTGAAGATAATCCTCGAAGACTTGATTTTTAGAATCATGTAATCCAAAAAATTAGGAGAAAGTGATCAGGCGGAGAAATCATCATATTTCTATAATAGGTCGTCTTGTTCACTTAAAATCTTTCTAGTTTGCGATGCTGATTTATTTCCTTTCTTTTGTGAAAAGGGTGGGTTAGGCGTGAGAAATTTGTGTATTTTTAATATTGCATTGCTGGGTAAATGCTGGTGGAGAACTAAAATGGAAGAGCGAGGTGATAAACTCATTATTTGTAACAGTAATAATACTAATGCTAATAATAATAATAATAATAATAATAATATTATTAAAATTGGTGGGTTCCACTTGGGGAGTGGGTCAGCCAACACTCAATGACAAGCTCTGAATACCAAATGGTGTGGATTTGGGTGCTTCCACATGAGATTGAATATCTAACCAAGTAGTTTCGTCAAATAAAGTAGATAAATGAATAGGAAAAGAAATAAACAAACATGAGTTAGATGGAGAAAATGAAGAAGACGCCACAATCAATGATGATTGATAAGCCAATGTGAAATCGCCACAATGGTAAGGAAACCATTTATATGATTCAAGCAAGTTCTAATTCAAGAACTCAAAGAGGAGACACATCTCACTCACCATTCTCATGAGAGAAATTCAAATTTATTTCAAAATTATCCAAAATGAGAATAATATGTATTTAAAGATTTACCCTATTCCTAAAATGGGTCACTCTAGACTCATATTGGGCTTACATCACTTAACTAAAAAATTTAAAATTCAAATTAAACACAAATGAAACTAAAAAAAACTATTATAAAGTTTTGATTTGAAATATTCTTTATATTTCCTCCTAATTAACTCATTTTAGGTCCTCATCAGTTTTCGACGCAAATATTTATCATAAAATTGATGTGTTTGAGAATAGGAATTAAATCATGCAATTTCAACATTTCACTCACATATATTAACTTTGATCCATTAGTGTAATATCCATTTATGCTTAAATATATTAGATAACGAAACATTTATTGTAAGTCTAAAATAGTTTTAGGATTAGTTGTAGTTTTAGTTCTCTTATTTTTACCAATTCATGATATTGGTCCTCTATTTTAAAATATGACAGTTTTGGTCCCTCATTCTGATTTTTTAACTAAAAAACCGCAATTTGACATGCTTAACTAAATAACGTGACACATGATACAATGATTTAGAATGATTAACACCCATGAAATCACAATAAAACACTCTAAAAACTTAACTTTATACTTTAAAAAAATTTCACTTTTGTAATTTAATTAGTTACATATGAAAACTTAATGCATCTAGATGGTTCTATAGCATGAAATAGTATGTCACATCATTTAAAATATGTCAAATTGTCATTTTTTGTTCAAATATTTGATAGAGGCACCAAAATTGTCGACTCTTAAAATAGAATAACTAATTCCGTGAGTTGATAAAAATAAAGAGATCAAAACTATAATAAAGCCAAATTTTTAATTGATGTTCAATAAAAATCTATCATTTTAATGTTGTTTTTAATAATATAATTACAAAATAAATTTATGCAAAAATATAATTAATTATTATTCAATGTCGTATAAAACTATTTTATACATATAATAAATAAGTAAATAAACAAAATAATTAAATGTTGATAAAAAAAAATATTATTTGTCATGATCACCGAACATTTTTTTTTATTTGAGATGCTTATACT
>JBBPBP010009778.1:8140928-8173247 GCA_037974735.1 Cicer chorassanicum | reverse complement strand
ATTTTATTTATATATTTTTTTTAATATATATGAAATAAATAATATTCAATTATTTTGAGATAGAAGAAGTACTATCTTTGGTCTTTTTCATTAGAGAAAAAACAAAAACAAAAAACATCCGAAATTAATGTACTCGTTAATTCTTTTAATTTTTTGACTATTTTAACATATAAACTTTTATATTTTTTTTGAGAGACATATAAATCTTATTGAAACTTGTGAGACATTAAATATCAATGCATAATATCAAAAAGACAAACGTAATAAATATAAATTTAAAGTAATTTAAATAATAAATACATTTAAAAATTGTAACTTCTTCTTATTATATAGGACCGAATAATTCTACAAAAAAGTCTCTTGAAATTTCACATTATAAAGTGACCACAAAATTTTCTACTCTTTTATGCAAATGCAAAAAATATGATCAGTAAATTTCTCAAATTGGCTTATGCTATGATCCTTCTTCGTTTCCTCTTTTTTGCTGTAACGAATGGCATTTGTTAGTTCATTTTTTCTTTCTCTATTTTTAATGTT
Source organism: Cicer chorassanicum (assembly GCA_037974735.1). NCBI lineage: Eukaryota > Viridiplantae > Streptophyta > Magnoliopsida > Fabales > Fabaceae > Cicer > Cicer chorassanicum. The sequence continues at coordinate 8,172,710 of JBBPBP010009778.1, read as the reverse complement.
TTCTTTTTACCTTATTACGTGTGTGTATACGTTGAATTCAATTATGAGAATGATTAAGTTTCACATCAATTTAAAATGTGATAAATCATATTTGTTATGTTGTTGCTCTAACGCACTTCTCAAAATACATATATCTTTCATTGATTTTGTTTTTGCAATTAAATAGTAATTAGCGTTTCTTCTAATTATTTTTTCCATTGATTTTTCAGGCTGTCGCGATGATGAAATTATCCATTGCGGTATTTATGGGTGTTTCTGCGCGCTACCTATATGAGTCCCTTTTAAGGTTACAAATAATAATTTGTGTGTCGCACTTGAATCTCTTTGAAAAGCTGAAAAGCATGCTAAATGTATTATGCATTTTTATCCTTTATTTTCTTTTAGAATAAAAGGAAAACATCGAATATCACTTCATAATTGCAATTAGCTACTTCATTACACTTAATGAAAAGAAAAATAGATTGGATAGACAAGTAGTAACGGAGTTTCAAAATAATTGAATCAAAATAAATTAAACAACGCATGAATATAAAACAATATTTATATATAGTGTAATAAAATTGAAATCGGTAAAGGGGTTAGCATAGTTGTTTTTCAAGAAAAAAATGTATTTCAAATTCTTTATTTTACATTTTGAGACTTTAAGTAATATCTTGCCCAACAAAATATAAATATAATGAAAAAAATATCACCTTCCATTGTCAAACCCGTGATATTATTCTTGTAGAATTAGTTAATCCTTGCACTGATTTGTAAATTCTTCCTATAAATTTTATAATATTATATATTTATTGTCAAAGCCCAACCACCGTAGTAAGGTCTATGGTAGGCAAAGAATTTAGACTTCGTTTATTTTGTGAATTTTTTATTTTTAGAATGCTTGCCCATTTTACTTTTATGAGAGATTTTTTAAATGAATAATTGTTATCGAGAGAATATATCAAATGATAGTTAATGTAGATGCATTTTGAAAAATAATAAAAATAGTTTTTTGATATTTTATTATTTCAAAAAAGGTATATTTAATGTAAACGGTTTTTTTATATTCTTATTAATGAGTAAAATTATTTAAAATTTTAACAAATAAAAATAAAAAATGTATTCAGAAGCAAAACTGTAGCTAAAAATGTGAGATTGTTCTTCAGTTACGAAGATAATTAGAAATAAAACTTGAAATATAAAGAATTTATAGATAGCTAATGGCGCAAATACTCTAGAGAGAAAACATGAGGTGCACAACTTTGTATAAAAGTAAAAAAGAAGGAGTGCAAGTTATCTATAACAATATTTTTTATGCAAGGAATTGAATGCAAAGGTAACACACTGTATAATTAACATTTCAACTATGTTAACATTTCAAAACTACTGCCCATCACTTTATAAAAAAGCTTTAGGGAATAGGCCAAAACTAAAGTAAACAGGGATGAACAACATTGTCTTATTCAAAATCTTACCTGAAAAATTCAAATGAATAAAACTAAGGTGGAAGAAAAAAGAGTGTAGCGCGGCAAGATAGACATCATGATAATCAAGGGTCAAAACTAAGGAAAACATTTATGAAATCAAAAAAAGGAAGACTATATCAACTACAGTAAAAGTCATTCTAAATGCAATGAGATGGAAAATTCCACCAAGTAAAACGACGAGAATAAAAACCAACATTAGCAACTTTGTCAGTATATGTGTTGCCTTCCTTGTATATATGATAAATGTGAAACTACATTTCTCTTGTAAGGGATGCACAATTAATCATCGAGTCTTAAACTTACAAGGCACGAGATTAGAAATAGAAAAAGAGTGGACAACTAACAAAAAGATACACTTGATCAAAAGGAAGAACCTCTAGTCCAATTCACAACTATATCTCATGAATCAAATACCATAAAATAACATCCAAAATAAAATAAATTATAATAACAAGTTTAGACAATGTTGATATTAATCAAAACTATTACTTGATTAGTTGTCAAAACATATGTAGCATACATGTTTTATCACTTAATAGGAACAATCTATCCATATACGTTAATAGAATATAAATAAATAAGTTAAAATGCAATTTTGGTCACCCTATTAGACCACCTATTTGAAGGCTCAATATAATTTATGGAATCCTATCCTATGTGAACCAAATAGAAATTAAAATAAATAAATAATATACTATATTATATATGTTGAATGATGGATCAAAGGGAGCAGATTAGAAGATGATGATGGCCCAATTATAAAACAACACAAGGGTTTAGTTTGTTGTGTGATTAAAAAAAAAAAAATCGCCTAATAAAAGAGGATGATAAGGGGCCGCAGAGTAAACAAAATTGTAAAAAGAATAGCTGCAGCATATCTCGGGAGCAGAAACTAAAAAATATTTTGGGTGTTTTGAGGTAGAGAAAAATGTCTTTTGGAGTTAAAAACATTCTCTTTACGAGTTTTTTTTTTTTTTTAATTTGATGGACTCATTATTTTTGTTTTGATTTTTATTATAATAATGAGTAACTAAACTATTTTCTAGAGACGTCGGTGAATATTTTAATTGAGATACTTTTCACTAGATTTTAGTTATTTATTCTAGTTTTACTTTAATTATTTTTTATTGTTTAATTAAATTTTTTATTGCTTTAATCACATGTTAGGATAGAACATTATTTGTCTGTTCTTAATCAATTAGTTGTTAGTGATCTTACTACAATTAATTGATGGATTTATAGGATAATTGAAAATATAAATTATTGCATGACAAAACTTAATTTCAACCTTTCAATCATTCTACTTTTTTATGTTATATGTTTTTCTTAAATTTAAATTATTTGCATGACCAAAAGAAAAAGAATATTAATCATGAATGACCAAATGAGTTAATAGCTTTAGTAATGGGATTGGTAATTGAATCAAAAGAAATGAATTCGAATAGAACTAGAATCGGGGTAATCAAAGTTACAAGTGAAACTATGACTCTAAATAATCTTAATTAGTTTGATATTTGTTAATTAATCCTTGTGGATACGATAATCGTTTATAATACTTATGTGATAGAATACACTTGCTCTAAATGTGTTCTTAACGCAACACGAGGGTTATGATTTAAGGTGTTATCAAGTGAATACAATGTTCTTTCTGGTAAGGGCGCAATAAGGCCTACTATGAATCTGCTCGATGGAAAGATATTTAGAGTTAAGAAAGGGGTGGCGATGGAGTAGCGTCAAATTGTTTCTCGAACAATCTAAGTAAAAGGGTAGCAAATGGTGTGAAAACAAGCTTTTGGTGTGATCCTTGATTAGATGGAGGGAATTTATGTGTGAGGTTCAAAAAATTATTTGATACTATGCTTAATAAAATGTTTCAACAGCTAGTATCTGTAGGTTGGGGTGGGAAGTTGGAGGTCTAGGGTGGAGCTAGCGTAGAAATTTGTTTCAATGGGAAGAAGAATTAGTGGAGTTATTTGATATTTTGCACTTAGTTGTGGGCACTACTGCGGTTTTTGTCCTTTTCTTCATTAATTTTTTTGTAAACGATTATTTTCTTGGCACACCTTGTGCATAGAATTTTTTCAATATATCTAATTTAGTTTTTCCAAAAAAAAAATGTTCAAAAAACTTTTAACTTACGATAAAACTTGTAGGGAATCAGAGCAATGACGTTTGAAACACTTGTATATATAATAAATGAAAGACAAATTATGAATTGATAAATCGGTAAAAGTGGAAAAAGGTAAATTTAGCATTTTTGTTAAACAATGATTTCAAATAAAATAATGAAAAGTTGGTAAAAAAAAAGAATATTTGTCATGATCAATATTGTCAAATGATTAAAAAATTCGCGGAAAAATATGATCCATCGACTTGTTTAAAAAATATCTAGATATTTTTTTATCTAAAAGAGGGTATCTTACAATTATATATTACCTCCTGTTCTTTCAACTTGTTTAAAAGATATCTAGATATTTTTTATCTAAAAAGAGTATCTTACAATTATATATTACCTCCTGTTTTTTTTCTAAGAAAGAAAAACAAACAAAAACATCAAAATCAATATGCTTATTAATTGTTTTCAAATTATTTTACATATAGAAACATGTGAGACATTAAATATTCATTAATAATATTAAAAAATAAGATAAAAGAATAATATTAAAAAATAAACATCATAAAATTAAAATATAAAAGTAATTTAAATAATAAATATACTTTAAAATCGTAACTTTTTCTTAGAATATATGAACAAATAATTCTCCAAAAAATATTATATATAGGACAAGAGTAGTTATTAGCATTCATTACAGTAAATCGAGCCTTGGAATTTTAAAGTATAAACTGATCAGAGAATTTTCTAATTTTTTTCTTGAAAATTAAAAATACTATGGCTGATTTTCTCAAATTGGCTTATGCTATGGTTCTTCTTTTTTTCCTTTTCTTTGTTGTAACGAAAGCCAATGGTAAGTCCAGATTTTCTTTCCCTATTTTTAATGTTTTTTCTTTACATTATTTACCTTACGCACAATTTTTCATTGATTTTTTTCTTTTGCAATTAAAAAGTTATTAGCATTTCTTTTAATTATTTTTGGCGTTGATTTTTCAGGATGTGACCTTCCTTTAATTAGGCGGTGCAATATTTTAGGGTGTTTCTGCGCACCCATGTAACTCTTAAATTTAGAAATAATGTTCTATTTATCGCACTTTACCCTCTTTGACAATCTTAGAAACATGTTAATTGTATTATGCAAGTTTCGGATCCTTATTCTCTTTAAAATAAATGGAGAACATGATTATCATTACATAATTGCAATTAACTATTTCAATAAACAAAGATAATTTATTTATGTAAAAAAGTCATTCATTTCTGTTTTTGCATTTAGCATAAAACTTAGAGGCGATGTAAAGTGAGTGAATATTGTTATGTACTTATTTTATTATTTTATAAAAGGTAGACAATTTTTCACTTTAAACTAATCTCATATCTTTATATAAATGAATAAAATTAATTCAAATAACATATAAAAATATAAAATGCATTCACAAACAAAATGGTAGCTTAAAATGTGAGATTTTTCTTCCGTTACTAAGATAACTAGAAATAAAACTTAATATATGAAGAAGACTTAATTATTCTATACACACCTGAATTCTTTGAAAATTTTTAAAGGTTTAAATATATTTTTTTTCCTATAAATATATTACTTTTTAATTTTAATTTTTGTAAGTTTTTTGTTTACATTTAACCTCTGTAAAATCAGAGACGATCGGTTTTGGTCCCTATTATCAAATTAACGTTACAATTTTAAATGATATATTAAAATTTTAAATGTTTTATACTACTAATTAATAATTTATTTATTTATTATTTAATAATTAATATTATTTTATTAAAAAAAATATGAATAGAAATTAAAAGAGAAGTTTAAAGGTTTTTGGAATATTCGTCTTATTCCCTACCATAAATCATGAACGCCTCTTTTAATTTATATTCATATTTTTTTATATAAAATAACATTAATTATTAAATGATAAATAAATTTATTAATTAATAATATAAAATATTATAAATTTTAATATATCATAAACAATGATGTGTTGGTTTGTATTTATAGGGTCATGTGCCACAATAATTTGTCAGCCCATTTTTTAACGTGGATTTGACATTATGGACCTAAGTCAATAGTCTTTGATTTTACACGGACTAAATCCAAACAAAAAAACATACAGGGACTAAAATCAAAAAATATTATATTTGCAGTGACTAAAAACATATTAATCCATTTTTAAATAGGTCCTTAAGCAACACAAAAATTGTAATCAAATCCTTGAACTATTATATTTTCATTATATAAGTCATTCTATTACATTGTAGTTTGTTAGTAAAACAATAATGAATGGAACTAATTAAAAAAAAAAAATATTAGTTCAGGGACTTAATTAAAAAAAATGTTTAAGAACTTATTTAAAATTCTCAAATAATTTAGACACCTACAACATTTTATATATATATACTACTTTCGTCACTTATTATAAGTATTTGTTGCTTTTTTCTCTCTTGTTAAGAAAAGTTTGAATGATAGTTAGTGTGATCATTTTATGTGTTAAGTTCATAACATAACATTTGTAATTGAATGTGTTAAACTTGACTTGTAATAACCTATTTATTTTGTTAATTCAAGAAGTTAATTATTAAAACCGTTAATTTTAAAAATAAAATAAAATAATTAGTTTAAAATTTATTTAATTAAAAAAATGGTACTATTATAATATTTGAACAAATGAAAGACAATGATATAATTTTCAATGTACACCCTTAAATATCTTTTTTTTTTCTCTCTTCTTTCTGACAAAGAAAAGCGTTACCTTCTCTTCTTCTACCGTAACCAAACTCAAGCCCCAGCTTCATCCGATCTTCAAACCTCTCATTTTCCTTCATTTTTTTTTTTTCAAATCCTTTAAACCCAAAAGCTTCTTAAAGTTTGTTAAAATAGTTTTTTAACCTTGCATGTCCAAATCTGTCTCTCCATTTCTAGAAATTCAACAAAAAGGAGCCAAACCGGAGAATGACCCAAAATTGGAGAACTTGAGCCAAACTGCAATTCAACAATAAGGAGCTCAAAACCCAATTTAATCATAACTCCATCTTCTCTTTTAACAAACGGTGAGTTCTGTTTATTAAAGGTTTTTTTATATCATGTAAGATTGATGATTTAATTTTAATGCAAAATTATGAAGTTGGTTGAAAAAAAATGGAGGAAGAGAATTAAAATATCGAAGAAAAAGGAAATCTGACCAATAGGAAGGCCATTGAAAATTTTAGTAATTTAGAATGTGCATGACGTTTGTGAATGAAGTATATGTTACAAAAATTTAATTAAATGATCATAAGTAGATTTAAGGTTGAGTATGCTTGTGGAGCACGATTTCGGCTCGTTACTGTTGCTCTGGTGTGTATGTGAAATTGTTAGTTCTATTACATTAACATATTCTAGTATGATGGTTTTGGGCATTGAAATTCTTTAAATAAACTGTTTTGGGTTATTACGGATTAGGAGAATTAGAGTCGGAGGAAATGGAATTTTCGCATATAGGTGTTTTAAAAATGGAATTTTGGATTAAGGACTTAGGATTAAATTATTATGGGTTTAGTATATCAATAATTTATTTATAATTATTGTGGTTGAAAGATGCATTTTATATATGACATAATAAAGACATTTCATAAAACATCTCAAGTTTAGTATAATATCATTAATCATATCATGCATGACCTTATTCATGTTGGGACATTCAGGTTATTTCAGGCATGGAATAACAGGTAAAGGAGAACAAGTAGGATGTTGATTGGGGTTTGGCCAAACCACCTTTACCAATCAGGACTCAATTATTTTGGTGACCCACATCAAGATATTGAGCGACTTTTCCTTATTCCAAATGAAAAGATTTGAGGTCAAGCATATGTTTTTTCAGAAGAAAAAAAATGTATATAATAATAATATTTTTATAAGTAAAAATTTTATAAAAATTAAGAGTGAAAGTTTTAACTTGAGATGTGTAATTGTTTTCACGTTTTATATTTTTTTTATGAAAGAAACTCTTTGAGATTGTTTTGCCTTTATTTTTCAGAGCTTACTGAGATATTTTTATCTCACCCCAATTATTATTTTTTATTTAACAGTTGGAGGAACATGAGACATAAATTTAGCATAAGAAGATCAGTTCCAAACTCGTGCAATTAGAATTTGATATTTTGTTTTATGATGTAATCAGTCAATCGTAGTTTGTTTTCAAGATGTAATATGTTATGAATCTACTAAACAATTTGTAAACTATAATTATGAATGTAGTTTTCAGTTATGATAGTGATTCTAATTTATTATTCATTATTAGTTACCTCTGTTTCATTAAGGTGTATGGGTCTAATTATCATATTCTAGACAAATGATAATGGGTCTTACATGACTTTTCATATTTTTAGACAAATTAGTAAATGGAAAGTGTGCTTATACTTATGGACAATTTTTTTTCTTAAAATGGTGCTTATAATGAATGCTAGAGGTAGTACATATAAGAAATGGGGAGAAAAATAGTTTAAGGATTTATTTAAAAAATTTCAAATAATTTAGAGACATGTAAAATAATTAAACATATAAAGAATGTAAAGCTAGTTACTAGCGCAAATCCTCGAGAGAGAAAACTTTGGGTGCACAACTTTGTATAAAAGTTAGAAATGGTAAGTAATCTATTACAATTTATTTTTTAATGCAAGGATTAGAATGCAAAGGCATAAAATGATAGAATTGACATCCCAACAATGTTGGCACCCTAATAAACTTATAGAATGCTTCATTAAAACCCTTACTCGAAAAACCCAAATTAATAAAATCATGGTAAAAGGAAAAAAGAGTGTAGTGCAACAAGGTAGACATCATGATCATGGGTCAAACCTAAGGGAAACATTAATTAAATCAAAAAGGGGAAGACAATATTGATTACGATAAAAACCATTCCAAATACAATGAGGTGGCCACTCCCACCAAGTAAAACGAGTATAAAAACCAACATTAGCAACCATTTCAACAAAAATGTTGCATTCCCTATAAATATGAGAAATGTGGAAATGCATTTGTCTTGAAAGAGATACACAATTCAACTATCTAGTCTTCAAATCACATGGCATGACATTATAATTATTGAAAGACTAGACAACCAACAAAGAGTCACACTCAATCCAAAGGGGAAACCAACTTTGAGAGTGGACGTCTCAATAGTATCCGAAAGATCAGCATAGAACGATGTTGTAAAATGCCGATTTTTCAGACAATAATTAATGAAATTCTATACGTGAAAAAATGGATTATTAATTTTTTTTTTCACTTACACTATATTATTTCTGCATGTTGCATATCTTAGAGTAGTAAACTCTTAGTTTAAATAAATGATATAAGCCAGACACATAGATAAATATTTTTCAACATCAAATACTTATAATAGTAAGCTTAAATCATGACTAAAATAAGGCTAGATTAAGTCCATATATATCCAGTTGTTGGTTAAAATAACAAAATTTAAACCAACAATTAATATAAATTTAATATTTAATAGATAGTTGGTTAAGGAAATTCTTGGGTCTTACATTCTACCCACCATAAAATAGTTTCTTCCTCAAAACATGCATTAGATAACATCCTAAGAATGGTCATCATCCTATCTTGTCTGTCATACTGAAATCTTCTCAAACCCTTTGAACACAACCCCTACAAAATTACTCTAGTAGTTTATAACTCTAAAATCACATTCCTTATGTTAGATAGCATTGACTCTAACTCAAGAATACCGCCCATAAGCTACAAGTCCCCTATGAACCTAAACCTACACCACAAGATCTCCAATTCGCTCTTCAATCCAAACTTTTCTCATCCTTTACTTTTACTATTTGAAGCTTGTCATTTGAAATTGCGGGTACATGGCGTAGATTCTTATTAAATTTATTTTCGTTGTTGTGGAATTTCTTTCCACCAGAGTTAAACTTTTCGTTTAGCTTGGCAGCTTCCAACGCTTGCATCTTTTGATTTCCTTCCGTTCGTGTTGTGGATTGTCCTAGATGAAGATGAAGAAACTATGTTTCCTTCTGAATGCAAACATTGTGGGTAAAAAACTTTTCCATAAATACATCTTTAAACTTATCCCAAGGAATAGGAACTACTTGTGTCAGAAGACCTCCTCTAGCTCAATACCACCAATGTTCAGCATCAGACTCTAACATATAAATGGCGAGTCCACTTTTTGAGAAACGCATGACTCCAAAGATTTTCTCTAACTTCATCAACCATTCTTCTGCCTCAGCTGGATCAGAATCGCCTCGAAAAGGTGGTGTATTGTTCCTTCAGAATTTAGAAAGTCTTATTTATTGAGGGTCTACCATTGTTGCTGAATGTGCAAACACGAGAAGGGGGTTGAATTGTGTTTGACAAAGTTGATACCATTTTGCTAATTTGATGAAGGCTGGTTGGTTTTTATGAATTACTTAGATAAGAAGCAATCAGATTCAGAAGCAGCAAATAATGAAAGTCTAAATAATTTGACACATAGATTTATCCTAGTCCACCACTAACTTGGCTACATCCAGTCCCCTCATTTAGAACGCTTTAATCAACTAATTCAACTACCTTGAATTACAAAGCACCTAACCCTCCAAGCCAATCTTCCCAAACAGCCTACCAACCCCGGACTTTTGAGGAACTAACCACCTTGACCTTATAAGCCAAGTCTTCTCCTAACAACCAAATAACCATATATTGAAGAAGGAAATAACCACCTTGACCATACAAGTCAAGTCTTCTCCTAACAACTTGACAACCCCCGATTGAAGAAGGAACTAAACCATTATCGGGTGTGATACAAAAGATTGGAACTTTAAGTGTTTGCTTCTAACAAAGCTGATAATAACAATAACACTCACACTCTAAGAAAAGAACACTCAGAAAATATTTCTAACATGAACAAGTATTTCTCTCTTTGAACTCCAAGATGAATTTGAAATTTTGAGCTTATGAGTTCTTTCTTCTTCAGCCTTGAGTATCTATTTATAGTTAAAATTAGAGCTTCAATTTAGTCATTGTTTAATTCTGAATTGCATCCTATTCAGATTGAGTTTGTAAATTCTTCATATTGATTGTGTTCCTATTTTGTTTAGATTGAGTTTGTAAATTCTTCAAATTGATTTTGTTCATATTTTGTTCAGATTGCATTTATAAATTCTTCAAATTGATTTTGTTCATATTTTGTTGTAGATAAATCTTGATCAAAATCTTCTTCAAATCTTGGTCAAATCTTGACCATATCTTCTTTTCAATTTGGTTAAAGATTTTCTTCAATTATAAATATGAATCAAATCTTATTTTAGATTTTCATCAATGATAAATTTGAATCAACTCTTACTTTAGATTTTCTTCAATTATAAATCTGAATCAAATCTTATTTTAGATTTTCTTCAAAAACATGAATTTTCTTTCATACTCTTTGAAGTCAAATATATTGTTCTCATAAAATACTTTTGTTAACATCAAAACTCTAAATGTAAAACAAACTTAGTTCCAACCGTTGCGACATTGGGTCCTCTACACTAATAGATAACCTTTGTTTGTTCTCACATGGCGCTGCTATCAAGCCGAGAGTCTCAACAAGTGCGTCATTCGTCTCACTCTTGATACTTGCCATAAATATGCACACCACCAATCAAATAATGAGTTGGCCAAGCCCAATAGCCAACATAATAGAATGCAAAATATATGGCTATAACAAGAAATCCAATAAGCTGCCAAGTTTTATTTTTTTTTTCTTTAAAAATTAGATAAAAATAAAGTAAAGTAAACCTACATCACATTCCGATCTAGGTTCGACGTGAATCTAATACCGAAAATGTAATGCCTAACTACGTGGGCTAAACAATTGAGATAATGATGCAAAACTTCATATTTATTTAAGAGATTAAGGTACTAATAATAAGTAATTAATTGTTTGAAAGAAATAATATTGTAAAATTCTTAAATAAATCCTTACAACTAAAATTTCTTTAATAATCAAAATATTCAAAATTGGGCATATAATAACTAATCCCAACATAAAATATAATGTAGACATTATGTCTAATTATTCTTGATCTACAAACCTAATCTAAGGAAATTAATCTTCTCAAATGAAGTTGAACTTCTCAATTCATGACATCCTCAACAGTCTCAAGCTCTGAAAGCAACACTTTAATCAGATGCTAAATCATATTGAATAATGCACATAACTTTAAAAACAAGTATTCTTCTCAGTCGGCGCAGTAACCGAAAAAATCGACCATGGCACTCGTGTTCTTCCAAAAATATTCTTTAGAAATATAAATAAAACAAATAATTTTTCTATAATAACCATTTACTTTCAATAAATAATAAAAATCAATCCACTTAAAGTCAACAATAATTCACATCTATAATAATCAAATGAATCAAATACACACATTGATTCTGCAGAAAATAAATAAATTAATTCAACAACGTCCAACTATTATAGGGAGGTGTACTACTTCTATGAGAGTATCATCTCATCAAGTGGAGCACCAACTCATCTAGTGTGAGGTACAAGGCTCATCTGTGTGGAAATTAAAATCAACTCATGTGGGGCATAAGACTCATCTATATAGAGCACATAGCTCATCCAAGTAAATAAATGTGTGGTACAAGACTCATCCATGTGGAGCATAAGCTCATGTCAAACACATACAATAAAGATAATTTATTTTTAACAATCATCTTTATATAATCATATTTAAAATATAATATTTCATTCAAATCTAAAATAGAAACAATCATTCAAAAACACATCATAAAACAATCATTCAAGAAACACATATTCAAACAATCAAAAACATCATAATAAAATCGGCAAATCAACATAATAGAACATTAGATAAATCAATCAAAGGATTTAAGGTTGCATTACATAAAATCCCGGTTTCAATAGAGTTAGGTTTTAGAAAAAATATAACTTTATAAAAATTTATATTCAAAGTATCTAACCGTTGGGGAGTAGGGGGAGCACGGCAGCAACAATAGGCTAAACTTCCAGGATCCTTAAGAGACTTTGACGCCACATCTCAACCCAAAATCTTAAGACATTAGGTATATGACGTTGGCCCACATCTCAACCCAAAACCTTAAGGCATTAGGTATATGGGTCACCACTAGCTCTGATACCACTTGTTGAGGAGTTTGGGGGTGCACGGTAAGAGCAATGGGCTAAACGTCCAAGATCCTTAAGAGACTTTGACACCACATCTCCACACAAAATCTTAAGTCAATGGGTATATAGGTCACCTCTCTTATATATCCAATATTTTATCCATTCCTAGTCGATGTAGGACTAACCATTCACACTTGAATTCCAACAATCTCTCCCCCAAGTGTGAGTCACCACATCACTAAACTTGATCCACACTAGGATCTCCCACTCCCGCTCCCCCACAAAGCTGAACCATGCTCTAATACCATTTGTTGGAGAGTTCAGGAGAGTACGGCAACAACAATGGACTAAACATCCATGATCCCTAAGAGACCTTAACACCAAATCTCAACCAAAAATCTTATGGTTTGGACATGATAAGAGACATAATATGAATAAATTATCATATCATGTCTGAATCCGATGTTTGATAAACCAACAAGCTATGATAAGTTAATCCAGAACTTTATCATATCTTGTCTCTCTAGTTGAAATTTCTACCCTGAATATGAGATGAGTTAAAAACCAGCAGGATATGATAAGAACAATATTTTACTCAATTACTCTTATAAAATATAATATCAAATATCAAATTGAAATTTAATCAAATATAAATATAAAAACAACTTATAAAATATAATCAAAAATATAAAAATGTAAATCTAATCAAATATAGATATAAACATAATTAATAGAATTTGATATTAAACTTAAAAATGAAATATTAGTAATTAATTTTAAAAAAAAAATGTTTTTATCACAAGAGTAGTTTTGTATTTTTATATAATTTAAAAAATTAGCATTCAAAATTATTAAAATATGAAAATTAATTAAAACTTTAAAATAAATATAATTTTCTTACATGAGTGTTTCTGCCATTTAAATATAATATATATATCTTTATTTACATTCTAACAAATAAAATAGAATTATTTGGTTACTCATGATTTTTTTTTTTAAATTAAATTGTTTATTTATTAGTGTGAGTGGATAGTTTTAAATATAAAATTATTTCATTACTTATTTAATTTTTTAGTATTTTTTTGTTAATTTATAATTTTTAAAATGTAATAAGTTAAATTCAACTTTATATCTTATCATGTATATACCCTATCATGCACATCAAACGGACCCTTGAGGTATTAGGTATATGGGTCACCACTCTTATATATTTAATATTTTCTCCATTCCTAGTCAATGTGGGACTAATCACTCTCACTTAAATTCCAACACTAACTATTTTCTCATCCCAAAATTATTGTACCAAGGAAAGATTAAAGGGTGTGATTACTCACCTTTTAAGTCAAGGTTGAATTAAAGTCGATCAATGCTTCTTTAATTAACTTTCTCCTTGTTGCCCAAAAGTACATTTTTTTCTCGTTTTCTATCGTTTGCATGTTAAACAATGTAACTTTTTTTTTATTTGAGATCGTGTTTCTATATAAGTTGAATGTCAAATATGTTTTCACATTACTGAAAGGTGTTTTCTTTCGTGTTTTTTTTTTTTTGTCGTCTTAGTGTGACTTTTTGTCCGTCGTCTTAGTGCAGCAATAGTTTGATTTTTTATCTTGGTGCAGTGTTTATTTGGTTCAGATTGACAGAGCAGATTCGATCCAATGTAAATTCAATCAATGACTTTTTCGTCTTCAACGTAACAACTTCAAATGCATAAGTATTTCAGATACTTCATTTTTGGTATATTTGTAGGCATTTTGCTGTTTAATGTTATTAACTTGGATTTTATGAATTTGTTCGTAGATTCATCTTCTTTTTTTTAACAACTTTAAATTGTATTATCGATCCAATTATCAATTTGAATGAATGAATACGACTGTTTTATTAATGAACTTTGATGACTTGCAAAATTTTGACACTATATCCTATGGCCAAGTGATCAAATGAGTGACCTAAATGTACAAACAACACACGTTGATATGCTTAAAAGGCATATAATAGAGATTTAGACTTTGTTTAGTGACAAAAAAAATTTAGAATTTGTAAAGAGTTTCATATGCAACTTCATAAGAGCTAAAAACTAAATAAATGAAGTCAATATAGATTTTAAAATAGATCAAACAAATTTTCAGTTTGTTACGTGCAAAGAAGTAACAATATGGTTGATGTTCGTTTTATGCTATGATCTTCTTTATAGACAATATTTCAGTAACATTCATTTAGTCTTGTTTTAATTGCTCAAATATTTATACCACAAAAGTTTGAAACATTTTTTGCAGCAACATGTGTCCTCTCTTGACCAGCAGTGTTGGCTAGCTAAATTGCTAGAGGATCAGTTTGAGGTGAAATGCAAACCCATGATGGAGAACAAGGTAGTTGATGCGTTGTCTAGGTGTCAATTATGATTTCATTGCTATCATTGTAAATGCATAACTTTTTCACAAAATTGTCAAAATAAATGAATAGTGTGTTGGCATATCATTAAGATACTGACTAATGGCTGTCAAACATATTACCTAGAAGGTCTAACACTTTCAATATTGTGTTTCAAATATCTGGAGGATACTGTAAAACATTCAAACTAAATAGGACCAAATTTAAACTCGTGCAGTTTTTAGTGAGCAAAGTGCAAACTTGAATCAATATATGAAGCAGTCACATAGACACCGCCGAACACAATATTAACACCGACACGTAGACACCAGTAGTAATTTTAGAAAATGAAAATAATTGAATATAATCACTTATGTCTGAATCATATGGGTGTTGGACATTGACACGTGTCAAACACTCAGTCCCGTCTTCTACCTAAAGTGTCGATGCTACACAGGATGTAATAAATCACTACTCTTATTCAAAGCAGAAAATGTAAATAATAAGAAGACGTAGGAATTAGGAGTCCCATTAGCATTCCTTCTTTGTTAAAGTTTTTACGGACACTCACATTTAGTTTGAAGAACGATATATGCCGTGCTTTATCTTCAATTTGTATATTTCATATTTAAAAAGAAAAGATACACCACAAAAATTATAATTTAATTAGGTCTTAATGTTCTCAGTTGCCCTACATTTGGCAAAAAATTATTACATCCAGAATATTTAGCACTAACCCTTAAGATTGAAGGCGAGCCAGATGTCTGACATGTGTCAATGTCGGGCATCAACACGACCTCGATATATATGGTTACATTCAATTACTTCAATTTTCTCATTATCGGTGTTGACATGTAAGTGTCGTATTCATGTCTCAGTCTGTGTTGCATAGCTAAGATGTTCTACAACAAGGAACGTCGGTCAGCCGAATCTCTAATTTTTCCCAAACATCGTGAGTTTACACATACGCACAAAATCTTTGCCATTTCAATCTTATACATTATTTACATAAATATTAGCTCCTAAAACCTAATGAAGAGAATGAATAAAAGAAACTTTGAACAATTCTCTTTGTATTGATAATGACAACTAAGACATTTTAAAACAGTCAATTTGATGAGCTCAAACCTTTTTTAAGATTTCTAAGGATGGTCCACATGAATGTCGAAACTAAGAAAAGGACGATACCGGTAATGATTGCATACTTCAAACCAAGGTTCACCAGCAAATTTACGAGCAGCCCAGCGAATACAACGCCGAAGAAATTTGCAGATACAGCGATCCAGAACGGCATATCGAGAATTGATGCTATGATGGCACCAGACCATGCTCCTGTACCGGGAAATGGGACAGCCACAAACAGCATCAGACCAAGCCACTGAAACTCCTCCACTGGTCCAGCCTTCTCTTTGGCATTCTTAAACAGAATGTCGAGGAATCGTGATGCCGATGGGCTCTTAGAAGCGAGGAAAGATGCGAATCTTTTCAGGTAGAGTACGATGAACGGCACAGGTACCATGTTCCTACATCAATTGTATAAAGCATGACTATTAAACCACAAAAGAACTACTACCAAAAATCAAACTAAATATATCAACAAGCACCGACACTTCTCCTTTTTGAGGTATAAGAATGTAGGACTTGTTTCCGCGGACGCGACAAAAATGGGATCGGGCAGCAAAAACGATGCAATTTGGGGCTGCAGCTGCCACACCAGTTCGATGCAGCTCACCGCAGAACGCATCACAATGGACAACAGCACCGCTCTGCGGGTCCGCGATCGCGCAATATAGAGCCGCGATTAACAACAAAGACAATTAGGATGGTCAAGATTAATTCTTCAGTTTTTAACTAATACATGCTACACACACACATAGCATGTGAGTCCATGTTTATGTTGTGTTCGGTGTCCATGTTTGTTTCCGTGCTTCATATCTAGAGAGGCATAATCTAACAAGTCAAACTCATGTTTAAAATGCTATAAAGCAAGGACACCTCTAGAATTAGGTGTGTCTCGGTGTCCAACACACGTACGACACTCGTATGACACCTCAAACAAGTGTACCTGATAGAATCACAAATAAATAGGAATCTATGAACGGTAAATTGATAGATGAAATGAGAATTTATTGATTTATAGAAAAAGGGAAAATGCTGATACAATGAACAGCCCAGAGCACAGCTCCTCCAGAGAAAATAGTATTCTCCTAATTCAACGATAATAATAATTATTGATGATCAATACTCCACTACCCTCCTCAATTTATTCCCCTAAGTGTAACTGAAATCCCTAGAATTCTGCCCTGTCATTAATAGACTGCTTATTCTCTTTTTTACCCTTGCGGACATAAGTTCTCCACACTGCAGGTCTGGGCCTTTCACTAGTCTTAGGCCCAATAATTCTGTCAGTACCCAAAAAAAAAAATTCTTTATTTTGACACACCTCTTAGACATATCTATGACACATCTACGAGATTAAAAATGTTTGAAAGCAATGATGATCAATGAAGGGGTTAAATACATTAAATTGATTGCATCATGTTTGCACATATGTATATTTTGATTCTCAATATAGATCTTTTATTAATAATGTTTATACTTTATTTAATTATAATAAAAAAAATAACTATAAGTGTGTCGGTGTCCTATGTTTTTTACATTAGGAGTGTTGAGGTGTCCGTGTCAGGTGTATGTGCTTCATAGCTAAAATGTGAATATTAAATCCTCTCCATAACAACAGAGTTAAAATTACAAAGTAAATTATACTTTAATATAACTATTCAAAGTACTCTATGGTAAATGTATCACAACAAAAAACACATTCTCTTAAACAATAATCACTAGGAATTCAACAAAGCCAACTAATGGCAAATGGAGAGCATGATTACAGTGAATTTCAAGAATACATCATATAAAGCAGGGTTGCCAGCTCAACTGGTGAATTGTGGGATGTGTAGAAAAATAAAACATTGAGTATAGTCCCCTTTCACTCTACTAACAAGGATACCAGATCAACCAGACTAATATCTGATGTTCAAAAAACAAAACGAATCCATCATTTAAAGTCCTAATTTTTTCACACCTAAACTTTTAATTCTACCTTATTGGTAGCTTTTAGGTTAAGGAAGTGTCTAATCTAGTCTACCTTGGTCAATGCTTGAAATCAGTCAAAACACTATCAATGACAGGTGTTGGTCGCCGTGAGTAGAATTTCACGGTATTACTCATCCTCACGTTGAGACAGTAGCCAGATCAGTGTCGGTTCGGAAAAAAACAAGGAAAACGAATATCAATGCCTCAAAACTCAACTGAAAGTCACTTTTCTCCTTGTTTTTTTTGTTGAATCAACACCAATTAGGCTATTGTCTCAATAGTAAGGATATGGTGGACCAGAGCTTCTACTTAAAGGTGGCGGCATAAGTTGTCTTCCAAGTTTTCCACGAATTTCAAATATTGATCCACTGCAGACCACATGCGACACTTCTCCACCCAACAATTTCCTTATCTTACAACTTTTATAAAGGTGACATGCATAAAGTTTCAAATTTTCGTTATACATAAAAACATAGAAAGGGAGAGCCTACCCCCACCTTTTGTGTCATTTTTTCCTATCTCACTCTTCCCTACCGTTGCAAAAGTGAAAACAAAAAACATCTTTTTGCATCAGTTAACAAAAAGAGTACTTACAAAATAACAAAAATAAAATCAATTTCTCCTTTTAAAATGAATTAGTTGAATGTAACACGACACGTGTTGGACACCAAGATACACCTTCGATCATATCACAAGTGTCAGTTCTACAGAGGTTTTAGAGAAAGAAAAAGAAACTAACCCAATTATGGATACCACAGTCAAAGTTGCAGGGTTGAGTTGCAACCAATAACCAACAGGTATAGCACCACGAAGCTCAAGAACAGGAAGAGTAGCAAGAGTAAACACAACAACCCAATCAGGTAAACCCAATTTTCTCAACGAATTAGCAATCTTTAACCCAAATCCAGAAGCTTTAATGGAATCAACAGCAGCATTAGCATCTTTTGAATAAGCAAACCAAGCCAAAGACATAGAAGCCCAGAAAATGACCCAGATAGCAAATTTAACCGGTTTTTCATCATAAAGAATCAACCTTTCAGGTTCATCAATAGCATCTAAACATTCAACAGAAGAAACTCTAATTTGGGTAGGAGCTAATTTTACAAGAGAATGGTTCAAAATAGGAGAACCATAAAGGGTTAAGGAGGGTTTTTTGGGTTTAAGAGATGGGTTTTTTGCATTTAAGATTGGAGAATGGTTTGGATTGAAAAGTGAAATTCTTTGATGGAGTTTTGTGAAAGTGAATGGAAATGCTAATGCTAAAGCAGAAACAGCCATTAGACCCAAAAATGAGAAGAAAAAAATGATTTTTTTTTTAGTTATTAGAAGTTAAAAAGATTGGTAATTAAGAATCATGACGATGGGTGAGTGAGGGTAATGGGTAAAGTGAGTGAGGGGGAGATTGGAAGAAAATGCAATTGTGAAGAGGACATTAGGAAACAAAAACAAACGGAGTTCACAAGAATGTTATGGCTTCTGATTTGGTCCCGGGAGGCATTTTAGTAAAAAAAAGTTGTAAGCAGAGAGAAGATTTTGACCTTTCGAGTGACTAGCAGAAAGATTATGGGAACGGCCACACAAGCTTACAATCTTAGCCATTTTTCTAATTTTCATTTATTAAGAAACTATAAATCAAATATAATTTTTTTAATTGATTTACTATTTCTTTTTTATCAAAACTCGCTCTAATTATAAGTTGTGAATTCGAATTCAAAATATGATATTTAACATAATAATTTTAACCTTTGTACTATTATTGTCATTTTTAGTGATGATATTTGACCACGTCAAATTTTGTATAATTTATTTAACACTTACTTTTATATATTTATTTTCTCATTTTATCACCAATATATCAAGCTAATCTTTATTTTTTGTCTCTTAAATCAAACATTTTCCTTGTTTTTTATTTACAAAATTTAACTATATTTGTGCTAATTTTCTTTATAAAATCATTAGCGGTGTCCGTTTATTCATTTCTCTATAACATTTTATGAATTTAATTTATATACACTATTAAAGTAAAAAAAAAATATTGTCAATAAATTACCGTCGTCAGATCATTAAATATTTTTTATTTTTATCATAATTAAAGTCATGCACATGAATGATTGTGATGTATGAATAATAGAAAAAAATTTATATTGACAGTGTATTGACAATTAAACTCATATTTTACTTCATATAATAAATATATATATATATATATATATATATATATATATATAATATATGTTTTATTTGAACTCTTTTCAATTTTATAATATATATTTACCTAAAGATGCTAGTCTCATTTTTTTGCAAAGCTACCAATATGTTTTTGAGAGTTTTCGAAATATTCTCCAACTTTACCAAAGACGCTTATGATCAATTTATCAAACTTGATAAATTAGAGATCTCCTTTAGTGTTTTTTAAGATAAATAAATTGATCTTCAAAGATAGATTCTTTTGAAGGTGGTAGAAATTCTCTCCATGTACTTAGTCTTCCATCTTTTGTTGGACGATTGAAACAATAAGTGTTTGATTTTATTCTAGATTGTGTTTGGAAGAAGCTAAATGGACATCAAGAAAAAATTTGAAACATATGAAATAAAATAGTAATAAAAATAAATTAAACTAAACAAATAGGTATTATTAAAAAAAAATTAAACTAACAAATAATAGATTAATGCAATATCTTATACTAATAAAAAAATATTAAAATTTAAATACGAGGTTTGGTTCGATTTTAAAAATAAAATTCAAAATTCAATCGGATCAGAGCAGTTTTCATAAAAGAAGATTAAAACACATCCAATAATATACAATTTTGTGCAATTTTCAATTTTTTTTGAGTGAATTTGTGATTTTTATTTAGATCGATTAAAATGTATACACTTATACTTTCTATTACCCTTAAATTTATGTGACCACATAGAATCAATTAGGGGTGGACAAGATAATTAGACCCGCCCACACCCGCCCGACCCATGTTGAATTTGGGTGACGCGGTCGGGTTGAAACGGGTAATCGGGTCTGCGTGGAAGAAAAAAAGGATTTATAAGGGTTACGTCGGGCGGGTTCGGGTTGATTATTTGGATCCATCGCCGACCGAACCCGCCCATATTATTATTATTATTATTATTACATTGAAGTTACCTGTAAAAAAAAAGGTTTACTCACCAGTCATTACCACAAGTCCAAACCTACAAGCCCAAAGCCTCAGAGCTCAGAAGATCAAACCTCAAAACTTAGAAATTGTGATGTTGAAACAAAACTGATTGATTATTGTACAAAATTGTGATGTATTAAATTGATTATTATGCAAATGCTATGTGCTTTAGAAAAAATGAAGATATAAAACAAGTGTGATGTAAAATTAGCAGGCGGGCCAGTTTTTTTTTAATCGACAATAATTGTATTATATATAACAAATTATATGAGACCAGATTTTTTTATAAAAAAAAAAAAGCAAAAATAGGCCCAATAAAGTCCAATTTTTACCCATCCACCCAAAACCGACACCCGACGAACCCGAATCCGACGAAACCGAATTAAAAAACCGACGAAATTGGGCTTATAAATATCACCCGCGGATTGGGTTGGTTTCACATTTTTAGTCCGAAACCGCCCAAACCCGCCCGATGTCCACCCCTAGAATCAATGATCAAATAATTTTAGTAATAGATTAATTGGAGTAAGTGTTGGTAACCAAATAGTTGAGGTGGTATTGGATTCCATTGTTTTAAAGCATTTAATTTTGTGCTTTTTGTCAAACACGGGTGGCACATTTTGTCAAATTGTAATTTGTTGTTGAGTAGGGATGGCAACGGGGCGGGGCGGGGACGGTTTTAAGCAATACCAACCCCGCACCCGCAACTCCAATACCGCACCCGCACCCGCACCCGTCGGGGGTGACTTTTTAACATCCACCCCCGCACCCAACGGGGACGGGTTGGGGACGGGTTTCCCCGCCCCGCCCACACCCCCACTCCAAAAATTGTAATTTATTTATTCATAACATAAAAAATTAATAACTTGACAAAATAGTAGTATTCAACATAAGTTCTAAAATTACAATAATCAAAATAATAAAGTCACAATATCAATATCTCAAAATTTGTTTAAATTTCCTACAAGTCACAATATTTTCATAATCTTCAAACTCTTAAGAAGTGAAAATATCAATTCAAACAAAAGTTCTAAATATTCAAAGTTCAAACGAACTAAACTATCAAAACAATAAAAAGTTCCAAATCATCAAAACAAAAAGGGTTCTAAATAAGCATTTTCTAACGATCATCTTCATCTTCAAGGCGGGAATCGGAAAGTGAAGTAACACCACTGATCATCAATTCACCTATATTAAAAAAATAAAAGTTAAATATTAACATTTAACATGACAAATTTAAATCAAACAGTGTAGAGAATAGAATACCTTCATCGTCAGACTCCATTTCATTGAGTAAAATAGCATTTTTATTATCCACTTTAGAATTCGAATCACCTATCGATATCAACATAGTACAATATAAACAATAATAATTTAAGATATACAAAATTATTAGCTATTTCAAATAGATTCAAATTTAAATGAATTAATTTAAAACAAATACCAGTCTTCTCAGCACTTCATAACCAACTTCTAGCACACATCAAGGCCTCTAAAGTAGTCCAATGAAGTCGGCTTCGATGAGGGCTTAAGATATGTCCGCCGGTATTGAATGCAGATTCAGAAGCTACAGTAGAAACAGGAATTGCCAATACATCCTTTGCAATGGTTTGAAGTGTTGGATACTTAACACCATTCAACTTCCACCACAACAAAATATCAAAATCAGGACTTCTTGGCAAAACTTCCTCCTCTAAATAAATATCCAACTCTGTTTTGACAAATGAAGTTCTAGCTCTTTTTTTTTTCCTAACATACAAATCATAGTCTTCTAAACCATCATCATCAACATTACTAAAGTGGACATCCAACATTTGAGAATCACTACTAGAGCCATTATTCATTTTCAATTGATATTCATAAAGCAAATCATAACACAACTGTCAGATCGACTTAACTTGGTCATTAGCATCATTCCCATACAACTTAACATAATAATATTCTAGCAACTGTATTTTGTACCTAGGATCCAAAACAGCAACAACCCCCATTATTTCATGAACCACATTCCAATATTTGTCAAATTTTCCCAACATATTCTCTGCCATTTTTTTTATCAATGCATCAGAGGATTTAATCCACTCATTTATTGCAATTTTGATCATACAAATCTTAGGAAAATATTGATTGGAAGTTGGATATTTAGTGCCTGAAAACACTTCAGTGATAGAATTGAACAATTTCAATTTTCCACAGATATCTTTTGCAAATTTCCAATGTAAACTTGTAGGCAAACAAGTGTATTGGGATTCACGTTGTCTTAATCGACTAAATACATCTTCATACAAAATGGCAACATCAAGCATCTTGTAAGTTGAATTCCATCTAGTCGGACAATCTAAAACCAAATTCTTGGTGCAAGAGATTTGTAATTGTTTGGCAGTCTCCTCAAACTTTTCGTTCCTTTTAGGTGTTGCAGTCCAATATGCAACACTATCTCGAATCCTCTCCACTCCATCTTTCACAACTTCTAACCCATCTTTTACGATCAAATTAAGTATATGCGCACAACAACGCATGTGAAGTAAAGCCCCATCCTTCAACAATGTATTCAATTGCAACTTATCTTTAATTTTTTCAATCATTGCATCATTAGTGCTACAATTATCTAAAGTGATAGTGGACAATTTTGTATCAATGTTCCAATCCATCAAACATTCAACCAATGCATTACAAAGTCTTTCACTTGTATGAGGGGAAGGAACATAAATAAACCTAACATAATAAGATTCGCATTCAATGACTAATATAAATAATATTCAATCAAAATAGTATTATAAGAAATTATAATTTAATATAAATAATATTCAATCAAAATAGTATTATAAGAAATTATAATTACCTCAAAATTTGACTTTGTAAATCCCAATTTTCATCAATGTAATGAGCAGTGACAGCCATATACCCTTTTTTTTTATTGCTCGCAGTCCACATGTCAGAAGTAATGGCCACCCTTTGTGGGAGAGTTTCTAACAACTTCAAAATTGTGGTTTTCTCAACTTCATACACTTTGAATATCTCTTTTTTTATAGTATTTCTACAAGGAACTTGAAATAATGGTTGAAGAGAAGCTGAATATCTCCTAAAACCAATATGCTCCACTATTGAAAGTGGATATTCATGCAAAATAATTGCATGTGCAAGTTCTTTCCTAGCATTTTCAGCATCATAAATTCCAGTCCCCAACTCCTTTCTACCTTGCAAGACCTTAGCGGTAAGAAATGTCTGTCTGTTATTATGTCCTATGGTAGACAAACGTGGAGTACATATTTTCATATGTCCGCGCAAGTGTGAGGTCCCATCTCTTGATCTTCCACCAAGCAATTTCTTGCAATAATTACATTTAGCTTTATCTTTTCCATCAACTTTGACCTTTGTAAAATGATCCCATACAATACTTTTAAGTCTATTGTTACGATCTTCGGTTATTTCATCTGTCATATTATCATTTGTCTCATCGTGTGGTGTTTGCACAGTTTCATTTGGTGTGGAAACATTAACTAATGGATTACTACTTTCATTCATAGTTGGTTGATGCGAACTTTCTTCTGAAGCAAGTTGACATGGTAGTGGTTGAGATGTGCCTTCAATT
Organism: Cicer chorassanicum; assembly: GCA_037974735.1. Taxonomy (NCBI): domain Eukaryota; kingdom Viridiplantae; phylum Streptophyta; class Magnoliopsida; order Fabales; family Fabaceae; genus Cicer; species Cicer chorassanicum. The sequence continues at coordinate 8,147,805 of JBBPBP010009778.1, read as the reverse complement.
TCCATTTATATATTTTGTAAAGTTGCACATAAAAACAAATTAAATTCATGAATTCATAAATATTGTAAATGGAAATTAATAGGCAAAATACTATAAATATAGTCCAGAAAATATTACATAAAAATTTTACCAACTATAAAATTAATGCAGCAACCCTTTTCAATGATTCAGATGCCTTGTGAAGATCAGACTCTGAATGCCCTGCAGAAACAAACAATCTAATTCCTACAGGCAAACGGCACTTGTCCAATGTTGATCTTCTGGAAGTCACCACAAATATAGAATCTTCTTTCAAAACCTGTTAATACAAAACATTAAGTACTAGCAAAATTGAAAGTAAGAACTAAGAAATAAACAATTGGGAAATAAACATTAAGGTCATTGTTCAAAGAATCCGTTGACTTCTTTAATCTCAAATAAACAATTGGTGACTCTGGATGACTGGCAATTGTGAAGCCTGGTATTTCAGACAACCCTGCAGTAGCCAATGTATCTCAAACAAAAGTGCCTCACCAAAACAATTCCATTTATGGAAGAAGCAGTGAATCAAAGCCTACCTTTCCGTAACACAGCAATATTGTTCTTCAACTTTGTTAGCCATCATCAACCAATAACATGGTGATGATCATTGCTAGCCTTGAAAAATAAATTCTCTTAATTTCCACATTTAAAATTTTCCCCTCTCTTTATCTCAGTATATTTGTAATCCAAATTGGTTAATCAGTATCATGATAGGATATTTTACACCAATCACTCATGTTTTTAATTGTGGTCCACATGCATCCATGAAAAAAGCATATTCATACAAACGACACAAGACAAGCATGAAAGTAGTTACAGTAATTGGAGACTATTGATGATGATCCATGTGAACGTGAATAATTGATAGGAGAAAAATTACATTTTACACTTGTAGGCTATTAAAATTGTGAGTCCCAAATTTGCAAAGAATGCCAAATAAAATGCAGAATGCATAAAATGCAGAAAAATAGTGAAAACATAGAATGCATAAAATGCAGAAATTGCAGAAAACATAACCACCAGAAAACGAAATTGAACTTGAAAACAAACCTTAAAGGGAGGACGGCTCACAGAGGAGAGGGAGGACGGCGCACAGACGAAGAGGGACGACGGCGCACAGACGAAGAGGGACGGCAGCAGCAAGGAAAAAGAAGAAAACGGCAGCAACGAAAATGAAGAAAACGGTAGCAAGGAAAAAGAAGAAAAAATTAGGGTTTTGTTACTATTTTAAGATATATAAGGGTATTTAAGTAATTGTATTTATGTCGGGTGGGTGCGGGTGCGGGTGCGGGTGCGGGGCGGATTTGACGAAACCCGCCCCCGCACCCGCCCGCAACTTTGAAAAGCGGGGAAAATCCGCACCCGCACCCGCATCCATTAAAAGCGGTTTTTCCCTGTTAAATGCGGGGCGGGTCCGGGGCGGTTCGGGTGGGTTCGGGTTCAATTGCCATCCCTATTGTTGAGTAAATGTTTGAAAGCTCGTTACTTTCTTCAAGAGATATCCTCAAAGTGTGTTCGGGTCAGCTTTTAAACTATATCTAGAGAAGCATTCGTGAATCTATTTGGATTCTTTAAGATTGACGAAGATGATGAAGAATCCTATGATTTATTGTTTGGATTTTTTATTTTAATAAAATTAATTAAAAATTATAATTGGAAGATTTTGATTTACTACCGCAGTTTAAAACAGCCATATAAACAAGTTTTTACTAGAGTTGAACAAAAAATGGTAGCGATGTACACATTTTAAGACTTCAAAAACTAATTTGTTATAAAAAACTTAAAAAACTAATCTATTACAATTAAATAATTTAAAGGACCACATAATATATTTTACTTAAATTTTTTTTTTAACCTTGCTCTAATACATTTTTTACAGTTGTCAAAAAATATTTGTTATTTGTGTTTGGTATCGAATATTTTACTCCTTCACCGTATAGAGTACTTTTACTCTTGGGAGTCAACTTTAGAGGTTGTGTTTTGTACTAAATTATATTTTAGTCGTTTGGTCATTTAGAACAACTTTATTCTTTCAGTTTGATACTCAGAAGTTGTGTTTAGTAACAAATATTTTGGTTCATAGGAGCAAATTCATAAATGTTAGAATAATGAAATCAATATAAATAGGAGGAGTCGACTATATTCATGTCAATAAAACCAAACAAGCTCAATTTGTAATAATTTATTAGGATGTTAGATTGACTAATGGAAACTATAGTGAATTTCTCCCTAGTTCTTCAAAAAAAAAATCTAATTTTTGTTTGAATTTGTCATTCTATACATGTTTTTTTCATGTTTGAATTTGAGAATTTGAGAATGTAAGTGACGGGAGAAGAAAATGTATTAAATAAACTCATTTGAACTCTATATTTAATATATATGGGATTTGGAGTTTTTCCTATACTTTCTCCTTTTATTTCATTGTAAACTTTATTTTCTCTCCCATTTGTGGAGATTTTAATCAACTATCACGGCACATGTGAGGATCTAATGATCCATTTCCCAAGTCATGACACAGCGGGAGCAGGGAGAAACAAACCTTGAAAATGCATTTGCGTGCCTAGTACACTCATAGAGTTTAACTCAATAGGAAATCAACCCCTTAACGAGTTTTTGAGTATTGCGGAATAATAACCATTTAAACTACAACATAATTGAGTAGAAACTTCCTCGTCTCTCTTATGATTTCGAGCCACGAATGGCTGGCTATCTTTATGATGCGTAGGGTGACTTTTTTTCTATCTCTATTCTATGTTAATATCATCTCTCTCAGTTTATCTATCATTTCTATACACTAAAATTATCCTATCTTTCTCGCCATAAAAGTAGAGGATCCATTTTCATGTGATTTCTAATGTACACTAAAAAAACTCATAATTAATATGATTTGAAAGTATACTTTTAGATAAATAATTTTGTTCAAAAGTACACTTCTAAAATATGCGTAAATTTTTAAAAATATGAGGGTGCAAAGTAGCCTACAGGCCTAACTCTGTAATTTCAATGTCCTGCTGCTGACTGCTAATTTTTTATTTTAGAAAAGGATTTCTGCCTGCTAATGTGTGACCATAACAGAAACTTTCACTTGCACAACAAATTTTATTACATCAGAGACAACTAATTAGAAAAAAGTTCTGATAAAAAAATGCATCTAGATTTCAGAAGTATATGATAAATAATATATTTAAAAAAATCTGTATCTGATTCTGGCAAAACTTATATGAACATGCCTCGGCATCGCCTAGAGAACAATATTGAAGCCTAAAACATTACAAAACCATTGAACAACAATTTTGAATTAAGCTAGTTAATGAAAACAGAAGACCAAATAAAATCCACCATCAGAATTGCCTATAGTATTCATTCATAAATGACTATTGGTGTTATACTTTAATCCATTTCCGTGGCATTTTATTAGTTATAACACATTCTCAAATCCTAAATGCTTACACACATAACTCTCACGAGCTTGGATCAGTATCTAATATATACACGTGGTGCAAAATCTTGCTTCTCAAAGCAAACCTTGTGCCTCAAATTCTCTTGCCACTGGAATACAAGAAAAGAAACCAAATGTTAAAATTCATAATATAGATTAAAGTCATAAAAACTAAATTAAATTTGTCTAAATACAATGCAAGCAATCAAATCAAAACAACAAGATGTCCAATTTTTCTTTGCAAAGTTTTACTTAAAGGATAAGTTACCAACGCACTTTTTTAACATGCGCATCTTAATACACTTTCTCCTATTAGTTGAAATTCAAATTCAAATATGAGAGTGTCACACAAATTTTAACAAATATGTGTATAGAGTTTCATACACTTTCGGTGTAAACAGTTTCACATTGGTGCACAAACCATTGACTTATAGTTATTTTATGATGGTAGTTACAATCATGTGGTGAGATGAAAAAATCAATAGTCTTATTAAATGTCCAAGTAAAACTGGTTTACACTGACAGTGCACCGTTCTTTTTCTCTATGTATTATATTAGAAACAGTATTCAAAAGCGTATTGCTAGCATTTCTCCAACATGTTCAGTAAAAACCAGATATGCAAAACATCTGTGATATTTACATAACAGAGCTTGCTTAATTGGTCTACACAGACTAGATTAATTGATCAAAAGGAGGAAAAGAACTCTCACCTTTTGAGAAGGGAAGAACCAAAAGAACCTGCATAGTGACATTGTTTGGAGGAAGGTGCAAGCGAAGAGGATAAATCTTTCCATTCAAAGGACTACGGGTACACACAATGATTCCGTCTAACCCGGTCTCTTCCTCAAACTTTTTAGTCAATTCCTCAACACCATTTCCTTTGAAAACCAAAGAATATCCCTGCACACCTTCGTCACTCACCTCTCCATCATCTTCAGCAACATGGTAGTATATAATTCGCCCCTCTGTCGTCTTCGGCGACACTCCAACAACCAAATCATTTGACTGCAAATAAAACAGAACACAATTAACCAAAGAAGCAAGAAAATAATGCTAAATTCAACTAGTAAACTATCAACTTAATCCTTAAGAATTATATAGGTGTTAATTTAGTCTAAAAAATCATTCAAGACTGATACCAAGGATAGATACTGTAGTGAACAATTGTTTCATGTAGAAGACAAATAGCTAATAAGAAAGAATGCATTTCGAAAACAATTCAAAAAAAATTCCATTTTTCAAATTTCTAGAAATAATAGATTTGTTATCAAAATGCATTTTAAAAAATTTCTGAAATGTATTCTCTAGTGCTTATCATTCTCAATCAAAATAGAAACTAAGAAAAGTAAACTATCATGTTATATCAAAATAGTAGCTAAAATTGGTAACTAATTGATCTTACTGAGAATTAACAAATTCAAAAATCATTCTAAAATTTGATTAATTTCAGGTTCTAAATTAACAACACTTCATAGAACTAAATTGGTTATAACTTATAGAATCAAAATTTCAAGCTTAACCAAAACAACCCAGATGAAAAAAAGGAAACTTTCCAAAGAATAAACCATACCTGTTGCCTAGAAAAGCTTGCAGAGACACTGGTCCCAGGTGAAGGCGTGTTGGATTCAACAGAAGGTAGATCCAAACTTTCTTTATAATTATCATTCACATGAATCTCAACAACATCAACATCCCACAAAACCCAATCCTGCGTAACAGTCCTGTGAGGAATATCATGCGTAACAGTGTTCCTCCACGGTGGCAACCCACCATTCCCTCTAAGAAAATTCCCATAACGCGTCTTCAACTTCACACGAACACCATCTCTAACAGGTTCCCATTCAACAGAAGAATCAAGTGTTTTGGGAAGTGTTTGAAGAACTTTACGACCCGTCATGCCGAGAAGAAAAGGGTTGTCGGAAGCAGTGAGGTATTTGCCGTAACAGCTTTTGAATCGAATAACGTTGTCGTATTCGGGAACGTGTTCAACGAACCATTTAGCGTTGTTTGAGGAACCGTTTCTGTGTTGTATTACGGATTCTTCGTCTTCTTCTGCTAAAAGGTATTTGTCATGGTGGCTTTTGAAACGTACTGCTTTTGCTCTGTTGAAGAAGTCCATTCCGTTTCTTAGCCTGGTGGGTTTTGTTGTCTGCATGATTTTGATTTAGAAATGGAAGTTAGATAATAATAGAATTGAAATTGATAGTTTTTGGATGGAACAAAGTGGGTTTGGGTTGAATAGGATTGTGGTTTTTGTTTTAAGAGGGTAGAAAGTGGTAATGAATTGAGTTATGGAAGTGTTGGTGATGGGTTTTTATATGTCTGAATGAGAAGGGGAACGTTTTTTGGTTTATATTAATATAATTATTATTTTATTTACTGATGGGTAAAAGTGTTGGGTGCTGAGGTTTGACTTGGTTTGACCAGTTGAAAAATGTTGGTGTTAATGTGCATGGTAAAAAAAAATGAGAAGAGGCGGTTAGTGGTGGGCAACGCGTTTGGGTGCACGCTGGCATTGCGTGGGTGAAGCGCCTCATTAGTCATCTAATCTCTTTTGATTCAATTTCAGTTGCGTGTGTGTGGTGACCGGTGAGGAAGGTTCAACCCGTGCACTATTTCAATCCCACACTGATATTTGAACACCTCTATTTTTGGAAAGGGTTTAATGATCACGATGCATCGCATAAAAGTCGATCTCAAGTATTAAGTGATTTTTTAATTATGGGTGTTATAATTATTTAGTGGGATAATAAAATTAATGCCTCATATTCATCGGTAAAGCAAAATTAGTTTAAATGTATGATTTATTTTCTCTTTTGAAAAGGTTTAATGATAGTGGATTAAAGTCATCTTCAAACCATTGATTGTGTGATTTTTTAATTAAGACTAACATGTGTCTTAGTTAAAGTATTAAAGATAAAAAAAATTTATTTGCAAAGTTTTGAAGTAAACTTTATATATATGATATCTTAAAATGTGTTTGATGCATGGATCAGTCTTTTTCTTCTTTAAAGATATAATTACTATTTAACGAATTTTTAACATTTGCTCTAGAAGCACATATTAGCACAATCTTTAGTTTTTTATGTTCTTTTATTTTTCTTTTTTAATGAATTTAATTTTTATGCACAATATAAAAAGTATTATACAATCAATAAATCATGATCAATCATATGAATAGTAGTTATAACAAAAGTTAAACATTATTATTTATTAATGATTTAATTATTGTGATTAACTTATAATATAAAAACTCTAATTAAAAATATAAATTAAATTCTTTTTTTATTACATTACATTGTTAATATATTATATCATTCTATTTATTTATTTTATATAAGATATTGATGGGTGTATGGATGTTGAAATATTATTTTCCACTTCAACAGGTGGGGGTAATTGCCATGTTTTAATAA
>JBBPBP010009778.1:8099570-8123045 GCA_037974735.1 Cicer chorassanicum | reverse complement strand
GGGGGGGGGGGGGGGGAAGACAAATCCGTTGTTGGTGAACTCCTAAAGGTGGTGGTAGGCTCCTCACGACAGTGGTGGAAATCGAGAAAGAGAAAGCCTCTATAAATGAGGATATAACCACACCGCAATGGAGGAAAGTGCTTCCACGATATGAGAGATCTCTTTAATGAAGGAGGGGAATGAGCTCTAGAGATCTCGAGACTACTACCATAACTGTCACGGTGAAGAGGTTAGAGAGATAAGAGACCTTCTATCTCTAGAAATCAGTGCTGGCGTATATAGATACCTAGTTCCCTTGAACACTGGTTAACATTTCCTAAAACACCAAAATAATTTTGAAAGTATACTTTAGATCTCACAACTTTTCTTAAAATTGAAAAACTCTAACATACCAATAAACTTGTCTATCGATTATTTGAGTTTTAGTTACGAGACAATAAAAATTGTATGCATTAATTTGTATCCGGATAGACTTTTTAAAATGATTGTCACTTTAAAATAGTTTTACATTATCATCCAATAAGAATCAACTACTTTACCACAACACCCATCTTTGTATAATTATTTTGAAATTGATTGTACGACATATAAAGGATTTTTTTCATATATATCCCACTTTTAATTTATTTTTCTTCTAAAATACCTTACTTTGAAACTAATATATCAAAATACTCTATTTTTTAGGCTTTGAAGAGATCGCAGCTTAGAGATGCAATCACGTGGCAAAATAATTGGATGTAAGATGCAACCTTCTACACACATATTTTTTATTAATTGATATAATAAACAAAAAATAATAATAAATAAATGATTAAAAATATTAATTATTAACTAAAAATAATATAAAATTAATTAAAATTAGTAAAATAAATACAATAGAGATTTAGAACAGTTGTAGGTAATGTTGTTTTTTTTGTTTTGAAAAAACGACAGAAAAGTAAACATAATTAAGAGGGTACTGCGTACTGTTGAAAAGTTATTTTTTGTTTGATGGGAAGAAAATACTTCAAATACAAATAAAAATGAACAACAAATATTGTTATAAAATAAGAGTTGTTATTTTTTTTGAAATAGACTACAAAATAAGAGAGATTTGTTAAAATATTATAACACATTCTTCTTTTTTGTATATAATATACTCAAATTCAATTTTTTTTATAAAAAATATACATTTATTTATAATATTATAAATAAAATAGACATTTCCTAGTTTTAATTAATTTTATATTATTATTAATTAATAATTAATATTTTAAATTATTATTTATTATTTTTGTTTATTATATTAACTAATAAACAAAATAAAATAAAAAATATATGAATAGGAAAGTCGCATCTTTACGATTCTAGTAACTACTATGTTTATTTCTTTTTTTTTACGTGATTGCATATAAAAAATACACATCTAAAATACTTTATAGAATAAAACATTTAAATAAAGTAAAAAGTGAAATATATAACAAAAATTTCCACGTAATTGAATTTAATTGGATATCATAATAAAACTATTTATACAGAGTGTCCGGTCATCAAACTCAAACTTTTTTTTTGCCGAGGAATTCTTTATGGTTTTAGAGTTGTCTCTCTATTTGGGTAACCTACTTGTTTTTTCTGTATGTTCCCTGCACGTGACCCTTTCTTTTAGCTGTCTTTCTCTTTTCACTCCTTTCTCCCATCTCTAAGAACCTTTTTACTCTCTCTCTCATCTCTACTCTCTACTATCTACTACTAGCAAGTAGCTATCCCTATTCCTCCCACTATCCTACTCACCTTCCTTCCATTTCAATTTCAACATCAAAACTAGATCCCATCTTAATCTAACCAATTAATGACTCCCCAACCCTCTTTCTCTCTTCATCCACCACCATGTCTCCACAACAACTCAAACCCTTAACCATTCCCCTTCTCTCCTTCCTCTTATTCCTTCTCCTCTCTCCCACACCCACACACACCTGCTCTCCCAACAACAAAACAAAACACCCTTGCCCTCCCTTCCCCAACTCCACCCCACCATTCCCATTCTCCACTTCACCAGGCTGTGGCCACCCTTCATTCCAACTTAACTGCTCAACTCCCCACTCTCTCATCACAATCAACAACCTCTCTTTCTCCATCCTCACTTTCAAACCAAACACTTCCTCATTCCTCATCTCCCCTTACACCCCCATTTCTTCACATTCACACCCCCTCAATAACACTTGCCCATATTCAACTTCTTCAATCCCTAGCAAACCAATCAACCTCTCAAATTCCCCTTTTACCCTCTCAGATGAATCATGCTCGCGTCTCTCTTTTCTCCAACCTTGTTCCCCTCCAACACTTCCTAATTGCAGTCACTGCCATTATCAATGCAAACTCATCAAAAACCCTTCCGAAATTATAACCGATTGTAGATCTTTTCACCACTCTGTTTCTGAATCTGAACCTAGTTGTCAAAGCGATGTTCTTGGTTACCTCAACGAAATACTCACATTAGGTCTCGAAGTTCAATGGGAACAAGCATTAACACAAGACTCTTATTTCACTAATTGCAGTGATTGTATCAACAACAATGGCTTCTGCGGTTTCAATTCATCAGACCCGAACAAACACTTCATCTGTTACCATGCCAAATCAACTTTTTCGCCACCGTGGATTCGTAAAGTGAAACCTAACAAAATCGCGGTTTTCGCAATCGTTATCGCGTTCACTTCGTTGCTTCTTTTTATTTCAGTAACAGTTTCCATTCTCCGATCCAGAAGCTTAAACTCCCCGTCACCGGCGGAGGAAGATCCAACCACCGTCTTCCTCCATAACCACCGCTCCGCAAGTCTTCTCCCTCCAGTTTTCACCTACGACGAATTGAACACCTCAACTAACAACTTCGATCCGAAGCGGAAAATCGGCGGCGGCGGATTCGGAACCGTTTACCTCGGAAACCTTCGTGACGGAAAAATCGCCGCGGTGAAACACCTCCACCGTCAAAATCACACCGCAGCGTTCTCAACAAAATCGTTCTGCAACGAGATTCTCATTCTCTCTTCGATTAATCATCCAAATCTCGTTAAACTTCACGGTTACTGTAGCGATCCGAGAGGTTTAATTCTCGTTTACGATTACGTCCCTAACGGAACCCTAGCGGAGCACCTTCACGGTTCAAAGAGTAAACGGAAAGGTTACAGGCTGACGTGGCAAACGAGGCTTGAAATTGCAATACAAACGGCGTTGGCGATGGAGTATCTTCATTTCTCAGTTGTGCCTCCCATAGTTCACAGAGATATTACGTCGTCAAATATCTTCGTCGAAAAAGATATGAGGATTAAAGTTGGTGATTTCGGGTTATCGAGGTTGTTAGTTTTGCAAGAAACGACTTCATCAAACGGTTACGTTTGTACCGGTCCTCAAGGCACACCAGGGTATTTAGATCCTGATTATCACCGGTCGTTCCGGTTAACCGAGAAGAGTGACGTGTACAGTTTTGGTGTTGTTTTGCTTGAACTAATTTCGGGGCTTAAAGCGGTGGATTATTGTAGAGATAAACGTGAGATGGCACTTGCTGATATGGTTGTTTCGAGAATTCATACGGGTCAACTGAATCAAGTACTTGACCCGGTTCTTGATTTGGGTAACGACGGTGAAGCGCTTGACGCCGTGGCTGCGGTGGCGGAGTTGGCTTTTCGGTGTGTTGCGGCGGATAAAGATGACAGACCCGATTCGAGGGAGGTTGTTGGGGAGTTAAAACGGGTTCGATTACGGTCGTTAGTGAATGATGACGTGGCAAAGGAGTGATGAGTTTGACTCCGTGAGGTAAATTTTGTCACGGTGTAACGTTGACCCTACCATGACTATGATGTTTTTGGGGGTAATGTTGGTGTTGTGCGCACGTGGGTGTCAATGTCTTTATTGTATTGTTACGTAACGTCAAGGGAAAAATATGTCAGTGACGCCGTACTGGTTAGGGTAGGTTTTAAAATGTAGGAGTCTACCCGAATTGACTTAGCTGAGAATGTGTGTGGATGATAGACATCATTCTAGAGCTAGCATTGCTACTCCAAATATCTCTATATATATATGGGAAATTTTGTAATTGTATATTGTTAACCCCTACCTACGTGAAGTACATTTTGAAATTAAATTCCCTCGTCTTTTATATTGGATAGATCAGCATGAAACATTCGTCTAAAGTATGTAAACTAATCTAATTATTTATTAGTTCCGTGCGATGAAAACATGACAAGGGTCTTTGGTCTTTCATATTTTGGATTGTTATATCTTTATCATTATTGTTTAACTTCTGTTGAAGAGGCAGAGAAAAATATGAATGGTTGTTTTGGGCTATAGTCTTGAAAGGAGTTACATTGCAAATGCAGTGTGAACTGAGTTTCTATATTGGGGAAGTAGGCTGATAAAGCCTTTTTGTTTTAGAACGACGTCAACCAACAAGTAATTACGACTTTTCCGCGATTTACGGTTCAAAATTAGACGGCTGCTGCGCGCACAATGACCCACTTCGGTTTCACTACTGACTTTGTTTCTCCCCGAAACTTTATTATTATTATTAAGAGAAATTACATAGCCTTCTCTTGAGTTATTTAAATGACAACTACACTTTCTAGTTTAAAAAAAAACTCATTTCTTTTATATTTATTTCTATTATTTACTATAAGACACTTTAATTTATAAAATTACGACAATTTATTAAAAAGTTAGTAATTTGAAATAATTGATTATGTTTTTAGTGATATAATCTGAGTGTATATACAAATGTCATTTTGATTAATGTTAAATAGAGATTTAAGTGTGGCAGAAAAAATTTATACGTTTTTTTTAATGAATACATATAAGATAAATACATTTTGAAAATTAGACGGAGTGTAAGTGTCGTCTAAAGAAATTTGAGAGAGATAAATGCTCAATGTTTTGATTGTAAATAATAATTAAATTTTCAAATTTTTAAAGAGTTGATCACAAATTTTAATATATTTTTAATTATTTCTATGTTTTATTTTATAACAATTGTCTTTAGAATACTTTTTAGCATTTAAGTCAATGTGAAATAGAATAAAGTCAAAAAAGTTTCTATGGAGAGTAGAGCAAATTCTGGATGGACCACTTTCATGAGGAAACAAATTCTACTCCGCCTAATATTTAAAAATTATTTACAACTCCAAACACAGTAAACATCTTCCTAAAATTAAAATTTATAATTCAGTTTAAAATATAAGCAAAAATTGATACTTTTAATATTAATTTTGAATTAAACATATCAATTTACTTTGATTGAGTTTTATTTATAATTGAGATTGAATAGTATCAGTTAGAACATTATGTCAACATTAAAAACCAAAAAGGCCTGATGTTTGAAAACCCGAACTACTCTCAATTCTTGTGTTTCTAGACAATTTTCAACATATATAATATAATCTACAAATTCACAGTATTTTCCACCGTACATATAAACAAACTATTAAACTTTTATATTTGAAATACATCATCAATTGTCATTAGAATTTATAATAATTTTTTAATAGTGATCCACCATAAATCAGAATATCGATATGTAAAATAAAACAAAGAGCATCTCCAACACCATCTCTTATCTCGTTTTTTAATTTGTAAATGACGTCTCTTATCTTATTTAAACATTGGAAGTTATTGTCTTTTGTCTGCATGGAGATTCATTGTCGACCCTTAACTTTTTTCTTAATTCCCTTCCACAAGAGACTCAAAACCAATGTCTCTTAAATTAATTGGTGTTACTAAAGTAAGACTTATGTTAGGCGCACTTGAACTCATTTAAAGACAAACGTTCGAGAAAAATAAACGGTGTTACTAAAAAATTGATGTGGCATTGAGCAACAACTCAAAAAACCTAAAATATACTAATTAAAAGACAATGCAATTAATAAAGATGGTCTAGAAGCGTTCAAGATATGAACGCAATTTTTCATTCATGAAAAAAGGGAGGGGAAGGAGGTGCCTCCTAACCAACCACAAACAAAGCATCATTGTCATTGTCATAACTCATGATTCGTGAGTTGCATTTATTTTTTTATATACTATATATGAGTTACATTTATTTCATTATAATATGTTGCACCATGCTAAGGACGCGCCTTTTTGTATTGGTAGCTTATGCATTCACATTTCACAAAGAACAAGATATGTTTTGATTATGTGATTATTCTCTTAATTAAAATAAGTGTTTTCCAAAACCTTGGCCTTCTCATTTGCAATTCCAGCTTCTTCTGGTCTCTTTGCTAGTTTGTACCCTCTCTCCTGAAAGAAAATCAAATCAAATCAATCCCCCATTTCTGTTAATAAATCTAACTATAGATGTATCAATAAATTATGTCTTTCAATATTTTAAGGAGAGTGAATATAGTGCCTTGTAAGGGAGATATATCATCTATGTCACATTACCGCTATTAAATGTGTCTCCTGTTTGACAGTGACACGACACTGATACATGTGGTTACATTTAATCACTTCTATTTTCCTAAATTATTATCTGTGTCTACGTGTTAATATTGTATTTGGTTTCTATGTCTTTGTAATTCAATTCTATAAAACCATAATCAAAGGATTCAATTGCAAGGCAAGACGTACCAACAAACGCCATAAGAAAGCAGTGCCGTCTCTCTTCTTGATTCGCTTCTCAATCACTTCAATTGCTGCATTTAAAATTTGTCATAATTGAAGTTGACTTTGAAAAATTAGACAAAAAGTTTGAGATTTTACCCTTGGTTGCGTCTCCGCTGTTCAGCAACATGATGTACCAAACTTCATTGAATACATCAACTTGTTCATCAGATGCACCAATTACCTTCACAAAAGCATGATTGACATTATTAATTCCAAAATAAGAAACAAATGAAGCCACAATACTGAAGAATGAAGAAGTCTAATTAATATAAACCTTGCAATCATTAGCATCAAAATCTGGACCAAGTAATTCCAATCCGTGTTTATAGTTACCTCTTCCATATGCATATAATGCTTCTGCAAGCTAGGTTGAAATAAAGAAATGGAAGCAAGAATTTTAACCAAGAAAAATCAAAATAGTCCACTTAAATGAGCATTGCTAATTTAACAAAATTCTGTAACATGGTAGTTAAGATCAGTGTAGCACCAACACTTTGAATTGGAGACGTGCATGTAGTAGTATTTAATTACTTAAACTTCTTAAAATCATTATCGGTATTGACATGTCAGTGTCGCATCCGATGTCTGTGTCAACGCTTAATAGGTTAAGGTATGCTAATTAATTTAGCATACTACGACAATCGATTTTTATATTATCATGGAATTTGCAAGTGAAGCATACCATCATTCCTTTCTGCATTATTTGTTGCTTCTTTTTATTCATCCTTGAAAGCCTACAGTAAGACAACATGTTATCACAATTCATACCAAACTGTATCTAAAACACTATTTGTAACTAAGACTTTCACCTGTCTTTTAAGCCCTTGAGAAGATCTTCTGCCTTAGAAATTTGTCCAGTCTTAGCCAAAGCCCAAACTGTCAATACATCAAGGTGCCACTCTAAATACCAGTTTGCCTAAACATTGGATTTATCCAAGAATTGTAAAAGAAACATTTAGCATGATTATCCTAAAAATAAAGAGTTTTAAGTTTTTCCACATAATACTTGAAGTATTGTACAGAAGCTACAGTTTTTAAAAAAAAAAATCACTTTTACCATTTTCATCCGTCTGTTACGGATTTTTAAAAAAAAACTGCTTCAAATGAGAAGCTGTACAATAGTATATATACACAAAATAACTTATGCTTTTCTTAAAGATCTCTAGATTATTGAATACCAAAATCACCTTTTTATAATTTGTAACAAACAAGCCTTCATTTTATTGGAACCTACACGCTTTATTGTCATGTACATTTCCTCTTGAATATTATAAATTTATGAACTTAGAAATAGTTTGATCTTGTTTAATATATTTGTTTATCTAATTTAGGGATATTTGATAGTAACTTCTCTTCTTTCTACTTTTAGTCGCAAATTCATATTATTATAATTATTTTCCGTCCAAATTGTGAACTGGAAGTATCACTAGTTTAATGTTCAGTCTGATTCTCAAAGTATCGACTCCAACCAAAACGCACAACGGTTGAGAATACAAATTAACATTTCCAGTTTATATATCATGCATTGTAACACCAGGGTCAACCGCAAGTGGTTGGTGCGCAATGTGTATTAGTATTGTAAACCATATTTGATCGAGTTTGATTCCTAATCATAAAAAATATACAATGCAATGTGTATCTTAACTTACTTGATCAGCTAGGCGATCTGCAAGCATCTTGAGCCGATCGCCGAAGAAGTTCAATTCATCGCGTACACACAACCGCAGAAGCAGAGCCACGGCATTTAAGTAAACCTATGTTCGGATAATATCGGAATTCATGATAAAGGGAAGAAAATGAGAAAGTATTAGTAGTAGGTAACAAAGTTAATAAAATTGCGTGCCTCGGGAACTGCAGCATCGGGTTTTTCTAACTCCTTCCATATATAATTGTCATATAGGTCGAGCACTCTTTGCATTGGAGCATTGCCTTCTAAGAAACAAAGTGCAACATGCCACCAATTGTGTGTCAACCTGAAAGAATGAGAACTCTTTAGATGGTTAATACAAAAGTGAGACAAAGCCATTATCAAATGAATAAAATGCTTACATAAAAGATGAAGAAGAATTCCATGATGATGAACATTCTTCCATGAACTTAACAGCTTCTCTAAAACGGCACTCGTATTGAAGAACATGGCATAACTGCAGAACAAAATTTAATTATTACATTAATTTTTGAGGTCATAATTTACAAGAAGTTGTTGTTGAAACACATTTCAAACAATTTCATATGTAAATAGATTCATTCACTTCTAATTTTTTCAAACTATGACAGATATCTACGTGTTAGTGTTATGTTAGGTGTTTGTGTCGATGCTTCATAGGAGTCATGTATTCAAAAATCGTAATTGTTAAGAAGATAACTTGAAAGATAGCATTATGCAAGTACTACTATAAAGGTAGAATGAGCATTCCAATTTTTGACAAATACATTGACCTACAGCATGCTGTGACCAGCCATCTTTCTTGTTGATTTCAAATCCTCTTTTGGCAGCTTTCTCAGCATCTTTCATTTTTCCAAGCTCCAACAAAGGAAAAGCAAGCATGCCATATATGTAATTTTCTCCTTCATTTTGAGGTAGAACCTGTGAAAATTAAAAGGATAAGGTACTCAATAATAATAATAAATACAAACCAAGAAAAATATGTCAATCTGCAAATTACGAAGTAGGTTATATTTTGGTTTGGTGACAGGAATGAGAAATGTTCCTCATTTTGGTGTTTGGCAACACTTTGAAGTTTGAATGATAAAAAATTATGTTCAATAAAAATAAACACTAACATGCTATGTTAAACGTTAAAAACATATATTTGTTTTCACAAACAGTAGAAGAAATGAAACAGAAATGTTGTGTAATTGAAAAGTAACCTGATTAACAAGGGATAAAGAAAGATCAGGCCGACCCATGTAGAAGCACAAGATTTGTGCTCTCTTTAGAGAAACCAAATCTCTTGGGAACTCCTTCAGAAGCTTCAAACAAAAAACAAGTCTTGTTAATCAAAATAGAATTTGAATAGAAACATCGATGAATCTCAAAGCATAGAACAGGCAACAAAGTTAGAAAAAAAGTGCGGTACGCAGTATGCATTAAGCTCGCCACTTTAGACAGAACTCTCTGAAGGAATAATGTATAAAATATGATGTAAATTACTTGATCAAATTCAGTTTCTACAAACATGAATAACAAAGGATCAAAATCTTCTGTCAAAATAATTTCAAGCCTTTGATCCAAAGTGTCAATGTTATCACCTCTAAATATATATGAATGTTATCATCTCTAAATATATATGAATTCCGGGAAACTGTTTTTAACACTGTATAAAGTAGCTTGAACCATGAACATATTGAGGATAAAAATAGCCTTGTAGAACAAACATTTTTCTATTATTTAAGGGCTCAGCAAAGTTACTCACCTTAGAATGCAACTCAACAGCTACTTCATCATCTCTATCTCCTGACATTAAATAACTGATGACATCAAAAACTAGTTTCTCGTACAAGGTGGCATGTTCCTGTACCATCAAAATCCTGATCATGTATGAATTTTCTTTAATTGTAGTTGTACTCCGTTAAAAAAATTCTTTAATTGTAGTTTCTATTTAAATTCACAATTTTAGTCCCTCTAATTTTAACCACTCACTTATTATTCTCAAATCGTGGATTTTTTGCAGTTTTGGTCTCCAAATATTGTAGATTTTGGTAAACTGTGGGACCAAAATTACACGAACTCCAATTTTAAAGACTAAAATTGCATTTAAAAAAATAGTAAATAGTATTTTTGTCCTAGAATATGTTAGGTGTAGTCACTATATAGTTCTCGATTTTAATCAAAATTACAAAAATATCATTGAATATGTCTATCGTTAATCAATTTAGTCTTCAAATGTGTTCAAATTAATTAGTTTAGTCTATTAAATTACTAATAGAATACACTCAAGGATATATTGAGTAAACAATCATTTTTGTCTTTGAATGTGTGAGACGTTGTCACTATAGCTCTTGAATATATCGAAGATACAAATACATCCCCAAGTGTTTTTTAGTTAGTAATTTTATGGACTAAATTGATTAACAAAAGACACATTTGACAAAGACTAAACTAAGTAACGAAAATTCAATAATCAAAATGACTAATAAATCACACATTAAGGTATTTTACATAATTTCACACACAATTAAAGACCAAAATAAATGTTACACAATTAAAGACCAAAATGAACGTTTAGTTGTATAATTATAATTTCGATATTGATGGACTATATGAACCCTCCTAACACACCAAACTAAACTAGAGATGAATTGTGTGGGAAATGAAAAGGGATTAGGACTAAACAATTTTTGCATTTATTATTTTATTAGGAGAGAAAAATAAATGAGAGGTTATACTTACGAGGTGGGACTTGGCGGTATGAAGATAAGAAGTAGCTTTAGAAGAATCGGAGGAGTAGAGATAATGAGCTACTAAGGTGTTGGCTAATACACAGTAGTTATCATGGACCACTGCTTCCAGAATCACACATCTCTCTCTACCGTAGCTCAGAACCTTCATTGAGAATATCGAAACACTTTTGAAAAAAAATAAAAAGGGAAAAAGAAGAAGAAAAGGATGATGTGAAACACGAACCTGATGGTAGTAGGAGTTGATGACTGAAACGCAGAGGTGAGATGAAGTTGTAACCTCGTACCCACAACCGTCTAATTTGATCGTTCCTTCCATTGTTTTTTCACTCCCTTCTGCTATGTCTTGTCTTATTCTTATGTTTCTAAAGTTAAAAACCGTAAGTAACAAGATCATGTGGTTCTTTACTTTCTTTAATAGCAATCCTCGTCACACCCTCTGTCTCTTTCTTCTAGTCAATTTTACAACTTTTTTTTTTTAGTTTTATCTTGATCTCAATTTTCGTACCTATATTTTTAAAACATTTCTACAACGAATGAGATTTTCACGTTAGAAGAGGATTTAAACTCACATAAAATATTACTAAATTTTTATCAACCGAATTAATCTTCACTTATAATTTAAATAACGATTTCTATATGCATTTTTCATAATTTTTTTAAAATATATGTTTTTTATTAAATGAGTTTTGTCTTATAATTATTTATTTTTTAAAAAATTTAAATATGTATTTACTTCATAAAAGTAAAATCAAATAAATTTTGATTTTAGTTTTTATAAAAAATTGATTGCATTAGATAATCGATAGAGAAACATCTCATGTCCGATTGTGTTCTGTGTAAAGGTATCATCAGATAATGACACCGTATGGAATTTGCTTTAACACCTCAACACTACCAATACCATATAGCAAAATAGATGTGTCATTTGGTGCCACAACATCAATGATCACGTGACATTTGTTACTACGTAACGATCCGATTGTGATTGATTGTCTTGTAAAAAGAATATATTTGGCCGGTAACATCAAAATCAATAATATATTTTGCAAGTAACACAAGAATATGACTATTTTGAAGTGTTGTGTATGCTATAGTTTTTGGGGTGAAGCTTCAAGTACCGCAATGTATTTGTTTAACAGATGTTATTCGTCAACTATAGACTTCAAGAACTGATGGAAATATGGAGCGGTAAACCGACATACTACTCTAATTTTAGGATATTCAAGGGCTTTAGAGTTTGCTCATGTCAAACAAGACAAACTTAAGGCTAGAGTTGGGAGGTGTACTATTGTTGGTTATCTAGAGAGTGTGAAATACTACAAGTTGTGGAAGTTAGTGTTGGTTATTGGACTCCCTTTATATGTGGAGAAAAATACAAATATCGTAGTCTATGTGTCTCACTTATTTAAGTGGAGAGTGATTTAATTAGAGTTGTAAGAAAGAGAGACTATGTTGAGAGGAAAGATAATCACCAAAAGAGAAAAGAGAAGAGTAAATCATATTCCCGATTTTGTTAAATCAGTCTCAGAAAAACATTGCGCATTCGTTAACCGTTGAATCGAGCTGAATTTTGGACAGTAGGTTAGCAACATTCAGAGCTTCATTTTCAACGGTCAGATCGGCGAAACGATTTCTGGAGAGGGAGAAATCGTGCTCGAACAGCAGTAGGTTTTTGAGTGTTTTTCTTCTTCTTGTTTTTCATTTGTAAGCTTTAGTGCTTTGTTATTTTGGCTGGTTGTAGGATACTTTGTGCATCATTTTGAGACTTTCTTGTACCCTTATTTGATTATACTGGAGCTATTTCTTTGGTCTGTGCATTGAGGGGTTTTCCACGTTAAAATATCGGTGTTCTTTACGCTATTTTATTTTGATTAATTTGCTGCAATATATATTTGTTGTTACTTCTCACAGGTTCTTGCAAGTTTGGGGAATTTTATATCCGTTGCGTATTACTTATTATTGTTTTATGTGTTTATTCTCCATCAGTTAGATGCTGGAGAATCAAGATTCTTCATAAGTAGGGATCTTACATTTTATGAGATCTAAATGAGGATGATGTGCAAAGGCGTGTAAGGAAGTAGTTCCAAATATGTGAAGGAGAAATATCAGTTTTAGACGTGAAGTCTCCTTGTAACAGCCACGTTCGTTCACTCTCACAATCAATTGAGTTCAATTGGTAGTGGAAATGAATGAACCGTGGACCCAAAGATTGGACTAAAGGAACATTGTACCTCCTAGGATATATGATATAGTGAAGACTTTATGTACTATGCTTTAAACGCGGTTAGAGAAATTGAAGATTCGAAGTGGATGGATTTCACGTCAGAATTGGTTGCAAGCAATGAAGCTTTTGAATAGGATATACTTGGAAGCTTGCGAAACTACTTGAGAATAATAGGGTTGTTGGATGCAAGTAGATCTTCAAGAAAAGGAAAGGAATTTCGGGTGTGGTGTGGCAAGGCTTGCAACTAAGGGGTTTAGTCATTTTGATAGGTTTGAGTACTTTGAGATACATTCTCAACTGTGGTAAAGTACTATTGGATAAGGATTTTTATGGCTTTTGTGGATCAGTTTGATCTTGAGTTGGAATCCAAGGCAACTCAAGGTAAGTCATTTGGATGAGTTTGGTGATTGAGGATAAAGGAATTACACAAAGACAGTGTGAAGGTGTTCACTATGTTTATTTCTAGATCAAGGTTCAAGTATAAATTTGGTATTTGGAGGGGAATCTTGTGTAACATGTTGGCATAAGTGAAAAAGAGTGAGGTTGCAGCACCTTCTGAGAAAGGAATCGGTGCAGGGAAGAAAAAAAGGAGAACTGTGAGAAGAAAAGGAAGCTTAAGGGAAAATGGAAACAGTGGTAAAAGAGGGAAAATTAGAGAGAAGAAAATTGGATAAACGTCATTATTGAGTGAAAAGAGAGAACTAAGAAAAATCATAGAACCAGGGATCAAGGGTTTGAGAGAAAATAGAGTGCTGAAAATTTAGATTTTTGGATTGTTCATCTTGAACATTGAAAGCGGCAAGAACTAAGAGGTTGTCTATTTTTGTAAGTCATTATTAGACAAAACTCCATAATTTTCTTATTATTTTTCGATTGTTAACTTTTACTCTGTTGCTTTATCTTACTTCTCGTTGGACCTTGGATGTTATATAATTCTATTAATTGCACATAATTCTTGCTGCAACTTAGTGAATTTTTTGCAGTCTAGTTTATGCCATTACCATGTTTGCTGTCATATAGTGCATTGTACTTTAGCATTTTGATTTGTTGCCCATGTATGCAATAATTGGTTATTGCAAATTGTGGTTTTGAACACGAATCTGTTTTTCATGCATTACTACATAACAGTGTTCTATTGGGTGTAGTGTTTGCAATTACTTTACTAGTTCATCTAATTCTAATTCTGAATGTTGCGTTGATTTGTTTCATTTGTGCTTAGTATAATTCTTGAGGGTTTCCTAGTGTGCTTGTAGTTTACAACAAAATCATTGAATCTATGAACTATTTTTTGCATGTCACGATGTGGTATTCGTTGCTACTTATGCAATTGACCTTGTTTTTTCCGTGTACACTATAACTCCTCATAACAAATATTCTCTCTGTTTTTTTATATAAAAGACATGAATAAGATATATCAACTTTTGTTGACTAAATTTTAATTCAATTATTTCTTATAAAAAAGAACAGAAGGAGTATCTGTTTACATGTCAACAAAGAAAACATAAAAAATAAAATACAGATAATACTAAGCAAACATTTCTTAATTTATTGATATTTGAAGATGCATTTTATTATTCAATTCTCACATACAAGTCCATAATGAGTACATTGATGACAATGCAAAGGAATTTAGATAACAATTTCTTATCTTACATTTCCATTTACTTAGGAGTAGCAGCAAGCAAATTTTGAACAAAACCTTTAGCAAACACCAAAAGTTCATCAGTTTCTGGTAGAATTCCCTTGACAGCAGGATGAGCAGCAAAAGCTTCAGTCCATTTTGCCAATGCAGGAGTCTTAGTTTCATCAAGCACAATAATTCCCATAATTTTCTCTGTGACCCTTAACCAACTCAAATAGCACCCAAAAGCAATGTCAATAAATCCAATCTTATCTCCTCCAAAAAACTCTTTTCCTTCATTGGAATTGTTAAGCACTTCTTCCATCCTCACAAGCACTTCTTCCATTTGCTCAAAGTATTTCTTCTTTGACTCATCATCTTGTGCAATTAAACCACTTCGCATGGAATTATACCACTACTCTCCCAATTGAAACCAAAAACATTGAGGTCAGCCATACAAAATTACTTTTTCTAGAAGTTTTTATTCGGTTAATGTGTTTGGTTTCATAATAAAATTGACAACTTTAAGACGACCTACCATAATTTTACAACAAATACATAGTAGATACATAGCGAAGTTTTTCAAAATAACGTGATTCAACACCTAATTAGTAAGAACTATAAATACATATCTTTTGCTAATTTTATGACAAAAAATATTTTTTATAGACTTAAACATTTTTCAATGACTAAAAACACTTTGACCCTTATAATTGTCATGTGCGTGTATATAAATAGTAGATGGTCCGATTGATATACTCTTTGTAAACTATTATTAACTCGATTGGCTTATAAACTTGTAAAAGGCTTTTTTTTATAAGTTCTAAACAAGTCATATCTCTAGCCAACAAAGTGTTTAAGTTTGATTTTTCCTTTCCAATAACTATTTCAGGTAAAAGTTTTGTAATGATTTTTCTCATAAAAATAAAATGCTGAAAACCAAGAGAAATAAATATAAAATTTAAAAAAGGTAAGTAAAAATAGATAAGGAATATTGAAATACCTTGTCATCGATGTAGGCAAGCCAAAATCGAGCATTGGCTCGGTCATAAGAATTTGAAGGAAGGATAGAGGCAGTACCATTATTTTTCCAAACTTCATCAATATATTCAACTATGATTCCAGATTCACAAATAGGTTTATCTCCATGAATTAAAACTGGGATTTTCTTGTAAACAGGGTTGGATTGAAGAAGCAAGTCACTTTTGGGATTCAAGGTTTCTTCAATGTTCTCATAATTCAAACCTTTTATGTTAAGGGCAATTCTTACCCTCACTGCAAATGGACTAAACGAAGCACCCAAAAGCTTCAAGTCATTTTTTGCCATTACTAGGGAAAGAGAAATTCTAGTTCTATGCTATGAAGTACACTAGTTTATTTAATAAAATAAAGTTGCATTATTGAAAACAAAATTGAGAGAGATAATAGATTTGTGGTATGCTTTATAACAAAAATAAAAAATAAAAAATTGTATGCAAATAGTAGCCACTACAAATAAATGCATATTTAAGTGGTGCAGCTAACACGTTACCCATCACAATTGATGTGTCACTCCATAAATTCAAGGCGGGACCAGTCTCTTTGCATTAGATGTTTAAAAAACTGATTTTTGTAGTATTTTTATTTTTTGTTATAAAGTTTTAAAAAAATAAAATTTGAAATAAAAAATTAGTTTAAATAGTTTATTTAAAATATTATTTTTAGTATTCATTTATTTGAATAATGAAATTTTAAAAAGAGATTAAAATTAAAAACTATTTTGAGAAGCTTTTCATAAAAATTATTTTTGAAAGATACATTTTTTTTGAAAAATGTAATTTTATCATATTAAAATATATAATAATAAATATATGTCAAAATTATTTTTTTAATCAATAATAAATGAGTTTAAAACAACTTCTACTACTTTTAAATAAGTTATCATAAAAATCATTTTTTATAATATAAAGTCAAAATTACTTTTTTAAAATTTTAAACAAACGGACTCTTTATCAACAAATCTAATGCTTTCTTATCTAATTTTAAATTTCTCATTATTTACATTATTTGAATTGCACACAATTTTTAAGAAAATAATTAATTTTGTTGATTTTAATGATAAAATATGTTTTATTTATATAAATTAGTTTATTAATTATAGTTAGTAGAAAAGAAAGTTTGATGAATTAAAATATAATAAATAAAAAAATATTAGTGAAAAAAATAATTAATATCGATATAGTAAAATGATAAATAATTTAAGACAAATAAAAAAGAAATTTAAAATGGACACATAAAGTAATATATTTCGAAACGCAAGCATTAGACCTCAAAATTGCGCACCGAGAACGTAATGTTTACGCAAAAAAATGGGAACATGAATTAATTTTCTTTCTCAAATGATAAACTTTTTTAAAACACTACTACCAACTATGGACAAAACTAATACTTCCTTCTTTCCACAGTGCTTTGTTTAAAAATTGGCCAAAATGAATTACCCTAACAATTTTTAATGTAGTATTAATTATTATTTTGTCAATTGTATCTCTAATTATGATTCAAAATATGATAGGTATAGCACCATATACTAATAATCTAAAATATGATGATACATTAGTATATTGGATAATCAAGTCTATACGATGACATCATAGTTTGTCCAACATCTAACTTAATATATAAGTTCCGATGAAACAAAACATAAACTCGACAATGTCATGTCTAATACAACATCCACTAAGTTTCTACATAATTGTTCTAAGTTGAATTTTCCTATTCCCTTATCCTCAGTTACCTGATTAACTAAAAACAACAACAATAGAAAGGATGAGACTTCTAGCAAAACTAACATAGGTTAACTCCTGATACATAAATACATAATTTTTAATAACTTAATTCTATAATATGCGAATTATAAAAACAATTACATAACTCTATTAATTTATTCACCTTAACAACGACTAAGTTACATTCTTGGACTTATGCAGACTAGAATAAATTAATAAGGATACATAAATGTGAAGGTTGCATAGTCCATTTCTCATATGCGTGTAAGTTCGAGAAAGTCTAGTCCACTGTAACCAATTGCCTAATGAAGATAACCGAGTCTCAATCATCCTAGTTACAGTGCGAGTTGAATCTATAATAAAATTTTGCTCACTACTATGAAATAATAGTTTATTATAAAAGTATTCCGCATTATACGTATATTTTCTTAATTTAACATTATACACTCTATAATGTTCTATATAATTCCTTTCAACTTTTTATACATAAAGATCAGGTAGTTAAGGTATTTGAAACACTCCCTAAAACTTAGCCTAAGGTATCTGAAACACCCCATAGAATTCTATGACAGCAGCTGTGTTAATAAAATCACTACAAATTCTAAAATTGATATAAAATTATGAAACTTCACAGTATTAAAGTACTAGGAGTAAGCTTTTCAATGCAATTGGTTTCACTCAAAACCATTTCCTATAAAATCATATATGCCTATTTTAACTCAGCTACGTGATAATCATTTTGTGCATAATTTACTTCAACTTTGACAATTCAATTAAAATATCAAAAACGGAGTCCGATTTGAGTAAACTAACTCACATTAGAAAGCTTATTATGTCTCACTTATGAATATAGTTTCCATTTTTCAAGTTAAGTTCCCAAATAGTACAGTTTGTCAAAACAATACACAAAGATTCCAAAAATTGGGCAACAACATTAGTCTAACTTGAGATACATTTTTCTTTATCAATTCTCAATTAGACTTAGTGAAACCAATATATATTTCAAAGGAAATTTAGTCTAATTTCTAATGGTACAAAAATAAACTCCAAACGATTTCTATAGAAAAAGTTGCCAACTAAATACCAAAGGTACTGCATATGGAATTTGAGGGACGACAACTACATTTTTATCGAATACCTTATATGCAAGTCATCACACTATCAGTTGATGCTCAAGGTACATGCATGTTTCAACCAATAAATCACAATGCAATATCTAGTCAATATAACTATCAATTTCACATCTAATACAAGTTCTAACATTGATTTCTAACATGAAAGTTTCCCAATTGAATACCCATAAAAATACCCAATTTGCATGCAAAGTTCGATTCCTTCTAATCATCAATTTTTAACCACAATCTATTTTAATCGCTATCCTAACATGCAATTAAAGGTGGGGGAGGGAACTCGCCCAAGTTTGAAGCTGAATGAGAGAGCAAGAAGAGAAGTATTGAATCTTGCTTCTAATCTTTTAGGCTTCTTGTAGCTTTAACTCCCTTATTTGGCCATTTTTCTTCTATGTGTTTGGGGAGGTTTGATGCAAAGAAGAAAGATTAAGTGAATGAGAGAAAATGGAAGTTTTTCTTTCTTCCTTCCCTGATTCACTACGGAGAGGAGAAGAGAATTGGTTTCCTTTGACCAATTTGGTTGACTCAACCTTTATATTGCAGAGTTTATGAGTTGGTTTGACTAGAATACCCCTTTACTAATAATTTCATTTCGTTATTATCATTTACACTACTATTTACTATTAATACATAATTACTATACATTACATAATAATACTAATAGTCACTTAGATTTTTGGTGCTATTACAATAGGTTGAATTAGGTTTTGCAAAATCTAAGTCTGGTCTGATCAAAATAATCAAGGTTTAAGTATCACATGTTCACTATCATCGGCTTATTTTAAGGTCCAAATATGGTCTCTTTAAAAATTTGGTATGACATGTTAACTAATCTTTAGATAAATTAACAGATTACTAGAAATGAGATTAAGTTATATTTTGATTGTTGACGTTACATTGTAGATAATCTTAACGTTATATCACATCTGAAATTCAACACATACAAGAATTTGTAAGTATTTTATTTATATTAATTTATTTATGTTATTTTTTTGTTGTTTTTATTTTAATGTCTTAAATATATATATATATATATATATATATATATATATATATATATATATATATATATATATATATATATATTATTTAAGAACCCTTTAAAGAATAGATTGAAATGTCATGATCATGTAAATAAAAAATCAAATGAAAAAAAAAATATATCCAAATTAACGTGATTGAGTAGATGTGTCAGTAACGTTTGGACACATGGTTGTAGGGTGGGGATGCAACCTCCTGAAGATATTTCGTGATCCATGTGAATTGGTTTCTTGGCTTCTTATTGATTCACTCTTTCTTCAAATACACTATATAAACACACTACAATCACTTTCATTCTTCACAACATCACAACTATTTTTCTTGCGAAATTTCTATATCAACCATTTCTCTCTCAAAGTTTCTATTTTTCTCATGGAATAGTCTACGAATTTATTTATATTATTTTACTTATTTAATTTTATTTTATTTCAATGTCTTACTTTTTTATATATTATTTATTTCAGAACCCTTTAAAGGATAAATTGAAATAAAAAACAAATGATGTTATATTGTCATATTTGCAACAAGTCTGGTTTGGGGAAGTGATCAAAATTCAAACTTATAAACTATAGATTAGATGTTGGTTTGATTACTGCTTTGGTTGAGAGATGTAGTCTAGAAATTCACATGTTTCATATCTCAATAGGTGAGTGCACAGTAACTTTAGACGAAGTGTATTACTTTTAGGATTAAAAGTTTCTGGTTTAGCCGTTACTAGTTCAAATTACGTGAATATTAATAATTTTTGTCAAATATCCTTAGGAATTATCCACCTAAGAGTTCAACAAAAGAAAATTTTATTAAAATAAAATGGCTTAAAAAGCATTTGACAGGGTCAGTCAAAGCGCATCAGAAGAAGAAACAAAGTTTCATGTTGAGCATACAAAGTATTTGTCACTTTTTTGTACCTTCCGACAAATCCAACAATTGTGTAAATTTAAAGTATTTGTCACTTTTTTGGATTTAAATAAAGCATCCAAATATAGTTGGGGCTAATAGTTTTAGCAACACTTTATAAGGAATTGTGTCTTGCTATCATACACTAATTGTGATATCAATAGGAGGATATGCATTGTTGTTATAGAGCAAAGCATGATATTGTTTGTTCTACGTCACCCTAGAATTACCGAATGCAATGGTAGTTCCTCTTGCACAAAAGTAACTATTGCAAATTACTTTTATTCTATTTTATTTTTAAAACTACTTAGTATATCACTAATATTTTGATATGCTTAAATTACATAAAGGTTAGAAAAATATTGATATAATTACATAAAAAGGTTAGCAAATTAATGATTTAATACAAAATGATCAATTTAATATAATAATAGTAATTTATTTATAATAGGTCGACCTAGTAGTCTTAAATTGTTTCTTATGACATGTAGTCTTATCTTTTTATCTAAACAAACATTAAAAAAACATTGGCATAATAGACCCAAAAAAAGCAGGGTATTGTTTTTTTTCTTAATAATAAAAACTCTTGATTTGGATCAGATTTAGGCTAGACCATGAACTTATGTGATCAATCGATATCACTTATTTCCACCTCTAACTCTAGTTATCGTAAGTCAATATGTTCAAGGTTAATTTTGAAAAGACTTACGATTTTGTGGGATTATTTGGATTTGGTTATGTCCAAAATGAATTTTCGGTTTAAATGAAGAGGTTGGATAATGAAACGCTTAGGTTAAGCAAAGGCGTTGGTATTAATTAATGGTTCTCCCACCGATAAATTCTCTTTATTTTGGGGTAGAGGCAATGAGACTTCTTTCTCCATTTCTATTTCTTATTGCGTTAAGGGTCTTAATTCTATGATGGTTACTTCGGTTTACTCTTTGAGTATAATGTTGGTTCAGAGGAGGATTGTGTGGTTACTCATTTACAGTTCATTGATGATACCCTGATTGTCGGTGTGAAGTCGTGGGTCAATGTGAGCGCGATAAAACCTATTCTTCTAGGTTAAAGGTTAAATTTCACAAGAGTCTCCTTGTGGGAATAAATGTGTATGATTCTTTGGTTGTGTAAGGCAGCATAAGCGTTACATTGTAAAGTGGGTGGCATACCATTTAAATACTTGGTGTATGTCTGTTGGTGATAATCCAAGGAGATCGTGTTTGTACTACGTTGTCTGGGTGGTGTAGCAAGAATTATCTATGGGGGTCGTCTTATTCTTATTAATGTTATTTTGTCTGCTATGCCAATTTACTTCCTTTCTTTCTTCAAAACTCTGACAAGTATTAATTCTAAATACGGTTGTGTTAATGGGAAGGTGAGTGGGGGGACGAGACTCGATTCGGTGTGGTGGAGGGATATTTTTTTCTTTGGTGGAGGGTACAAGAAAGGGTAATAATAGATGGTTTGTTGATAATGTGGTTAAGCAGATGGGAAATGGCGTCGACACTTTATTTTGGTTGGATCCATGAGTGGAGTGAGGTTCTTTGAGTGACCGATTTAGGAGAAGTGATGGGTTAGTTTGTAACTGGGAGTGGGTGTCATGAGCTTTTTGAGTGGGAGAAGGAATTAGCGGCGAAATATGTTATTGTTGGATAATACTTTCTTGTAGGTTATAGTAACAGATAAATGGTGGTGGATGGGAGGACAAAATGGTGGGTACAAGGTCAAGGATACATACATGTTTTTATCATATTTAAACACTGTTAACGTTTCAGATCATGCTCTTGTGTGGAATAAATTGGTTTCTTTGAAGATGTCAATGTTTGTATGAAGGCTTTTTCTCAACGCTTAGCTATTATGGACAACCATGTAAGTATGTGTATCTTTCCTACATTCTTTGCTTTGTGCTGCTAGGTGTGGTGTAGTGGAATCAGTATCACATTTGTATTTTTAGTGTCAAAAGTTTTATCTTCTTTGGAGGGAAATTCTTTTTTGGTGTGTTCAACATATTGAAGTGGAAGTTTATGCTCTTCAGTTTTATGGGTTAAGTCTTAAATGGAGTAAGGTGGGGACTAAATTTGGTGCTATCTGAATGACATGTGTTTGGTCAATTTGACAGATGCGAAACTTTATTATTTTTAATCAAAGTCAGTTTAGTCTTCCACTTTTGCTAGAAAAAGTTAAATTAGCTTCTTAGTCTTGGATTAAGACAAAAGAGGTTAGTTTTGCATGTGATTTTCATTGTTTGTGTTTTCAACTTTGGGGTGCATGAATTATTATTGTAAGTTGCTAAAAATGTGGTTTGAGTCGTATATTTTGAAGTTTTCATTATGTTTTATGGTTTTCATCGGTGGTTGTCTATGTTATTTATCTAATTGTTTGTGACTTTGATTATGTGTACTTTCAATTCTAAGTACATCTTGTACTTTGAATTTTATTAATAATATTTCTTTAGCAGTTTAAATTAGTTATGATAATAGTGACACAACCATAGTTGATAAGGGTAATTTAATAAAACTATTTCTTTCTTTTCCTTATTATAATTTTTATAATATGTGTAAAGGATTAAATAAATCATTTCTTGAAGAATACAAAGAGTAATATTAACAATTTTTATTTTTATTTTTGCGGTTTAGTCAATACTCCTTGTGACCTTATTTATAAACAAAATTTGATAAAAAAAGTTGACGTATTTAATCCAATTTATTTTTTTTTACTAAACATAACAATATTTTGTCACCAATTTTTGTTTATAAATAACGTCAGAGG
>JBBPBP010009778.1:8072088-8085891 GCA_037974735.1 Cicer chorassanicum | reverse complement strand
TTTTTTGAAGGAAAATGTTATGAGAATGTAAAAAAAAAAATGAATGCAATGATTGTGCATTTAACTGAAACATTTGACTACCTCCTAATATGCAATTAATTTTTTTTAAAAAAAATGAGGAGAACAAGAAAAACATGTTGTAAAATGAAATAAAAGATGAAACATGAATGATTATGCAATGCATTATGATGAATATGGGATGTAGGTTTTTTTCGTATATACATGTGTCCTACATGGCTCTTTTTTATTTGATGGTTTTTTTTTGTAATGTGAACCTTTACTATGGGTGGCTCTATAGTTCTAAATTGGTTCCTAGAGCACACAAGTCAATTCTAAAATATTAAACCAATTAATAGGTAAACTATTAAAATGGAAATATTCTAGAAAAGGTCAACTCTAGGTGAGACTTTCATGACAACCAAACAGGATGTACATCCAGAAGATTATCATTACACAGTCTCTAACTTATCTTAGGTTGCACTCAGCCCGGGTATAGAGCCCACTCATAAGTGTGTGTCGTGTTAGGGTAATGTATAGTAAAATAAATAAAATTAAAATAAAAAAAAAATAGCCACAATGAAAATAAATTAACAAGACATATATAATTATATTAACAATATATCAAAACAAATAAAACAATTGGGGTAATATGAATAAATTAATAAATAATCATATACAATTAATTAAATTGGGCTTGACTCTCGAAAGTCCCCAGTGGAGTCGCCAGCTGTCGCGTCCAGTTTTTTCGCGAAAAAGGAGTCGCCACCAATTTTATTTTATTCAAAGGAAAAAATTGGATAAAACTTAAAATAATGATTTTTGAACAAAAAATTCAGATTTGGGAGTCGATTACGCGTAGGGAATGTATTAGCACCCTACAACGTCCGTTAAACGGTTACCCTATAATTAATTGTATACAAACTATTTATTTATTTATTCATTTATTTTTACCCCAAAAAAGAATAATAAAAAAACAAATAAATTATTTACATTAATAAAGAAGGAAAAATATTTTTTTTTATTAATTTGGTTTGACAAGGAAAAAACCTTGCTGCTACGTATCCCCAGGTGCAATAGGGAAATCAAAACACACGTAGTTCTTAGGTAGAAAATATTTATGTGTTGACTGATTTTATTATTAATTTTACTTTATATATATACATATCAAAATAAAGTAACAGCATAATAGTGATAATAATAATAATAGTAATAATGGTAATAGTGATAATAATAATAATAACAAAAAAAAAAGAGGTGAGATGTGGCGCGGCGGCGGCAGCGACTATTATTTCTAATCATAATGGAAAAAAACTATTTATTTGTTGTTACTATTTTTTTGTTATTTTGATAGATACGTGATATGAGCTATATATTCAACATTACGATGCGGTAAAATTCGTTTTCTTGGTGATTGGTTTATAAGCATCAATTAGTTATATTTTTCTAGCATTTTGTGTTGCAAAGAAAGCAATTTTAAGAACAGACAACCTTAGAAAAATGAAAGCTTAACACACGAGTTTATTTTTTGTATAAATAGAAAAAAAGAAAAGAAAAAAAAGAACAATTTTTAAAGGGATCAATATAAAGAATAAGAAGAAATTTAGAGAAGAGATACCTAGTTTCTTGCTGGACTGATTTTCCCAAGACCAGATTCTCTGCTCCTCTCTCGCCTGTTATTCTCTCTTCTTTCTTTTTTGTGCTCTCCAAAATCCTCCCCAAATAGTACTCAATCATCCCCCACTTCCACTCTTACTATCGATTATTTATAGGCCTTTCGGGTGTAGGTTACAAAAGACAAGGGAATAATTGCCAATTGATCACCATTTTATTACTATTAATCTCTTTTTTGTGGTTTCTTTTCTTTCAATTGATTATCATTATACCGATTTTTATGACCATCAATCCATTCAATTGATCCTCATTATACCGATTTTTATGACCATCAATCTATTTCTTTTCAGTTTCTTTCATACAGTTATGTATATTTATTTATTTATTTTTTATATATTTTTATATATATATTTTTTTATTTTTCTATTTTTTAGAAAAGAGTCTAAACAAGAATTAGAGGCAAAAAACTGGGAACATATGTGATTGTTTAAAGTTTAAAGCCTTAATTATTTATTTTTATTTTTATATTTCTATACATTTATTAATATTATTTCCCCTTTTTTTTAATAAAAAATAAAAAATAAATAAATAGATAAATAAATAACAAGCGGACAAAATTAGATGTCAACAATATAGAAGTTTTCTTTAATGTTCTAGGCTATGGTGTACTAGTTAATGAGGCGTTTATGTATATATGGAAAGAAAATAAACCAGCACAATACTTGTGGATCTATATTGTAGTATAAAATATTATATTTATGAATGTAGTTTATTTTTAATATTTATGTCATGTCATTTGTTGGAAGGATGTGGATGAAATAGTTAAATAGGGCGGCAGGCACAACTCACAGTAAATCCAAAAGACAAAAATCAAAAAAGTTAAAAGACAGTTTCTACACTTTTCCACACTCTATATTTTATATTTTAATGGTTGAATTTTGTATATGATCTATTAAATTACATGGAGCTCACATAAATACGGTGGATCATAAGAATTTTAACTAATAAAAAAAAGTAAAAGTATGTTATTACATTTCTCTTGTTCAATTCTATAGATTTTCAAATTAAATATAAATAAAGTAATATTTAAAAAGTTGATATATTTAATCTAATTAAAAATATAAAGGAAAAAGAAGTCATATATATTTATATTTCATTTCATACAATAAATTCAAAAGGTGGAATCGATAGACTTTCTTTAGTCTATAGAAAGGATAGTAACTATTATCGTAAACTCACGCACAACTATGAGGTTCTGTATTCAAATTCGAGACAAAATGTCCAACTTAATAATATTAATATTTGTCGGTTGACCTAAGACTTAAAGACTGATTGATCTATATTATTAATCTCTATGTTTAATATTGTCAACTCCAAATTCAAAGCAAACTACTTTCTCGGATCTACCATATCTTAACTAATCAATCACTTACTTTTAGAGATTTAGAATCCTCTTAAAATAAAATAAAAAGTGATTCATTATTCGAGTAAATAACCGTTTTGTTATGTGTGAAATATTATCATTATAGTCATTAAAAGTTACTATTCAATAACATTTTACTCTTGATACATATTTTGTAAATTTGACCCATGCATTGAAAGATTATTTTATATAAATTATCTCTATAAATTTTTAAATAAATCTAAAATCATTTAATATATTATTGAGATAAATAATAGTTAACTTCTTAAACACTTTTATTTTATGACGTTAATCTTTATGCAAAAAAGTTGCGAGGAAGTTGGTTGCTTTGAATTTAGGAGTTGACAATATTGAATATATAAATTGACGATATAGATCCATAGTTCTGCCTTTTGAATTTATTGTATGAAATATAAACTCAACACATATAATTTATTATATGTTTAATAATTAATCATAATTTATTTTATAAATAATTCTTAATAACTAATTATATCAATCTATAATTGATTAGTTAAATAAATAATCTAACATTCTCTCACTTGAGTGACAATAATATCAATTAGTAATAGAATAAAAATTTGAAGATACTAATATCAATTATGGTAAAAACACTTTCAATAAAAGAGAATTAAGTTTCAAGACTACATAAATGGTATCTGATAGGGATAATAAATAACACACGTCAAAGATTTATATTTTACACAAAGAATGATGAATTTAGAGTAACATATTTAAGATAAGAGAAATATGTTATTAAAGAATGACCCAAACATCTAAAAAATATTATAACAAATTCCCACTAACCCAAAATATCAAAAGCTTAATCGAATCAGTTTTACTTCTTTTAGGATACATAAACCTTTTAGGTTTTACCATGTTTAATCATAGGTGGTGGACTTTCTCATGTGAGTATGAGTTTTGCTTCCCATGTGTGGCATATGCCTTGTAGGTTTTACCTAGTTTCATCATTGGTAGTGGAACTCCTCGTTTGAGAAGGAGTTGTTCTTCTCCAAGGAGGCGTAAACCTTGTAAGTTTTGCTTATTTTCATCATCAGTGTGGTGAAACTTCTCATTTGAGAGCAAGTTGATGTAGTGTTCGTTGATCGTGAACTAAATAAATGTGCAAACCTCTTTGCACATAGAGCTCCTTACGCAGATTTTGATATAGTTATGTTGAATTCATAATTTCCTCTTTTAGATGATATTATTTGTATGGATATTGAGGATAGCAATTCCCTGACTTTAAATTCTTAATATATTTCCCTTTTCATAAAAAAAAAAGTAACAATATGGATTAATGTGTCCACTACAATGTCAATAATAAACAAGCATTTATTATTATACAATCTATTAGGTACCTTAAAAATGCAATGTCATACTCAGATAGAAGTATTAACATTGTATATGTACTTATATATTTGTGACCTTACATAATATAGAATCTTGGTAATTAAAAGGGAAACTCAATATAATTGCATGTCAAAAAATTATTGTACATTTTCCATCAAATTTAACCGAAGCGTTCAATTGTTATGTTTACTGAGATTAAAATAATATATATATATATATATATATATATATATATATATATATATATATATATAAAAAGGAGATATCAATTTACACCTATGTGATATTACACCTAGATTACACTTCTCAATAACTATTTATTATTTTACAAATTTGACAATGGGATATAAATATTATATCACGTAGATCATCTATATAAATTTTTACATATATCTAAACGCAAGTGTTACAAATAAAGTCACACACACTTTAGAAATAATTAGATTACACACAACAAAATTATACAAGACTTCGATATAATTATCCTCTTTTTTCTATATAGTCTTATGTTAATTATTTTTATTATAATAAGACCAAATTGAGTATGATTATTGACCCTCCTTATGAAGAAAGTTGACCTTCTCATAAAAAAAAATCAACAATAGTCACGGACAATCATTATTATCTCAAACAATTCATACACCACCAATCGCGATTCACATCTCAGAATTCAACGGACTATTTACAATTGAAATTGAAACATTACAACCGCAGAAAGATAATACATATTATAATAAGAATATATTATTTTCTCAGAAAACAATACAAGCTAAAAACTCTCTTTCTCAAAACCCATGTAAATCGTAGTAAAAAAAACACCTCAGTAAATAAGAGATTTGAGGAGCATAAGACAAACTCTCTTGATGTCTTTTGTTTTTCTTCCTTCTGTCTTTATTCTTTTATATTTTATAATAATATGCTTTTATGTTGATTTACATTTCATAACATTATAATAGTTTTTTTTACAGTCATAACAAAATAGTAATAGTTAATTTTGCCTTAATATTGATAATTTTGAAGATTAATTATCATAAAATAATATTTTCAAATCCCCTGAAACAAATCGCGATTCACATCTCAGAATTCAACGGACTATTTACAATTGAAATTGAAACATTACAACCGCAGAAAGATAATACATAATTTTCTCAGAAAACAATACAAGCTAAAAACTCTCTTTCTCAAAACCCATGTAAATCGTAGTAAAAAAAACACCTCAGTAAATAAGAGATTTGAGGAGCATAAGACAAACTCTCTTGGTGTCTTTTGTTTTTCTTCCTTCTGTCTTTATTCTTTTATATTTTATAATAATATGCTTTTATGTTGATTTACATTTCATAACATTATAATAGTTTTTTTTACAGTCATAACAAAATAGTAATAGTTAATTTTGCCTTAATATTGATAATTTTGAAGATTAATTATCATAAAATAATATTTTCAAATCCCCTGAAACAAATGAAAAAATTAATGCACCAGCCGGGAATCGAACCCGGGTCTGTACCGTGGCAGGGTACTATTTTACCACTAGACCACTGGTGCTTCATGTTACAAGCATGCTAACCACTGACTATATTGCATTATTTCATTTTAGTTTTCTTGTTTCCATTCTAGGCACAATGCAAATTATGTGTTTATTTTTTTTTGTTATCTTTTAGATCTGATTCTGAGAGTTTGAAATATGTAACTGAAAAATTAAAACAAAATATTGTGCATGCGTGTTCATTCTAATCCTTGTCTCCACTTCTAGTGTTTTACTGATTTTAGTTGCAAGTTGCATCACAAAATAAGTCATATAGAAAATCTCTAGCTATATAAGTATTAATTAGTTGTGTTTAATTATTATGGACTATTAGTATAATGATTTTTTTACAAGTTTTGTTATATATAGTGTGAATCTTTTTCCAACGAAATTTGACGAATATTGTAACCGGCTTACCTTACAAGGAGATGGGTACTAAAAAAAATTGTTTGTGCCTTGTGAGGATAGAATAGTAATAGTGTTTTTATAATTGCACTTTGTTAGCTTTCGTTTAGCATATTCTCGTACTATTTAATTTTTATTTTTTTTATACTGTTTAACACATCACAACTATTTATGAATATGATTTTAGAAATAATTATGATAAAATTAAAAAATTTATAATAATTTGATGTGTGACGGACAATGTATATAATTTAAATCCTAATTACTTACAAATAAAAGATAAAAGAATAATCGTGCATGTAAAGTTGTCATTGAGAAGGTTGACTTAGTGAACTATACTAGAGAAACAACAATACCATGACTACAATTTTCAAATGAATAAAACTGATTTATGTTAGAAGTGAAATATATAACAGTGGGCAGTAAATAAATAAAGTGAAAAAGTATACATAAATTAAAAATGTAGATGAATATATTCTCTTTTTAAAGTTATTTGCGTTTTAAATATTCTTCCTTCCACCAGCTTTAGTCCAAATAGCTTAAGGCACAATGTATATTGAGTAGTGGATGATAATAATGATTACATAATAATAACAAAGAAAATCATAGGGATTAGAGAAAAAGTAGATCAAAAGTATAAATGTAATGATTATTACAATATTATTCTACTCATATCTTTCAGTTTTATTCCCTTTTGCTTGTTATGTGGCTGCACTCACCATTAGCCTTAAAAAATTAAAGCACAAACGGATTAATAAATAAAAAAACACAAACGTACAGCAACCCTTAATTTTAGGACCGAAGAAGTATATGGGTATCTATTTATTTTATTATACTCTTTGTTTTATATTTTATATTAACAATAGTAAATTTTAATTCCTAAAATATTGTAAAAATAAAAAAATAAGAGCATTTTTTATACTAAGATTATTATTAATTAAAGTAATATTAATAACTATTTTATAATAATTTTCAATGAGATTTTAATTCTGTTTTATAAAATTACAAAATCAAACTCTTATAACTCATGTAAAAGTTTTTTTTTTGAACAATACAAGTAAAAGTTGATTTAGTAACTGAAAGATAAATTTAATACCTCATATATAAGTATATACTCCTATACCTTAAGAGTTATTATGTATTCATGTAACAATTCTTTGATAGATCAGCAGCTATAAAGAAAACATCCACATCAAAACTCAATGTTCCTCACATGGTTCAATGGAAACAGGGTTTTAGACTTTTGAGCACAATTGACTCTGACTAGCGTTACTGGTAGTAACTGAATCTATTATAGACCATATCCATCTAACTAACTTATTGTAAAAGAAAACATAAATAAAAAAGTATAACATTATATAAAAAATAAATAAAAATAAAATAAAGAGATATAAGATAATTGAATCTCTTAAACATGTAGTGATGAGTTTAGTTCTTAATTAATAGATATAAAACAAATGTCTTGGAGAAAGATGTGAATCCCTTAAATGAAATTTTATACTTCGAATGATTAGTCTCTAACTTTCAATAATTAATTTGGACAATAAAAAAATCCAAAATAATAAGACTAACAACGCGTTTTTTTAAGTAAAAAAAAAACTCACAACATATAATCAAAATTATTAAACAAATCCAATTAAAATAACAAAAAATGCAAGTTCCTTATAACTTCCATTTCATTTCAACAATTCAATATATATACACTAACACCATCACCAAAACATGTTCACTTAACATCTTGCTTTACCTCATTCTCTCAAATCAGAATGCATTTCACCTTCTCTTCACTTCCTCTTCTCTCCATTTTCCTCTTCCTTCTCCCATCTTTAATCCAATCTCAAATGTGCCAAAGAAGCTGTGGAAAACAACCTCTCAAGTATCCATTCGGAGGCGGCCCGGGTTGCGGCGACCCTCGATTCCAACCACACATATCTTGCAACCAACAAAAACTCACTCTCACAACACACACTGGCTCTTACCTTATAACCTCAATTGACTACACAAATCAAATCATACACATTTCAGATTCATCCATGTCAACATGTTCTTGTACTTTACCTAGCAAAGGATTTGGCTTAGATTGGAACGCCCCGTTCGCTTTCGACGATAGCACTATATTCGCTTTAGTAGATTGTTCGACGAACTCATCTTCGATATGCAAATCAAGAAGTTATGATGATGGAAACAATTCTAAGCTTCAATGTGATCAAAGTACACAAATTTGTGATGTTCTTTATTCTTGCAGGCCTATTAGTACTAATATTAACCTTCCAATTTCAACATGTTGTGTTTATGCACCTGTTAATCTTGGCCCTTCATTCGAAATGGATCTTATGAAGCTGCAATGTGATTCATATACTGGTTTTTATAACTACAATGATCAAGAAATTGATCCTGAAAAATGGAACTATGGAATAGCATTGAAGTATAAGTTTAGTGTCACAGATGATTATCCTAGCTCATGTGAAGCATGTGAAAGGAGTTATGGATTTTGTGGTTATAGTGAAGCTTATAATTCATTTCTATGCAACTGTCCTAATGGAATTAACACTACAACAGATTGTTTCTTCACACCATCTTATAGTAATGGTTATAGAAATGGTAAGCAAGGTTATTGTTTTTCTTAGTTTTCAATTGCAGTCTATTTAGCACAAACACTTCGGATTAATGACATATATCATATCTGACATATGTTAGTCTCAGACACCACCGACATATATAGTTATATTTAATCATTTTCATTTTCTAAACTATTACCAGTGTCTGTGAGTGTTGTATCTGATATTCGTGTCGATGTTAGTTAGAATTTGGAATTTTTACTAACTTGTATTGGAATTTCTATTTTCAGGGGTTACTTGGTTGATCTATGTTGTGGCATGGTTTTTGGTTAGCCTCATTGTGTAAGTTATGGATTGTACTTAATTGAAGCTTATGATCACCCAAGTTTATGTGTGACTTATTGGTTAAAAGAATTAGGCCATTCATTTCTTGTGTACTATGGTTAAAGATGTGTGCACATAGCACATGCAACTTGTAGTTGACTCATTTGAATCTTCTCTGTTCATCATGTTACTGAATTCAGTTACTTTTCTACTAACTTATAGCTAATCATTTTTGGTGGCTTATAACTTCATATGACCAAAATATATTTGCTTGCAAATTGTCCTTTTTCACTATTTTATAAGTATTTTTCGCTAGTTTGTAAGCATATCATTGATCTCTCGTTTTTACACTTATTATTTTAATAAACAATTTAATTAAGTCCTATTATACTGTTTATGTATAAATTATTTATATAGTTAACAGAGAAAATATGATTAAACTATTTTTATATAATTTATAAATTGATTTCACAAATTATCTCGAAAAGTTAATTGAAAATACATAAAAATAACTTATAGATATTTCATAGTTTATTTTTATAAGCTTTACTTAACATCCTTTTCAATGTTTATAGCAATAGATAAATTTAAATAAATTGTTCATAAATCAATTCAAACACAATTTATATCCCTCAACTCCACTTTTGATTTATTATGCGTGCAACCACAAACTAACAAACACTGATCTCTCAAATTCGATAGGACGACAAAACTTATTTAAAAATTTTAACACTCACGTAAGATTAGTTTATAGTTCAAATTCAAAATCACTAATCATATTAATAAAGAAACATGTCATTTTATCCAAATTTTCTTAGTGTATATTTAATATCACAGTGAAACATGTCTATTTATCCAAAAAAAATTAGTGTATGTATAATTTTTATAAAATCACAGTAACTTACCATAGTTATGATAAATCAAATGTGATATCAAAGATACCCTTAATTGTTTCAGCTCCAATTCAACCATATTAATTCATCACACCTTTTTTTTTATATGAGGAACCGTTTGGTGAAAATATTGAATTGGGATAATCTTTAAAGTGTAAACATGAAGAAGAAGGCTAGAAGGATGGTTAGAAAGATAAGGGATACGGAATTGGATTCCAAATAATGTCTTTAACTCTTTATCCACTAAAAAAAGAATCTCTACCTTTCTCAAGCAACTTTTTTTTTCTTTCAACTTTATACCTAAGCCTACGAATTAATTTATTCTCACAAAGGGCTTTGGATTGGCTTGAAGTTTCATTCAGAAAGCACTGAGATTTTAAGTGTCCTGTATAAATTAAGACAATGTCATGAAACAATAATATGAGTAATTTATGTATGCATTAGAAAAATAATCAAATATTAGGTTACAAAAGCAATAGAGGGTTCAAGGCTTTCATGCAACTATGAAAACAAATTGGTGTTCCTAAAAATTGAGATAATGTGCACACTCTTAATATACTCAAAATCGCCACTAATTTATATGATATAGAGTCTTTCCCAAAAAAGGGAAAGTGTATTTTTAAATAAATTTATTTAATTGATATTTTAATAATATAAAAGTGAATTAAATATAACATATAGACATTGAAATATTTAATTTTAATCATAAATTTCCTATTATATTTAGAGCGCAATTGAATTAAGGACTTAATTAAGTGGTTATTTACAGGACATATATAATTGGATCTTCACCTTACACCCAATGTAACTTAGTTTCAACTCCATAATTATGTATAAATTCTATTCAATAGGTTGATAAATTTTCTCTTATATATAAAAAATTTCTCTAACCTTACTTGGAGGTGTACCTTCCCAATCTAAATTTTTCTTTATAATTTTTTTCTTTCAAAAATGATCAATGTTACGAAAAAGATTTTCGTTGCAACAGCAGGATGGTGTATTTCAATAAAAACCTTTTTTATAATTTTAACTTCTTAATTAATAATTTATTATAAAAAATGAGATCACGTCACGTTGATATTTTTATTTTTCGTAAGTGGCATTTTTTGTAATCAATAAAATTGCTTTTTTTTTTATAACAAAAATTAGAGTGTTAAAATATTACATAATAGAATTGACATCTCAATTATATTTATGTTT
The DNA here is from genome assembly GCA_037974735.1 of Cicer chorassanicum. Lineage (NCBI taxonomy): Eukaryota > Viridiplantae > Streptophyta > Magnoliopsida > Fabales > Fabaceae > Cicer > Cicer chorassanicum. The sequence goes on along the minus strand of JBBPBP010009778.1, from coordinate 8,074,602 downwards.
TTATAAAAATTAATTAAGTATATATTTAATAAATTATTTTAAAAAATTTAACACTTATGAAGTGCTGCAAGAGTTTGTAAATTAACCAACACTTCTTTCCTAAAAAGAGTACAAAATCAATTGGAAAATAAAAGACCGATAGAATTTATAAAGTTTGTTGAACATTGTCCATCTTTATAGATTTTTTAATAATTTAAAAGGCGGTTTTATCCCCATATATGAAAGCATATGCTCCAAATTTAGGGTAAAAATATGCTTAAATTTACCTAACCTAATATTTAATATAAGAATAAATCATCATTTTATGTTTTTAAATTGTAAAAATCGATCAATTTAGGATCTCAAATTTACAAAATATCAAATTTCTCTCTTAAATTGTCTAATGTCAGTCAAAGTGTTTCTTGAACTTTTGAAACAGTAGATAAAATGCTCCATAAAATAGTTGACAAAATGATAATTTTAACAGAATTCAAACAATTTCATATAGCAACTTGATATTTCATAAGTTTGAGGTCCCTAATTCACCGACAGTTATAATTTCAGGACCCGAAATAATAGTTTACTCTCTAGTCTAAATTCAAAACATTCAACAACAACAAAAAAGTAAATTATAATTTTAGGTCCTAGAATTGTAACCGTCGATCAATTTGGTACCTCAAATTTACGAAATATCAAATTGGTTCCTCAAATTCTTTAAAATCAAGCAAAATGCTCCTTGATGCATGGGTCTATTATGTTTTTTTTTTTGTAGACGAAATGATAAATACTACCAGAAATTCACACACACAATTATGAGGTTTCGGGTTCGAACCTAAAATATAGTATTCAACCTAAAAATATTAACATTTGTTAGTCGAGTTAGGACTTAAGAACAACTTGTTATGTTTTTTTATTTAACTAAAATGTTATGTAGATAAGTTATACGATACTCCCTTTGGTTACTGTTATGAGCAAAAAAGTGACATCTCAAATCTTGGTCACTATTATAAGCAAAAATTAATTACTTTTGACTTATTTAATGTTAGTATTCTTAATATATCATTACCTTAATAAAAGTATATATAATGTTGATAGTTGAATGTTTGACATTTAAATGGACAATTTAGAGTATATAACGTTGTATCAATGTTGACTGAGTCAAAATCAAAAGATCAACCATTTACAAAAAAAAAACTAAAGTTTTAAGGGGTTAAAATTGCAATTTTCAAACTAAATGACTAAAAATGCAAAGTTTTTAAAATTTGAAAGTCAAAGTAAATTGAAATGTTATGCATCAATCAACCTGAAGAGATTAATTGGTATCATATTAGTATAAAAAAAAAATTACATGCATTCAATTACATCTTATAAAAAATAGTGAAAAATACAAGAAATTGACCGTCTTGTGTTTTATAAAAATGTTTATCTGCTACTGTTTTGAAAAACCTTTTTAAGACCACACAAATAACAAATATTAGTTTTAAAAACTTGAAGAGATAGAGGGAAAAATATGAATAAATAAAATTTATACTAATTTACTATTAAATTCGTAGTTAAGTCTCCCTTCACTATAATCAACCGATTACTATACTCTAATCTTTTCAAAATCATTTAGTACATTCAAGTTCATGAAAAATCACATAATCACTATTGAGATAAAATATAAGTGTTCAACACGAAATAATAAAAATTTTAAGCTAAAAAATACAATCCGAAAAACTTTCAATAGAAGGCATAAAACTCCCACTCAAAAGCTCGATTTGTTATAGTGTGAAAAATATATCTATTTCATTACACCTAAATCCTTTAGATTTGTTCATGCTTTTTTATATTTACATAAAAATATAAAATTTCATAATTATACTAGTTTAAATATATATATATACTTATGAGTGAAGACTAATTTATGCTTGATACATATCAATTACACTAGTTGAAATATAAAATGTTTTCAAACTCTTTATTTTCCTACTTAAGAAAACCTACTTTTTTTAGGCAATTAGAAAAACCTAATTGCCTAATTTAAAATGAAACGCATACCTTTTCTCCTCTGGCATCACAAGAGAACTCAATTCCGAGAAAAGCAGATAAATTATAAAATGACCATTATTATATAAAAAAAAAGTATAAAATGACCATTGTCGAATTTGAACAATTGAAATAATAAAGACAAAACACGCTATGCGGTATTTTTAAATTACATGAAGATAATAGATTAACTTGTATTTTAATAAGTTAATAATTTATTTTTATTTTTTTGTGTCAAATTCGTATTTATGTTGATAAATGTTTAGATCAATAATCCTAATTTCAAACAAATAAAATTGAAACTCAATTTTTTTTAATTTAATTTTTTCAATAAACTCGTGTAATTTTTAAGGGATTTTGATTGCAATAATCATAAGAATACAAACTCTCAATTAACTTTTAGAAAAATAATTAAGAGAGAATTCATGTGAGATAGATTGTAGGGTTCTTGAAATTAAATACGAAATTTTCTTAATCTATATCATGAAATTACATGAAAATTTATTA
>JBBPBP010009778.1:8046634-8060482 GCA_037974735.1 Cicer chorassanicum | reverse complement strand
AAAGAATAACATTGTTAACATTTTAAAACATAAAAGATCAAATTGTCACTTAAAATTAAAATAAATGATTAAATTGAAAAAAAAAATAAAAGACTAAAACGTTAACTGAAATTAAGTTAAGAGACCACAAATGGTATTTAACCTATTAATTTTAAACAAATTTTTTTATTTTTAATTTTTAAAAATGTTAAAATATAAGTATTTTTATTCATTAGAGTTTTATTATAATAGTATTTTTATAAAGTAAATATTTTATTTAAAGATTGAAAACGATTATTTTAGTGGTATTATTATCTTGAGCCGGTAATATATGACCGAAAAGAAAAGGAAAACAATAAAAGATAGAGATGATTTGGTTTGAACGAGGAGGCTTCTATGAGTTGAGGCTACCGTTTGAGGTTTGAAGACCGATGATGACTTGATTTGACGGAGTTTTGGGTCTTGGTGGTGACTTATTGACTTGGATCTTTTCGTGTTTTCTCCAATTTTAGAGTTTTACATTTTCTTGTTTTCTTTCGTAATCAAATAGTTAATGTCTAAAATAAGACTTGTTCAACTTTTTCATAGTTTGTAATAATCATCATTAAGAATGAACTACTAAAGGAGTTAAATGTAGTTTTTAAGTAATGATCTAAACAACCAAGAATAGTTGTTATTGTTGAAAAAAATAATAAAATTGAGAATCTTATATAAATTAAAGGCGTTTTTTACAGGATCTAATAGCATTATTTATTGTCACGTTCGATTTGAACAAAATCTAAAATGAAGATCTTGAATAAAAAATTCAAATTTAGGAGTCAATTACGAGTATGAAAAGTATTATAATCTTACATCGTCCTTTAAAACGATTATCCTATAATTAATTATATACAAATTAATTATTTATATTACACCGTCCTTTAATTTTTATTAATTTTTTTTTTTTATTTGTGCGATGGTCATGAGAGACTAATACCAAACGGTACATTGGGAAACAACTAGATGGTTCAATAATGGACAAGTTCGATATGAACAAAGAGATAACAATACGTTGTTTTCATTTTTATCCTTTTAAGTATTTTTAAGTTTACATGGATGAGTAAAATCATAAATAAATTTTTCTGTTTGCGATTTTTTCACATAATACTCATTGTTGAAGAATGAGTTTTCTCAATTCAATATTTTATTTTATAATATAAAAATGCATTTTGTTTAATTTATAACATCGTATATACAAAAAAACAAACACGATAGTATTATAAAAAATTATTACAAATAGTCTTGCTATATGAACAAAGTTAACATGAAAACAATAAATAAAAACTAAGACATCGGTTCATAAAAAGATACATAAAAAGCAACAAAGATAATAAACAAAACAAAACTATTATACTAGTTTATTTCAAATAAACGAACTTTACATACCGAAGAACCAATGGTTTTTTTATGGGTAGATTCAAACACCAAAAATCGATCTCTATTTAATCTCTCTTTCTTTCATTTTGCTCTCCTTTCGGTGAAAGTCTCATAACACTCTTATTTATAATAACAAATTAAGTTTATGTAATTTTTAGATATAAATATCTACCATTATCACTAATTAAGTTGAATCCATGAGTTTTACTTTTTCCTTTAAAAACTTTTCTAAAAATCATATTAAATATAAATCAATCAAATCAAAATCATTCATATTTAATTTATTTCAAAAAATCTCATATTTATTAATTTTATGTTTAATTTTGTTTAATTTTCTATTAAGTAAAAATAAAATGTTTTGAATTATTTTTTTTTATTAACATGTTATTATAAGACCAAAAAAGTAATAAATAAAACTAAATAAAAGCCTAACATGTATCTCTTTTTATTAACAAGCAATTTCTTATAGAAAAATTAAATGAAAATCATATATTGAATTAAAAAAAGAAAGAAAGTTAAGATAACCCCTTTTGTTTAATTTTTTGTGAATAATAAGAAAATGCGAACAAAATTAGGTATCGACAGCTATCATCTTTCTTTATCATCTTGGATAGTGTCAGACTTGTTCCAAGATGTTTTAATCAACTCTAATAATATGCACCTTTATTAAAATTTATATATTTTTCATTTTTATTGTCTACGTCAAGAATCATATAGTTCAAATGAATTGTCATACCTCATCGTAAAGAATATAGTCCTCTTGAAAATAAATCACTTCAAGAATTTTTTATATGTCAAAAATTGGATAGAAAAATTATGGTGCAAACTTTCATGTTGATTTTCTCGTAAAATTCTTCAATGTAAATCAAACTTTGCATCAATGTCAATTAATGTATGAATGCTAATTTGAATCCGTTAAAAATAACTTTTCTTATTTCATGGCACCTCAGTAATGTTATGAGGACATACTTCTCATTTTTTAGAGAAGATCATTATCTCTCACAACGAGAAACACCTGCTAGCATTCGACTCATAGCCTATTTATTATCTTTTATATTCATTCTATGACTCTACTTCACATAAGGTGCATCTCTAACTACCAACGTCAAGGTGTTTCCTCATGTTTCAATCTTCTTTCTTTACAAATAATTTTACTTGCAACTTCTTTAAAGCTCAAAGTTTCCTTTTCATATATTAAATCAAGTTTGATAAGCACATATAAGAAAGGAATGAACCATATGAGTCTTAGTGCTTTATCTTCATCATCAATCCTAACTTCAATAGATTCTACTTCAAAGACAATATAATTGAGAGTACTAAGATGAAAAAAATGTTTTCATATTAACATCCATGTGTAAGTTTTGAAAATGCTTCATCAACAACAACCGATCTGAGATATTATTTGTCTAATATAGCCATTCAAGTTTCTCCTAAAGCAATTTGGCTAAAGATATGTCTTGGACATTCATAAGAATATTCTTAGATAAACACATGTCATTCAAATATAGTACCTCTACTTGTTCATGTTTAAAATGTTTCCTTTCAATGTCTTGTATAGTCCAAATTGTATAATCCAAACACATGTCAATCACATATCATTCACTTGTATTTTTCATTAGTCAAAATTGATTATTCTATCAATTTTCTTTATGTCACACTTCAAAATACTTGAAGAACTTGGCAATGTATTGCATACTAAATTATGCCTAGGTAAGTCTCCAAGAAAGACAAATGAGTAACAGTTGATCACTTAAGTATCAACTCTTTTCTAATTAGAACCTATACAAAATCTCACTTTCATGGTATCATAATTTTTTCAATGTAGAAGATCAAACATTATGTAACCACAAAGCATGCTAAGAATTTACTGTTTCACCAAATCTAAACTCTAATACCACTTGTTGGGGAGATTGCGGGAATGTTAAGAGCAACATGCCAACGATCTAGGACCACCAAGAGATAGAGATATCACATCTCCATCCAAAATTTAAAGACATTGGAAATATGATTGAGTTACCTTGCTTATATATCCAACATTTATATCATTCATATTAGATGTGAAACTTCCACTCACACATAAATTCCAACAATATATCCATCAAGTATGAGTTATCACATCTTATACATGATCCAAATACACTGATCCCACTCTCACTCCCCACCACGAAGCTAAATCTGGGTTCTAATATTAGTTTGTTGGAAAAACAACATAGATAAATAAAAGAATACAAGAATGTAATGTAGAAAATATTGAGGCAAAATAACAAATATCTTAATTATATTTTTTTAATATTATAATCTCATTGTTATCTAATATGTGTTCTTTAGTGTTTTTTTAATTATAGACAAATTTTGATTTTGATTCACAGACCATGCTCATAAAGAAATTAAAATATATCTTTAAATCATGAAGATCAAATCATTCTCTAGAAGCTAAGAAGGTTTTCATATGATGAAACTAACATAACAGTTCAATGTGTGAAAATCGACCCAACAAAAGACAACAATCAACTCTATTGTACATGGCATTTCAAGATTCTTTGTATTAGCGAAATCATTTAAAGTTGAGAGTGACTTTAGAATAAATATGAAGAACATTCTCAAATATTATATGCAAAAGCAATATTAAAGGCTTAAACATGATCTAATTAATATGCCAACACTATTTTATATTTTATTTAGACCAATGAGAACTCAACAAATCATCCATCCAAAGAAACAAGGGTCCCATGTTTAAGAGAACATACAATTTCATGTGTTAAGTCACTAGAAGACAAATATGTACTTGCAAAGTAAAAAGTGGTTTGATACCTTTTACAATTACCAATACGTTTTAGGGTTCTGAAGTCTCAGGGTTGTGAATTTGAGTTTTCTTTCTTCAAATTACGGATTGAAGATGAAGATGAAAGGATATAAAATTTGAAGAATTATTAAATGGAGAAGATGAAGAAAAAGAAAAGAAAATGAAGCCTAATTTTTTTTAATTTTTTAAAATAAGAAATTTATTTTAAAAATATTACTTGTAAAATAAGTAAAATAATAAGAATAATGAAATCGTTTTTCAACTAATAAATGGAAGAAAAAAAAAAGATAACCTTGTACTACTTTTGCAAAGATAACATTGCACACTCATTTGGGAATATACAGAAACAGGCCCAACTGCTTTGGGTCCTCTCGGACCTTAACAAATAGCCGGCCCATGATAAATACCTTCGTCACTTATTTTTTTGTCAAAATGTGAAGATATATCGGTTGACCTATTTTATAGTGCAGTTTCTTCAATGAACCCTTTATTCATTTTTCAGAATAATATCTACCATTAACTTATAACTTATTGTACACATTTTTTTATTAAAAAAAAAAAACTGCACTATAAACTACATACTTTTTTCTATATGCCCGTACAAAATATATATATATATTTTTTAAAATGTTTGGTAAACTATAAGATTAAGTAGAAAATATGACGAGTACCGTAAGGTTGGAATTTACTGTGAATATCTTGTAAAATCTTCGCCCAGATTAATTATTTTAAAAAGAATATATAAGAGTGTATTTGGTTTTAAGTAGATGGAGAGGAGGGGATAAAAGTTTTTTATTTTTTTTGTATTTAGTTTATTTTTTAAAAGAGGATGAAATGACAAAAGAATAAAATATTTCATAAATTTTATTTTATTCTCCTTTCATTTTTTAGGGATTAGGAGAGAAAGGGAGAGAGTTAGATTACACTTATGTCATTCAAGATTTTTCTCTTCTCCTAAAACCAAACACATTTTTAATTAAAATTTCTCTCATTTCTTTTGAATCAAATATATCTACATCTCTTTTCTTCCCTCTCCATTGAACCAAAAAGAGAGTTTAATTACATTTTTCACTAACTAACCAAATTATATATTCCCTTCATTCCAAATTTTTAGTAGTTTTATCATTTTATTTTTGTTTCAAAATAATTGGAGTTTTAAATATCTAAAATGTAAATTACCTTGATTTTTCAATTATGCTCTTAGAGTATTTATACTTGTTTCATTGAAAAATGATATTTTGTAAGATAGTTAATGACAATTAAAGGTATTTTGACACAAATATATATCATTTAAACTATTTCTTACTCTATGAGCAAAAGTCTTAACCTACCAACTATTTTGAGAGAACCATTCATTTTCTTTCAAGTCCTAATGAAATGCTTCATTTCTTCTTAAGACTCCATGATAGTCACCTGAATGAAAATATGACTACCTAGTTTATCTTCAAATAGTTTCATTACTAATCAACGAACAAAATACAAGGCAAAAAATTATGAAGAGATTTTTATTTCAATAAAAATTAATTAAAAATTATAATTTGATGATATGGACTCTTCACCTCAACATAAAAACGGTCACACAAAGGACCAATTTATGATTAATAAAAAAAATTAAAAGATTCTTTTGGTACAATTAAATAACTAAAATAATCACAAATCGTATTTTGTAAGAACAAATTTAAAATACTTTCTCGTATCATGATAAAAATAAAATTAGATGAAATGAAGTATATGTATGTGGAGCAGCATTGCTTTCTAGTTTGGGAAATTTGCTTACTTTAACCTTTGTGGCAATATCTTTGTCTGAACAAATACCAAAATGAATAGGTCAGCTCTCAATAATGTTGAACATTTCCAATAATTGTTGAAGGGACATTTCAAGGGCCAAATCTGAAAAACATTTTTCACAGAACCCACATTCCAATACAGGAAGGAACTAGACTTATCACTGAATTTTCCACATAGTTTGGATTTGCAATTGAGCCTCAATGATTTTCACAAAATCCCTGAATTTGTCTCTTTCATTGCATAATAATGCATACATTTGCCGGCTATCTCTAACTAAATATAAAATAAAATGTTCCAATTATTATGTTTTTTTTTTCTCCCTCTATTATAATATATTAATTTAGTTCATTTGTAGTCGATAGGAAACAGTCAATCACACTTGAATTTCAACGATCTTCCCTTTAAGTTTGAGGCTCTTACACCATGGGGCTTAGTGCAAGTAGTTGGAGCACAAGTTGGGTGAGTAATGTAAACCTAGATATACCGTGTTAGATTTCTAATGATAAAAAAGTTTCTCACATCACTATACTTGTATTGTCGTTACTAACCAACGAAACACATTTCACGATTGCATCCCTAAGAAGATTTTTAATACAAAGATCCAATACACTTGAATCCACTCCTGCCTCTCATCAAACCATATCAGACTGATTCTCCTAGTTGAGGAGTTTGGAAAGCACTAAATGCAACTCGAGCCAAAGATCAGGAGCACAAAACTTTAAGGTACCAACTCTATTGAGTATAGTTAAGTGTGCCAATGTGAGACTAGGCAATCACATTTAAATTTCGATAAAAGTTCATTATTAAATATTAGGAATTTTTTCAACTATATCCCCTTTTAAAAAAATATTTTCAATATACCCTAATTTGAAACTAATATACGAAATGTTCTTTTTTTTTTTTACCTTCAAGAGGTTGCAAGGCAGGGATACGACAAGGTGAAATAAATTTTTTTGACTCCTTCAAGAGGTTGCATCCTAGATATGCGACCATGTATTCATTTATTTTATTTATTTAACAAATGAAAAAAATATTAATTTAATAAATAAAATATAATAAAAAACTAGATTATATTAATAAAATCAAACAAAGTACATTAAATTGGAAGGAAAAAAAATACATCAAAGTTAATGCGGTTGAGTAGATGTGTCAACAACGTTTGAACAATTTTTCTATTATGACCGACTCCCACAATGGCTGTTGGTTATGCGAACATTTGCTCTATGAACCAAAATTGAAATGAAAAATTAAGTTTATCATTAGAACAGGATGGGACGTGGTTGTACAACAAGTACAAGAGAACTCTATTGATTGCAGTTGTATAAAATGACAACGACAATATAATTTTCATTGCTTATGCTCTAAAGCTGTGGACACATCTACTCGACTGTATTAATTTTGATATATTTGGTTCAGTTTAATGTATTTTATTTGATTTTATTAATATAATTTAATTTTTTTTTATATTTTAATTATTAAATTATTTTTTTTATTTGTTAAAAATAAGTAAATAAATAAATAAATAATCGTATCTCTAAGATGCGACCTCCTAACAGAATCTAAAAAATATTATTTCATTTGATTGAATCTCTGCCTTACAACATCCTAAAAGTTAAATAAACAGAACATTTTCGTATATTAGTTTTAAACTAAAGTATATTAAAAATATTTTTTTTAAAAAAGAATATATAGTTTAGTAAATCATGTCTCTTATATTTTAGTAAATCATCATCTAATTATTGACCTTTCTAATTGAGAAATGTGATTTTACATTACTCGACAAGGATCAATCAATCTCCCCAATAAGATTATATATATTGCACGGAAGACAAACCCTGTGACACTAGGATTCCATTATTAGTTGCTTTCAATCACTATTCACTATATCCACACGTTCAACTGCCAAACTATAGTACATTACATTTCACTAGTAGTTGTAGTTGCACAATAAGAAAATTCACCTCCATAAAATAATTAAAATAGAAATACGACATTGTTACTATTTTTGACACAAAAAAGGACATTGTTTTCAGAGCTCACGAGTTTGAATTTATGTCTCTTTGCCTTTGTTTCTTTACCTAAAAAAATAAATTTTCATTTAATTTAAATAATAATGGACCCTCTTTGTTTTGCAATTTAAGTATAGGCGTGAATGAGTAGGTCCATTTTTCCATTCTTGTGTCACTGACCCCTCCTTTGACTTGTGGTTGGCATTGGCCACTATTACAAGACACACAACACAGTTTCCATCCCATCATCACACGCACGTTGCCTCAATAATTGTGTATGACAAGATGTTCAAAATGTACTGTCAATTTTGCGATGCAGTCGGATGTAGACAGTTAAGATTAAGAGAGAATTTTTCACTCTCTTAATCAATCGACCTAACAACCAACTGCACTGTAAATTTGACGATAGATAGATGATCTCAAGTTGCAAGATGTTCTAACTTATACATACCAATACAAATTGAAATTGTAAAAAATTCTAAACATGAACTAATCATTCGTTGCATTAAGATTGAATTGTTTCAATTCCTAAACTCGGTAAGTCAACTTTCAAAGTTGAACCGTGATAAAATCTTGATCTAACAACTTTGAACTACTAATTGCATAAATGCATATAATTATCAGTTCAAAGCCGTTGAACCAATATTAACTTTAAAAGTGCAACTATGAAAATTTAATCTAATAACTTTGAACTATTAATTACGTGAATGTATAGAATTTCTTATCACATGAAATCTAAATCATATTAAAAAAGACCTAAAGAGGATTTGATGGAAAACTCATTTTGAAATTACCATTATTAATCATTAATTCCAAGATATGCAAATGCTTTTGCCATTATAATATTATTAGAAGGGATCTTGAGTTAGCCCTAGTTGTTGATAATTCAAGTAGTCAATGCCATTTAACCTAATACAACACAACAGTTGCTCTGGCAATTCCTCAGCTTTGTTCCCCTGAACGTGAACAACATATTATAAATCATAATTAGTATAAAGCATAAGATAAAGAAAAAATTGTTTTATTTTTTATTATAAGAAAAAACTACTTGCCTGAATTGTAAGTCCAATATCAAGAGTGCATATTTTTAATCTGTCCAAGAATGCTTCAAACCCTTTCCTTGAGATGTAACTGAATCTATGCATATCTATATCAATTTCAAAGTAGTTTTCTCCCTACAATTTAAAACAAAAACAAAAACATTTATTAGAAAGAAAGGTCACAAAGTAAAGTACCACATGTGGATGGATATTCATTGTCTTTTTATAATGAAATGACACCACTTTATATTGTGGGCCAATGAAAGGTACCACAAATAAATCCATAAAAATGTAGACAAAGAGTTGTACAATATTATCAATAAAAGGAAGTTTACCATTCACTTCTTTAATTTAATTTAATCTAATTTAATACATTTTTCACTTTTATAGTTTTCTTTTTTCTTAACTCTCCAATTTCAGGGAAAGGGTTATAGTTATCTGAACTTTGACCATAAGGTAAATAAAATATGGCCATCGATCGTTACAATAAGAGTTCGAAAGGGGTATTTCCGATTGATTTGACATTCACTAAAAAAACCTCTAACCACTTAAATCCAACTACTTGATTGTAGTATTTTCTAAGTTTGATATTCATTTCAGAATCAACTTTTAGATTAATTCTCAACATTAAAAAAGTATAATGGCAACATTAAACTAACCACAGAATTACATGAATGTAGACATGACCATTAATGTAAAATGCATATGCATGTGTTGAACTTCACATTCATATTTCATTGATGGTCAAAATATATTTTCAACATCAGTTAAGAAAGCAGAAAACATTGATTGCAGTTATTGTCACATTCATCAAAGGCTAGGCTGGAAAATTCATTGATCGAAAACATTACAAATTTACAATGAGTGGATTGAGACATACCGAGTAAAACTCGTGTTGGGGACGCGAAAGAACAGGTTTCTCATTGTAAGCCTGCATAAGTTTCCTTTCAGCTGCACTCAAATGAAGATCTTCTATATTGACAACACGGCCGAGTATTTTCAACCGTTCTCGGAACGGTGCAATTGTGTCGACAGGAAAACCCTTTACCTTTTCAACTTCATCATCCATCAACTTCTGTAGAAAGACATGGACACATTTTATTTTACAAATTCTGTTATATGAACAACAATGTAAGAACTTATCATAGCGACCGAGAAAAAACAGAACGATAGCATTTTAAGCGAGATGTATTGGTAAAATAAAATATGAAGCACTGAATTGAAACATGAAGAATCCAACTTACTCTCATGTTTTCTTGAAAATGAAGAGGAAGTTCCTTGGCATAACTTTCCGAAAGTTTAAAATACAAAACAAAGCTCGTTCCTTCGCCATCAGTTTCGCCTTGAAAAAGTGTTGTCGGATAGAGAGGAATCTGAAATTCACAAAACATAGAGTATGAGAGTATGCAGCTATGAAGCAATGACACAGACACTGAACATGACACTGACGCGTTTAAGCAAAATTAGGAGTACCTGAACATTTACAACAAGAATAGTTGGAAACTTGCCGGATGAACTAACAGAAGGAAGTTCGACAAACCGAGCTATATGATCTACTTTTCGCGGAGATAAGAAAACATCAACTCCAAATGGATAATATGCAGAATAGTTAGGAGCAAAGTCCTTCTTCCTATCCCTATCATAAGGAACAGCATCTAAATCAACATTATTTTGTCTATAACTAATATATATGCAAAACATATGATTTTGATCATGTGGTTTAAACTATTTAAGCATTTTTAAACAAATTACAGACATAATCTAAGTCTTACTTAAAATAATTTACGCTTCGGACTTTGAAAGATCCTGGATCAATATGTGACCAACAATCAAGCATTTTCTTGTCAATTGGACAAAAGGGTACTTGAGAACCTGCAATTGGTCTTTGTAGAAGTGTCTTTGAAGAAACTGAAAAGTGAAAACCATAAAAAGTAATAATCTTTTAGTGATGAAATTGATTCTATATGAAAGATATACATTTGTTTTCTTCAATCTAAATTTGAACTACAATAAGTTAATATAAAAGAATGTTGTGTCAAGAATTCGAGCTTACATCGAGTAGCGTTCGGGTGCCCTTCCTTCCATTTAAAGGAAGGTTTTGAAGGAGCTTTCTTCCTTGCACTAGGAGGACTTGAACATGAAGTTCTTCTCTTTTCAATAGAAGGAATGGTAGATGCAAGACATGGCAAACAATTGTTTGGAAGAATGCCACAATTATCCAAAACTCCTTCGTCCTTATTGGAATTTGCATCGACCGAGGATATGTCGTCAAGGAACACAGGCTCATTATTTACTTCAATTATATTTCCGTCGTATTTACTTCGAGAATCAACGACATCTACGCCAAAATGTTGAACATCTGAACTTCTTGCAGCCTCGGAGATATTCGGTTTGTGCAGTTGATCAGTCGAAACTCTATGGTTGGAAACATCTCTTGAAGATGGAAAGCTTGAAATAGATCCACCTTCAATTCCATTCAGAGATACAACATCTGCACATATCAAATGTTTTTCATGATTTAGTTTATTGTTCCATCAAATCAAGGAAAGAGTAAACTCTGGTTCCTAAGGGAAAGGGGGCTCTGGTAATGCAAAGTTCATCAGATAATATGTAAAGTCTAACTAAAAATTGTTTCAGCCAAGGTTCGAACTCAGAATCTTGATCGACGGTTACAAGAATAGTATAATAAGTTAAAAATATACAAAAATCATACCATCAGGAACACTTTGGTAATCATCATCACAATCAGAATCAAATACAGCAACTGAATCAAACCATGCCTCTTCAATACTTGATGCTGCACAAATTCAAAATAGTGATATATATCAAAACACAAGAATTCAGTTCACATTGCAAAAAAATTAATAACTTCAAACTGTTTCAGAGGGTTAAATTCATGCTATTTGGTACCAATTTTCCACCATATGTTAATTCTTAGTCCTAAAGTTTTTTGCTTACTCTGCTGAAAACACAGACACAACATTGAAAATGCTAAATGACAAAAGAAAGAGAAAAGAGAAAGTAATTTGCACCAACCATTAACATTTGTTTTTCCATTCTCCTAAGTAATTTCTCAGCTTCCATTTTACTTTACTTCAAATTCATTACAAGCTAACAAACCAAATTTACCTACAATATTTCCCTCAAAAGTCTAAAAACTTCAACCACCCTAAAAACATTAAAACAATTGAAAAAAAATACTAAAGTTAAATTAAAAGGACCACTTATAAGAATATCCATTTCCAACAAAACAAACAAAAATTCCAATTCCAATTTCAACCAAAACCAAACATCTCCAAATTCATTTCTATGAAATGCAACTCAAAAAACAAAACCAAAAATAAAAATTAAAATGGAAATTAAAATTAAACATGAACCTTGAAAAGTGGGATTTGCAAAGGAATGTTGAGGCAAACTTGACAAATCAACCTTGTTGTTGTTATTATTATTATTATTATTGTTATTATTATTATTATTATCCAATGATGAAAACTTAGAAGAAACTCTTCTCCTCAATCCAATTCTTCTTCTTTTCCTTGATTTCTTCTTTGAGGAGTTAAACCTTCCACCAACACAACCTTGTTGAGTTGAAACACATGCTCCCATAATTTTCACCTTTGTTGTTTCAGATCTTTTTCACTATCACCACCATAAACAATATATATCCCTGAAAGTTCTGTCACAAACACAATGATAAGAACCAAACAACACAAGCTGAAAGTGAAAAATATAATAATATATAATAGAATAGAAAAATAAATAAATAAATAAAAATGAGAGGTTGTGAAAGTTGAAAGCCACCGTTTATTTGTTGAAGTTACACAAAACACTCCCACTTTCTTGCCCCCATCGTCGTAATCAAGTGAATAAATAACCTACAGAAAATCAAGTAAATGAAAATAATAAAATAAAAATGAAAATAGGCCCCCAAAAATAAAAAAAAGTCAAAAATTTGTTATTTATTTTGATTTTAGAGGGAAAAAATGGACCAATAAATCAAGTGCAAAAAAAAAAGTCAAAATTCTGATCTTTATTTGGATTTTGAGGGAGAGAAAATACCATCGAATGAATAAAATAACCTACCAGAAATCAAGTACACACAAAATTTGGAAAATAATTGACGCCTAAAAACAATTAAAAAAAACGTTGAAAAATTGATATTTATTTAGATATTGAGGGGAAAAAAGAAAAAAAGAAAAAGAAGGAACACTGAAAACATAGTTAAAACAGCAACGGCAGTTGTCGTAGTTGGCAGCAATATAAATGGGTCCCAGAAATAAGTGCCACGTGTAGAAAAACAATTCGGCAAACGTGTGAAATAAAAATGGTGGCAGTGGCAGAGATTGTGGACCAAGTTCAGTTCTATAACTATTCTACCTTTTTGGTTTTGTAGTGGGATCTACGCAATTATATTCACTCATGCTAATTTTATAAATATTACATTTCAAATTTTTATAAAATCACATTGTAATATTTTTAAGTAAATATTTAATATTATATTGATTTTGTTAGAGGAAAAAATTGAATTTATAATCACTTTCACATGTAATTCTTTTAAATTATATTATGTTTCTTAATATATATTGATGTTCAATATCCACTTTGACTATATATTTAAAAAATATCTTTTTTTTAGATTCACCGTAGATTTTAGACATTCTTTAGACATATTTTAAGTATATTTATAAAAGGTAAAAAATGTATCAAAACAATGATATTATGTCTGTCTTTAAATATGACTTTTTTGTTATTTTTATTGTCATTTTTATAAGACTTGTTTCACTTTTGAAGTGCATTAATTATTTCTTTACAA
>JBBPBP010009778.1:8013949-8040228 GCA_037974735.1 Cicer chorassanicum | reverse complement strand
TATAGTATGCGGTTTACGATTTTTAACCATATACATCATTTTTTTAAAATATATTTATATTCATATTTTGAGACAAAAAAATGTAGAGAGTAAACTTTATTTCTTACACATTAGAAAAATATTGACATTCAATAAAACTTAACGGTTGCTTTTTCTTTTAGAACTTTAAATAGAGTAGAAGTTATTTTATATTTGTTTAACTAAATAAAAATTACTTTTTATTAAAATAATAATCTATCAACAATGATTTTCATGTAAAATTACTCAAAACAAATTACATTTTAAGCTTTTTTTTAGGTACTTTTACTTTAGATTTTAATATTTAAAAGCAAATTGATAAAAAAAAAAAAACTCTTAAAAATTATTATTTTTGAAAAAGGTAATTTTCATAATAAATTTTGATGCTCTTCAAATAATTTATAAAATGTAGTAGTCTTTAGGGCCCGTTTGATGGACCGGATATGATAGACACATGATAAGATAAAGAGACCGGATAGGATATGGGTAGAATAAAGAGTTATCATGTCCTCTGTTTGATGTGCACATGATAACAAACTTGATAAAATTAGCTTATCCTATTCAGTGTTTGATACACAACAGATAACAAGATGATATGATTTATATTTTGATAAAATGACAAATTTGTCCTTATAATCTATTTACTTTTTTTTCTTTCAAAATAACATTCATATAATTTTTTATAAATAAACAAAAATGCTAAAAAATGTAAATAATTTATGAAGTAATTTTATATACTTAAAAAATTGTGATTTCTCTATCCATCACAATTGAAGAATGACTCAGTATCATAAAAATTGTGATTTCTCTATCTATCACAATTGAAGAATGACTCACTATCATAAAAATGTAAATAATTTATGAAGTAATTTTATATACTTGAAAAAATTGTGATTTCTCTATCTATCACAGTTGAAGAATGACTTAGAATTTGTTTTATTTAAATCCCAAAAACTCTATTTTAGTATTTTAAAATTTAAAAACTAAACAATTTGTTTTGATTACTGGTTTTTATAAACTATTTTGTAAAACTATTTTTAATATTATACTTTTTAAAGCTAAAAAAGCAAAACAGATAAATGGAGTTTTACTTTTTATTTTTGAGTTTTTTTAATTCTCTAGTCAAAGACTGTTTTAAAAAATTAAAGTTAGCAAACAAATTTTTTTAAATTTTCATTTTAAAACAATTTTTTAAAATTTATTTATAAAATAGTTTTCAAAAACTAAAAAGTAAAACACAATCAAACAAGCCCTTACTATCATAACATTATCTTGAAAGGAAAATAATTATTATTTTTTATCAATTTTTTTATATTGTTATATTAGAAGAGTGACACAGGTTAGACTCGAACGGATTATTTTAACCCACCTCAGATTAAGGATAAGAAAATGCTTTTGCAACTGATTATTTAAAGTTTTTGATTACTTTATCCTATCCGATTGATGCATCAAAACATAGGATTAACGAGGAATATAGGATTAGAGAGGAATATGATACGTGTATCAGATCCTGTCTAGCTGTCCATCAAACGGTTACTTAATGTATTGATGAAAATTCAGTTACTTCTAAATTTTTCATTTCAATAAAAATGTATTTATTTTTAAAAATTTATTAATATAGAAGTAAAAATATCCGTATTTTTATAATTAAAGGTAGAAGACTTCTCCTAATTATTAATGTAACATTTTAAAATTATGATTAGTTTAATCTAATATTTTAATTAAAAAATTGAACTAAACCCAAAATATAAATATATATGAATAAATAATTTAATTGCTTAGGGAATCGAAATTATTAGTTGTTCTAGATACTGTATTAGTTACAAGATTCAACAAGGTAGTGAGCAGCTGGTACAACTACTACAAGAGAAAAAAAATAATTAAACTCTTTGTGTTGTGTACACCAATAGAGAAATTAGTAAACTTTTCTTTTTACAAAAATATGTTCAACGGTTGTCTTCACAGTATATGTTTAGGGAATTTAAATTAAATTGAGGATTATTGAGTCTCCTAAAAATGTCCTTATCTTATTTCACCTGATCAATATGGGATGCTTAACTAAATCTCTAGTGAACATGAATCAAATTGATAATTCCAATTTCCCAATAAAATGGAATTGTAAGATGTAGAAAATTAAGACGGAAAATTCTGTATGATTTGATTTGATGAACTTTTATTATGTTTTTTTTAGGAGCTATGTCGCCTTAGTTTTATTTTTGTTTTGCTTTTTAGTAAAATTTTAACTTACAAAAATGTAGAAAATGATTGTATCATACTTAGATAATTTTGTTTCAGAAGTAGGACAGATAAGAGATCAATTGGATGAGAGACCTAAAAACTTTACTAATAAATATTACAAAAAAATAATCATAAAAATTATATAATGTAGTATTAATAAAATTTTAAATTGTGTGTTTAGACAATGAAAACTAGTTTAACATATTAAATTGACAGAACATATAAATTCAATTCTATTAATGATAATTATATATACTATATATTGTAAAATAGTGACATATACATGATATCAATACGTAGTATAAAAAATTTGAGTGATTAAGTGTAACTACATATATTGATATTGAACATCAAACACATTTCATACATTTCATATATATTTTGTTCTAAAATTTGTCCCTAGTCACATGGATATAGTTTCCACTACATGTTTCTAAATATAGGATTTTATTGATTAAATTACAAAAATTCAAAAAGTTGATAGTAATATTAAATTCGTTGGCAATTTACCTTCAGAGTTGTATCCTTAATGAGAGAGAATTAGTTAATATTTTCATTATAATATTTATTTTTTGTCGTAGAAACAGATGTACATTAACCATAAGAATCAGATTGGTTCAAATACAATACCAACTATTGATATTTTGATGATAATAAAACAAGAAAACAATTATCCGCTAACTTATTACTTTAAGTGTGCAAAAATCTATGTTATTGACTATTTGACATATGTAATAGAAACTATGTGATAATCAATTATGTGCACATTAGTGATACTATCAACAAATGAGAAAATGATTAAGTTCACTAATGAAAGAGCAAGTTATAGCTTAAAAGAATATTATGATGATCAAAACAACAAAACTTTAGTCTTAGGCATGCGTTTACATTACTATGTGAAGTCATTATCTGAATAAGAATATGAATCACATATTAGATGATGAAACAAATGGCTTTGGTCAAAGCCTCTGATCACCAAACATTTGAAGATTTGAAAAGAAGAATAATAATTGATCGAGCGTCCAAACGGGAAATCAACATTGGTCAAGCATATGAAGAAAAGTCAACAATGAATATCAAGCATTCCTCTGATCCAACATTCCTCCAACTCAAAGGATTAGCAAGCTCAAGAAAACTAAATATTCCTCTACTGTAAAAGTCAACCAAGCAACGTTTCCTCAATAACAATATTCCTTTAGTACAACTTGAAGACTATCCAAGAAGAATCAACAAGACATCAACAAAACAAAACAAGAAGATTTCTCATATGAATTATTGTCACTTCCTATAAGCCAAGACGATGTGACATTACAGCATAGCAAGCAAGATGTCTAATCTTATGGGAAGTACAAAGTAGCTTGGAAACCTACACAATAAAAATGTGTAAAGTCAAACAACAACATGTACAAATGCAGCAGATTCCACACATCTCAAACGACTTTTTTTCTCAACGGATATGTTTTATGAGAAATAAAAAGAACTTCCTTCAAACGGAAGTAAGCGACGCTAATGTTAAAAGTTGACAAAGATCATCATGAAGATACAGTCCAATAGTGGTGATGGCATCCATAGTAGCAAAGAAAATCATATCTAGGATAGTCTTATATTGTTCAGATGTTTTTCGTGTTTAGTGATGCATACATTAAACGAAAATATTTAAGACTATGTTCATAAACTGAATATCATATGAAAAGTCTGAAAGATCAAAACAGAGAGAAAGAAAAAGGCATGTTCATATTCGAAAGAATATATTAGAAAAACCCTAAACATGAAATTTAAATTGTAATATCTTGTCTTAGAAAAGTCATTAGAATTCTTTGTAAATCAATCTAGTTCGATCACAAATAGTTCAAAATGAAGAGTGATACTTTAATTGATATCAGATTTAAATTGTAATATGCTCTCAACGGGAGTGAGAATCCTAGGACGAACTTTGTGTCAAGTTAGACACAAACTTGTAATTTGGCTCAATGATGACAACCTCGTTTGTTTAAAGGAAAGTGGAAGAGATAGATAAACATTTGATTCTCAACAAGCGGTTGTAATATTATTGAGAAAACTAGAAGGTTTCTAATGGAAAGCATTGGACAAACTTATCAAGAAATAATAAATTTATGTTGGTTTAGTTTTTTTTTACTCTTCATTCATTAAGTAAAAAAAAATTTTATTTAATGCATGCTTTGATTTTGTAAGGGTACAAAAGGAAAAACATCATTAATTACATATTGGTTTTCTAAAAGAACAAAATTTTTGGGACAAAAATAAAATGCTTAAATGACGAAAGATCAAGAATGAAGGGAGTAATACTTATGGAACTTGGATAGATACTATATAAACTCAATACATGGAGATGCTAGAAAATAATATTTAGCTTGGAGAAGGTTTGAGAATAATCAAAACCTAAAGAGATTGAGTTAATAATATTTTAGTGGATTAAATTTTTGACTATACTATGACAAAATCTCTCTATAAGGGAGTAACTAGATCTAGCAATAGTTGTTGCGAACTAATATAAAAGTAACTTTGTTTTTCTTTTCATTTATCTCATTACTCTTGTCTTTGAATTCTTTATGTTTTATCTTCTATCTTGTGTTAAGTGTTTGTGTCTAAGTAAAAATAAACTTTTGATAAATAATTTATTTTAAAACAACAAAGACTTTAAAAAATGTCAACACAATTCAAACTTTCATTTCTTGTGTTTTCCAATACATTCATTAATTATGGGTGTGTTTAAAGAAATAATTAATGCATTTGACAATTAAAAGAGGATTTTATAAAAATAAACAAAGAAAATTTTCAAAATGCTCTTATATTTAGGGACAAAGATAGTACTTCTTTGTATGTAAAAACCCATTTGATCGATAGTCGATACACAAGAAGTAATTAGAGTAATTTTCACATTAAATTTGTCTACAATATATATATTATCTTTTCAAAATTGTCCTTCAATTATTAAGATAGAGAGAGAAGTGATAGATCTTTAATTATTTCTATTTAAATACTTATATTTTTATGAAAAATAATTAGTACATCATGTAATTTAATTTTTATTTTATTTTAGAAAAAATGGTAAATTCCACCATAATTAACCCACACAACTGTGAGGTTTCGAGTTCGAACTCGGGACAATACTTCCAACCTAACAATATCAGCAGTTGTCAGTTGAATTATAACTTAAGGATAATTTAAAAATAATTTTATACAAAAAGACACAATTTATAAGAGTTTTACGTATAGAAACGAGTATAATATACTCTCTCCCTCCACAATGAGTGTTCCATTTATAAATAAAAAAATATTATTTTAAAATGAATGACATTTTTTAATTTTAATATACTTGTTCTCAATTATATTTTTTAATTATTACTAATTGCATCACTTCAAATATAATATATTTTTTTATTTATAACATAAATAATATATTAATACGATAAATATAATTTGATAAGAAAATACTATTATTTTTGTTTTATTTATATATTTTTTTAAATATATTTTAAGATAGAGAAGACTACTGCATTAAGCTAAAACTTAATTACATTGATGTAATTCCAGTTTCCCCATATAATGTTCCGAAGTGGGAGACAAAGAATTAATGCTAAGCAAAAACTTGGCGGATATGATAATCTCAAACACTACCATGCTTTATGAAGTCATTTAATGGCAACGGTACAACTTGATTTGCAGATCCAAGTAAAATTTTATTAGCAGGGAATTGTTAATAACATTAACAAGTGCCTTTAAAAATGATATTAATAAAATTTGAGGTGTTTATTTAATATATTGAAATTTTAAAAAGTGATATTTTAATTAACAAATACTATTCGGCTTATGTCAATCCAAAAAAGGACATGATTTAATCATTATATAAATTATAGGGCCACGTTAACAAGTAACAAGTGCTTTACGAATATTTATTAAGAATACAAAAGTAAAAAAGTTGTATTAAAAAAATTAAATTTTAATATTTTATAAATTAAATACATAATTTTCAATACACTTTTAAATATAAATTTATGTCTTTAGATACTTATTATTTCTGTAAATTATAATATGTCATATAATAAATAGCCAAATGTTTAAAAAAGACTTAGGTATAATTCATATACATATATATTTAACTCTCCAACCTTTAGAAGAATGAGAATTAAGTGATTGAAAAATAATTCAAATTTAATTAACAATTATTTTAAAAAAAAATTATATTTTATTTTAGATGAAATGGTAAATAAATTAACATATTATTATAAAGTTTTAATTCAAACTCAAAATATACTATTTAACTTAAAAATATTTATATTTACCAATTTAACTAGGACTTATCGTGACTTTATTTTTACTAAGTTTATGAATGGTTAATTATTTTTCAACAATATTTGATAATTATGGTTAACTCTATTTGAGTTATTTTTAAACAAGTCTATGCATGGATCGAGATGCTTAATAATGAGTTTATTAAAAAGAAGGTCAAGGAACAGAAAAATAAGTTCTAGAGTTCAATTCACTGTGCTAACAAATTTTCCCTCCATCTAAGAAACTAATCCCAATATTTGCCTATTAAAAAATTTTGGTAGATATTTAAGGATAAGGGATCTTTTAATCAGAGGTTTACCATCCAAGGCATATGTTGGCCATATTGAAAGAATGAATATTATGGATAAGTTATTCTTAATATTACAGTGTGATCTATATATAAATCTACATGCCAAAAGTTTATATAAACATGTATGATTTTAAATTTATATTTAATAGACACTTACTTGTGAATTCAATTAAAGTTAAAATTTTATTTTATTTTATATTATACGATGATTTTGAAGTTTATATTGTATGGCACTTGTGAATTTAATTAAATTATGTTTTTATTTATTTTTTTTGTTGTCCACATTATATGTATATATTATTGTAGATGTGTCAGAGGTTCAAAAATATTAATGAAAATACTAAAATAAAATCAACAATTTATAAATATATAAAAAAAATTAGATATCAGGTGTAAGAAAAATGAAATTAGTTTAGTGATTAACATCATTATTTTTTAAGGAAAAAAAGTGCATTTCAAATTTTTTGATTTTGTATTTTGGAACTTTAATTTATATATTACTCAAGAAAATATAAATGAGTTACAAAAACATCACTTTCAAGTGTCGAACTCGCAACGTAGTTCTCTTTCAAAACATTATTTTCCTTAAAGGTTATAGTTTTTTTTTTTTTTTATGTTTGGATAAAATATATATTAAATGTTGAGGACTTAGAACGTGCCGCGACCCACCCTAGTCCACAAGAAGATCCGCCGTAGTGTGTGACGATCAAAAGTGTCTTTCAAAATACATGAAAGATACAAATTATAGTTTCCCTTAAAGTTCTAAATTGATTTGTGATATATGGAATGAATCATGTTGATCAATAATTTATGACTACCATGATACGACTATTTTAGTTCAATTAAAGATGATGACTTGATAACTTAACGTATAATTTACAATTGATATTTGTGAGATATGTAATCTCACAAATATCTTCTTTCCCTCGTCATTTTTTCAATTTCTAACGACTTTTTAATTTGATTAAAAAATGTCATACGTTTAATTTTTTATCCTAATACGTCACAATATATATCACTGATGTAAAAATAAACACAAATGATTTTAGAAAAAGAGGGTGTTACAATTATAATTTTTTTACTTTATATTTATAATAAATAGAATATATCAATGATTAACAATATAATTTAATAAAATTTCTATTTTTTTCTTTTATTTATTATAAATTTTTAAATGTGTAAAATAGTCAATGTGGCTGATACTTTGAGATGAAGAGAATATTTTTTGTAGAAAAATATTTGATGAACATAAAGAAAAAAAATAGAAATAATAATAGAATATGGTAATAATATAATTAAAAAAAGTTATTAAAAGAGTATATGAAATTAAAAGTATAAGGTCAAATATTTCCCGTGTTTAAAGGGAGACTTATTCAGTTTCCGAGAATTTCTATGACCACCATTTATTTATGGTCGATGACCATCTGGCTACTGTTTTATTTTATCAGACTCTCTGACCAAATTTAATTCGAGATCCAACGTCCCATTCCATTCGTTCTTGAGTATCTCCTCACCATTACCGATGTATCTCTTAAATGTAGTGAAGTACATGGTGGTGAATAGCTTATATAGTCAATGATGGATCATGATTGAAAACAGTATGCTTCTATATCTCGTGTTCCTAAATATAGGATCGGGTTTTAGTGAAGTCCATAAGTGTCTGCATTCATATAGTCACAGATCCCTGATCGTCTGATAGAGATCACACAGTCCAAAACTCAAAATCAATCATTTTTATTATTTTTCTAAAATCCAAAATATATTGTTTATGGATCGTCACATATGTCCAACTATATTCCATAACTGTATAAAATTCAAATTGCTAAGCCCTAATTTTTTTTTTGATAATAGCATTAAATTTATTGATAACTGATTGAATTATTTTAGATATATAAAATTTTTAAATATAATTTTATTTATATTTTATTTTAGATGAAATATTATTTTACTAGTTTATTCTTTAAGATTACGTTTCACATGAAATATTTATTATTGTTTGGAGAAAAACGTCTAAAATAATTAGAGGTTTATTGGTAAAGAAATAAGTCATACTAACAATTTAAGAAAATAAAAAATGAAAATTTTATATTGAAAAAAACAAATTTTAAAATTCTAAAAAGTTGTCTATACCATTTTCAAACCCAATATTCTATATTTATTTTCTTTTGTTTTATTAATATATTTATTTTCTGAATCAATGCCTTAAAGCATTCATTAGTATTTTCCAAGAAAATATTAATGTAAGTGTCATGTTTGTATCCGTGCTTAATAGACCCATTGAATTTTTGTTTTAACTCTACTAGTGCTTTGGTTTAAAATGTTTCCATATGAGTTACTTTTGGGTTCAACGAACAACATTCAATCCTAGACAAAAAAATGAGTTTAAAAACCACCGTAAAAGACTTGAATTTTATATACTCACAACAAAGTAAATATCTCATCCCTTGAATATTAACGAATAATAGTTTGAATTTTGAATGTGTTCTGCAGTATGTCCATTCATGGCAGCAATTGAATAGAAACTATAAACAAAATGAACATCAGTACAATAACAAAATTAACAGGTACTCGGGGAGGAGCGTATATTAAATGTCTAGAGCGCCTACATATATTTCAGTCTCATGGCATGCAAACATCAATAAAAAGCATAAACAGCACCTATATTTATAGTAATAATAAAGATGTGTACATGGATTTAGGAGGTAACTGTTTAGAATTGGACTCTGACCCAAAACAATTGAACTCGAGCGTGGAATAAGCCTAACAAAGAAGGGTTATAGAAGATTACCTTAAGTAAAAACAATAGGGTTAGATTGAACAAGATTCACGCTACATCGCAGTTAAAGTCAAAGGAATTGCATTGATGACATTGGATCTTGTGGCGACTATACACATCAAGCAATCAAAATCAAATCACATATTGAACTAGTGTACTACGGACCGATTCAAGGGCCTTACCAGAGACGCACAATTAATATTTAAATATAATGTTTTAAACGGTGTTGTTTGATCAATTAACCTAAAGCCCATAACACTGTCATTTGAACATTATCAGATTCGACTATATGTGTGCATGTGATTCTAACATTGCTCAATTCCAGGGCATCAGTACGGATAATAGAACTTCTAAGCACATCAACTTATTTCGCAATTGATCCACACAAAATCATTGAAAATGAGTTACAAAAAGACTATACAAACAATTACTTTGACAATACATCGGATCACGCATCACAATAGCCACAACAAATAACATTTTTTCATTCATATATAAAAATGGTGGTAGAATAGAAACGAAAACCACTAATAGAATGTTGATGCTTTGCAAACGAAACGGAAAAGGAGGAACCTGGTACAATCAAGGGTCTCTTTATTCACGCAGTCAGACATCAATGACCATTCGATCAAAGATCGGGTGGTCCAAATATAAGCTCAATGTTTCAAATTATACAATAAAAATAAAAATTTGCATTTTTCAAGACCCATTCGATCAAAATCAGACAATCATTGATTGTCTGACTATGCGACTGCATTAATAATGGCTCTCAAAAGCAACAATACACGTGATTGAACGGTGGTACTAGATTCCACATGCAAAAAATTATTTTTTTGAAACATGCCGCAAAGACAGTAAGTTTAGTCCAATTTTGGCAGTTTTACATCAATTTGTCAATTTTTAGTCTGAATTTCATGCTAGACAGCTTCCATGTTCATTTGGACTGGACGCAAATCGTTGCATCCGATTTTTGGTCGAACCAGCTAATCCAGACCAATTTTAATTACCTTGGTGCATGTAGTGCAATGCAAGTGATTGTAGAGGTGGTTGCATGCGGGTAGAGATAGTTGTTTTGCGATTGAAAGTTGGGTGAAGTGAGGTGACTTATTTGGTTGTGGTTGGTCAGTGATTTGGACGGTGGCAACATGACAATTGACACAACAGTGGGAAGTGTATGCACAAGTTTGGGAGGTGGGTGTGATCCTAATACCAACGAAGACTATGGTGCATAAGAAGATAGACGCAGTGGTTTCTATGGTGAAGAAGTGTTTTTGTGCGATGTTTCATATTCATGGTGAGGTGAGGAAGAATGATTCTGATGCATTGAGTTTTGGTGCCTAAGGTATTGAGTTTATGGTGTGGGATGTAGTTAGGTTGACGGTAGGTTAAAGTTTTTGTGGCTGCAAGGTAGGAATTGGATTCATAGCGAAGAGGTGTTGGCTATGGTTCTAGGTTGTTTGAGGATGCTTCTGGCGATTGAAGATTAGTTAATGGGGGTTATGAGTTATGAGTTATTCGGTGGTTGTTTCTCATGTCTATGGAAATGAGAAAAGGATGATCATGGTTGTGTGTAGTAGTGGAGTTTGGGTTTTACAGGAACTTAGTGTAAGAGAGGTGTTACGGTCAAGCAAACTATTGAAGTCATTATGTATATAGATAGAATAACATTTTGTAAATAACAATTTTTTAAAACTCAACCATAACAGCAAAGCAAGTTCCCAAGCACATATGTGGGCTGTTACTATTTTCTATTGCTAGGACATATGTCTGTGGAGACTTTTTAAAGTTCCGAAACTAGGACATATGTATGTACATTTTGCTCCCTACATTTAAATATCCAAAGTAATCAAAGTAGGATGTTCAAGTAACAATGTTGATCAGTGTAAATTACCTACTTATATAACCGATCATCAAAACTTGTTTCATACCAATATAATGCACGAAAGTATACAGTACCACATCTGGGCAAATGGATGAATAATAGTTTGAAGTATACAAAAATTAAAATAATTTATGAGCACATCTACCAATTTCCATCAATTTACACAGCCAGTGGGAGCATAAATAAAGAAAAACAATGCATACCTTTCTGTAAGTCATCAGAGATGTAATTGGATGTAAGCTGCCAAAGAAGAATTTAAGCAAGCCAAAAGAATAAAAAGGCATATAGCCAGTGAATCATTCTATCAACACATTTGGTCTCAAAAATCCATCGTCAGCCCCCAAACATTTTTAGCATTCAACTAAACAAATGCATATAATACAACACTTGCCTTGAAAATAGAGACTGACTTTTTGTCTATAGTAGTTCGCTGAAGAAAAATAAGCTGGAAATATGTTAAAAGTTATTTTCAAAAATCAAATGTCCCCAGCTATATTTAAATAAAGAGTGGTTGAGTGCCTGTGAGGCTATGACTGTACATAGTTTACCTGTTCATAGATTTCAAGCCTTTCATATCTTAAATTTATCTCAAGCGAAGGTTCTTATCCCCATGATCGTCTAATTTTTTTTTTACAGTAAAATACCCCATTCAATTGATAGAGAAACCAAGAGTACAATCAAATTGATCAGCATGTGTAGGGACATTTCCCAAACACAACTTAAAACTAGCACAACTACATAAACAATCAAAGTCCTGGGCAGAAACTATTAGGGCAATTCCAATCCAATATTTATCTTTTCCTTTCCTCCATCACAAGATACAGATAATAGTTACAATAGTAATTACCAATCCAAACTTCCTCACTCAAGGGAGGACCTTTTGCACTAGTAAGCTAACCTCAACCTTTATTATTACCTAATAGCTTCTCCTAGATTTCTTCTTAAATCTGCATTGACTAAATATTTTCAGCACATGAATGCTGTTCATTTTTTTTCTGTCTTAGAACCACTCTAGGAAACCAAACTCACTTTGCAAAAATAAGCAAACAAATGTATTTTCCCTTTTTTGTTGAAAACTTTTGAGGAACATATACAACTAAACTAAGAATTTCCATTCACAAAGATCAATTGCCGAAAATTGTAAATTTTGTGCTTCTTTGGTTATTTGTGGACTAGGTGTACCAATCAATTGCTAACAATGAAACCTAAGACAAAAGAATAAGAAAACATCTCCAGGAAAAATGTGCTGTCCCAATTTTGACTGCCATGGTTCAAAGTTATTGTTTCTCTTTCTCATATAGCTAATAATCATAAACAATATCAGTTGTTGTCGGTATAATCGGGTCAAATTACTATGATTTAAGTATTTAAAAACAGAATTCAAAGACTCTACAAACCTCTGCCTTGTAATAAAACAAATCAAGTAGCTTCTTGAGACTTCTCTTCAATGTTTTGAACAATGTCTTCCTTCCTAGGAAAGAGTCATTACTATTTTAATATGAATGAAATGATTGAATTATTCATCTATAAGACTAGAAATGAAGGGCAACCAAATATATCTTTCATTCGCTCATTACCAGGTACCATTTACATCCATAAGAATAAAGGAGTTGTTGGAAATTTATACTTATATCTTTATTAAAGTGAGCCACACATCTAACATTTAACTGTTTAGAGTCATTATTTAATTAGCCGAAACTGAAGTGGTCCATTTGCAATAAGGTTATTAGGCTACGACATTATAAAGATGCTGCCCGTGTGTATTCTCTCCCTCATTGAAACACTATGGATTTCTCACCAGGTACACTTCGTTCATATCTCATCATGAATTAGTATGAGTTATAGGTACAAAATATTGGTTTATAAGGATTATGTTTTTTATGGAATATGTTAATTGTCCTATCCAATTTTCAGTTTTAAAGTCTCTGATTTTTGGTTTCAAGTTTTGGAATTTGGCTAAAAACATGTTGATAGAGGATAAAATGAAACCAAAATCAACAGGAATGACCCTAAGCACCAACCAAGAAAAGACATGTCTGAATAAGCCTATAAATTCAAACAGAAATTTCTGAGTTAAATTAGTTTTACCTAATATTTGCTATCTTGTGCACTTGCTTCTTTATGTTGCAAAATTGACAAGAACAACCTTTTGTCCTGGAATAGAATAACCTTTGTACTGAAATAAACTATGAATAGAATAACCTTTTAACCTATGAATAGAATAAAATATGCTCCTTCATATTGAGAACAAACAAGAAGGAATGGTGGCAAAGAATTGTGTAGCAAAACTAAAATATTAATTATACAACTATGCAGGCAGCCCCAATTTACAAAGCAGATGAAACATTTCATTCAAACACAAGCACTAGTGTATCTCTAAAACAATGTGCTGAGTGAACAAAATTGTGGAACAAAGTGCTTCCAGGGCAGAAAAGTATTCCAAGAAACAAATAACCAATTCACTAAGACCAATGTATAGCATTTAAATCACTGTGATCAAAGGAAGTTTCAAGTTATTCCAAAAATACCCACGGTACAGTATTAAGTTCATTCAAGACCAATATATTCACTTACATGGAAAATGACAACAGAAGGAAGGTATAAAAGGAACTTAGCAATTAATACACTTGAAAATGGGTTTGTGTTTCTGATGATTAGGAAAAACAATACACTCAATTATTTCTTATAAAAATAACTGGAGGGAGTATTCCTTATTGTCCTTATACATCTTTGAAATTAACAATACATAGATCAAGTTCAAAAAAGGGAATGACAAAAAAAGCCCAACAATCAAAAGTTAAAAATTAAATATTGAAAATCAAATACTTCAATCGTGAATAAGATGAAGATAAATTTCATCTACCTCTTCATTCATATTAGTAATAGTGCCCTGAAACCTCTGTAAGATGTGTCTTAAGCTTCCAACTTCATAATGTAAAGCCTGTGGATTGTTTTAAAAAAAGTCAGAAAATAATGAGATTCAGAATTAAAAAACATAATGAACAAGTTGAATATTGTACCTCTTTGTTTGAAATTAGATTATGTATCTCTGTATCCTTTGCCAATAAAGTTTTCTGAAGGTGACACTAGTTAAGAAACAAATTAAAAAATAATTTACGAAAGTGCAAATTAATTTTTTGGTATTTGATACAGATAACTGTTCCATGCTGTTTTTGTCAACGAATAAAATATCTATTCCATGTTGTTATGGATATATCTTCTATTTGAACTTGGTTATTATTGCTAAGTTTTGCTTCATCAAGCTTTGCTTCAAGATCTGAGATGATTCTATCCTTTCTTCTTGACTCGGCCTCTTTATTTTCCAGATTACTTCTTAGGTCATTGATATGTTCTAGAAAAAAAATGGACGGTTTGTCAGTTTATAAAAGCTAAGATGGATGTATCACTAACATATTCTTAAGCGTAGGATAGAATAGAGAGTTTTCTTAATTACCAACAAATTCTTTTTCGAACGCAGAGACCTGATCCATTTTGTTTTTGAAGCTGATCACTGAATAAAGGAAAGATAAAAAATAACTGAATATGCAATGAAACTTTTGTGGTTGGTAAGAATATCCACAAATGTGCATGCTTCGAATCAGTGCCAGTTGAAAAACAACTTACCAACTTCTTCTTTATCTTTGACCATGTTCTGGACTTTATCCAAAATTTGCTTGATATAAAACACCTCCTTCTCTATAGAATCAAATAATAGCAGATGAGAATTTATCTTCTCTGAGAGGACACCAAGCATCCTATCTTTGGTTTCAATTGAACGTTTCATATGAGAAGTAGATTCCTGCATAACCCATTTTTTTTAACTCAAATACACAATCAATGGCAGTCCATAATCAGGAGTTAAAAAAAAAGGTTTACTATAAAGTATGATCCCTCATTGTTTTAGCGATATCCACAACATCATCAAAATTCCTAATCCCAAATTTTGGGGTTTAAACCTACCAACTCTGCTTTTGCTCCCTACGCGCCCACCAAGACAGAAAGTTTCAGTTATGTTCAAACATGTGGATTAGATGAAAGTAATAGCTAATGGAATGGAAACAACTTTTTTTAATAAAATGGCATACTCTGATTTCATTACATGGCTATCTAAAAAAGATAGCAAAAATTCCCTCATGTATTTCAGTTAGGCTCAATTCAAGCACATTTTGTTTGTAAGCCAAATTGAACCACACAAGGTAATTAAATATCTTAAAATGAGAGGGGTAAAAAGAACCCACTCTTACTCTCATACTTTATTAGTTTGACATTATCCCTTTCCATTTGCTTACTACGATATAGTACAATAGGAAGCCTCTAACACAATCTTTTTAAAAAAAGGGACCCGTGTTTCCGCATGTATAACAGGTGTATTATAATATAAAAAAGGTTAAATACCACCTGTGGTCCCTTAACTTAATTTCAGTTAACGATTTAGTCCCTTATCTTTCTTTTTTTCCCGATATGGTCCTTTATGTTTTTAACTAATTTCAGTGTTACCCTTTAAGTGGGATTTCGTTAAGAAAAAGTTAAAAAAATCCCTCCTCCATGTTCAGAAAAAGTTATCCTTTATGTTTTGAAAATATTTCAGAAAAATATTTAAAATTTGTTCTAAGTTTGGTAGTAGGATTGATTCGTTAAAACTGAAGCTATGGGTATTTATACTCCATAAACATCACTTTAAATCAGTGACAATCATTCCTAGAGGTTTGATGAACATATACAATGATCTAAATGAGGGATTTTTTAACTTTTTTTTAACGGAATCCCATTTAAAGGGTAACGCTGAAATTATTTAAAAACATAAAGGACCAAATCGGAAAAAAAAAAAAGATAAAGGACTAAATCGTTAACCGAAATTAAGTTAAGGGACCACGAGTGGTATTTAGCCTATAAAAAATTGTGAATAGTTATGATAAGAAATTGGCAACTTGTGTAACAAGTAATGTAAATTTCAATTTAGCCCAAATAATATCAAATGTAAAATCACTATCTATTGTGGAACTAATAATAAAGGGAATACCCTAGAAGTCACGTTATACAATTATGCAATAACATAACATTTAATAACAATTAACAGCAACAATTATCAAACAATTAAAAAAGGCAATCACACACAATAACCTCATAAGCAGTCACAAAGTTTTCCCTTGACTGAAGTAAGCTATTCAGTGCTCCCTTCAACTCTTTCTGTTTATTTTCAAGCAACACATTATCATTCTGTAAGTAATTCACCTGCATTATTACAAACAGAAATCAATTATTCCTTTTTTCTTTCAAAAAACACTTCAACATCGCATTAATAATAAATTCCCCAAACCTTTCTCTCCAATTTCTGTCTCTCTTCTTTAATAGAAACCAATTCGCACTGCAATTCCTGTATCTTTCTGCTACACTCTTCCTCATTCCGCTTCTGCTTCTATTCTCAAAAATCACAAAACCGAATCAAATGAAAAAAGCGATACAAGACGAAAATTGAAAACCTAATTGAACAATAATCGGTGGAAATAGTGAGAGAGAATCGAAAACCTGGATTAGATGACGGTGTTGTTCGGTGGAGGAGCGTTCCCTGTCCTGAAAGAGTTAAAGTTAATCGAAGAAGAAACGGAGAAAATGGAAATGGAAATTGGCGCGAGAGAGTAAAATCGTTACCCTGAGATCTCGAACTTCAGTTATGAGAGATTGTAGTTGGAGCTTGAACTTCGAAAACTTGAGTAATTCCATTTCTGTTTTTTTTTTTAATTTGAATTTCAAATGCAGCAGTATTTTATAGTCTAGGAAAATGCTTTCAAACGACGACGTTTTATGGCACGTGATACGGGTTGAGTACAAGGAGAACAAGGAGGGTTTTTTGTTGATGGGTAGAAATAAATAAATGAGCTTGACTTGGAGGTTTACAAGCTTAGTTGTTGTCGATTTTAGAAATTGAAGGACTTCTCTGATTTTGAAAATGAAACTGAAAATGAATTTTTTTTAAAAAACTAAAATTATATTATTGTTCCAACGGAAAGATCTTTATCTATTTGATTCATTCTTGTTATTCTTCTATGATTTTATATACTCTTTTTTTAAAAAATTCATTTATATAATTTATTTTTGTTTCTCTTTTATAGTGTTCAAATTGTAAAAATTGAAATAATATGAGAACTTGAACTAAATGATTGTCAAATATAGTTTTGAAAAAAAAATGTTATTAGAGTTACTGTGATCTAAAGAGAACTTTAGAAGATAATTTGTTTTATATCTTTTATTGAAAGTGATTTCTCATATTCATTTCTCCATTCTCGTTTTCTCATTTTCTTTAATTTGCTCTCCTATTTTTTTTCTAATGTTACCTTAAAATTTGGTCATTAATTTCTTCAAATTTCTCTTATTTTTTTCATCCAAACTAAAGCATTCACCCATAAAGATTGATTGTTTTCATTCTCATACTCAGCAATCCGACAAATTGAAAAATCTTGTTCATAATATTTTGCTACGAGGAAGTTAAAATAAAATTTGTTGGGCTAGATATTTCAAATCCTGTGAGGCTGAAATTTTTGTACCAAATTATATTTTTTGTTCTTTAAATACAAACAAAGGATCAAAGATAATTTATTAGGAGTTTGATCTATGACTGCATATAAAAAAAACACAATTGAAAAAAAATCTCACCTTTTATACCTAATGTATATATATATTCATCGATAAAGACCGTACGGGCAATATAATCCTCTACACTTTTAATCTTATCATGTTTGGTAAACAAAGTTAGAAATTCATTGATAAAACGTATTTTCTCGTTTTTTCACTTTAAAAGGAAAGTACTTTTAAACACATATTTTGTAGATGCAGATCTTGGATATATAACATGTGCTTCCTTTGGAGAAGTTTATGAATTAGCCGAATTCTGAAAGAAGGTATTTGTTGGGTCATCAAAAGTGGGGAAACACATGAATATTTAGCAATCAAATGAATAATGGAAGGATCCCTTTTTTCATTTTATGGATCCTAATCTTAGTACATTGGCCTCCATGTGTGTTGAGGACATGTTTCTGCCGCAACCAAAGTGCTGAAACGAGGGTGTGACATCCTTTTAACAACAAAACTAGCACAATATTGAGATGGACTTCAAAGTGAGTATATTTGGTAAATAGTCCAATAAATAATGTATCAGAGTTAGGGGCCATTGTTGATCGAGTGTAGGATTTTGTTCACATGTCTATTCATGACTAGTCACCAAGTTTCTTTTTTATCGTTTTCCACCGTGCATTATTCCTTTAGTTATTATTACTGAAATGACTTTAGTCTTTTGCTTAAAAACAATAGAGCAAAACATATTGGAAATGATGGCGGCAGCGATGCAATCACATTGCATTGTAATAACAACAACAATTTAGAATTTATGTATCAATACTATATTTTCTCATAAGTTGCCTTCTGGCTGGACAAAAACCCGCAGCCTGAATCAAACCGCGAATCAAACCGAACCGTTTGCGGCCCAATTTCTGTAACGGGTGGGAAAGAGCGGGTCCGCGGGTATATGTGGGTCAACGATAACGGGTCTGTGTGATTTATAACAGGCGGGTTCGGTTAAAGATTTTTGAACTACGGATATCCGGACATGCCCGTTTCAAATTAATAATATTATATTTTAAAAAACTAAGTTGTTGTCTAAAAATCTAAGAGGGTTTCCCCAATCCAAAAAAAAAAAACTCAAATCCAGAGTAAATCCACTTCCACCGCTCTCATTAAAAATCTGAAACCCTAAAAATTTTCATCCCATCACTCTCACTCACAAACTCATACACTCACGGCTCACTCAACATTCAACAATAAACCACCACCACCTCCACCGTTTCTGCTTCGAAGCTGCCACCACCAACTCCAGCGTTTCTATTTCGAAGCCACCACCACCGGTTCTTCCTGCGCAAAGCCTCAACACACCTCCACCAACTCCAGCGATTTTGTTTCCAAGCCACCACCACTGGTTCTGTCGACATCCTTCTTTTTTCCTTTTTCTACTCTTCAACTGAAAATAGAGAAAAGATGTTTCGCAAACGCACATAGGTACATGCAACGTGATTTGAGTTCCTTGTTTTTGTTTTTAATGATCTTAGTTAGGATTTTTAACACGTGTTTTTACTTATTCAAAGCACACTAAGTTTTTTGTTAGATTTTTCATTTCTCTTGCTATCTGGGTTTGAATAAATAACTACATTTCTCTTACCCGACCCGCAAAACCGACCAAACCGTAATCCGAAAATCGACAAACCCGATTTAAAAAAGGTCGAAATTTGGCCTAAAATTACCAACCGCGGTTTGGACTGGATTGGATATTTAGACCCGAATCCGTCCAGACCTGACCATTTTTCCAGCCTTACTTCATACAACAGATAAATTTTATTTTATTTTATTTTTTATTTTTTGAAAAAAATGGATAAAAGTTAAAACAATTAAGTCACATCACATATGCTATTCACCTATCCTTAGTGCTCCTCAAATTCGTTTGCAGGACAGCTGCCAAGTGCCACCTAACTCAAAGCTGGTAAAATTTTGTTCATTGGTGTATTGTAGACTTGTAGTAGTGTACTATTGAAGATGAGAAATGGCTGGTAATTCAACTGCTTTTCTTCAAGTGTGCACAGTGGTGAGCCTCACTAATTTTATTTTTTTGTTGCAATAGAGGGTTCAGGTCTAGTATTTAGCATCGTTGTTTTCAAAAAGAAAACGTGGTTTGAATCCATGATTTTGTATTTTGAGACTTTATATTTTACAAAAGTTTCACTTTTGAGTGTAGAACTCGCAACATGATTCTCGGTTAGCTTCTAAAGCAAAGTGTGAATCATTCACATGTGTTACACATAGGCATGACAATGGGACAAGGGGACGATTTTTACCTTCTCTGTTTCTGACTCCGACTTCTTAATACTTTTCCATTCTTTTTTCCGATCTCTGACGGAATAAAAACATAACTCTAATTTTATACTTATTATGAATTTTTATTGTATGTCGTTAATCTTTATGAGTCTTAATTATCAATGAAATAATTTTAGATTTGTACAAAATTTTACATTAATAATCTATATGATATAAACTTTCAATTCAACCGTAGATTTTGTAAAAATTTATTTCAATTAAAATGTTAATGTAACATTACATTGTGCAATTTGATCTATTCTCTCTTTCTATATATTAAATGTTGGAGACTTAGGATGGACCGTAGTTCGCCGTCTCCTTTATACTATGCCACTTAGTGGACATTTCTATTACATTATCTCTTAATTATTTTATTTTAAGTTTCTTGAGTGGTCCTTACATACCTCATCACTTTTTAGTAACGCCAACTATTTTCTCCTTAATTTTGTTTTTCAAATGAGTCCCTTAAGTGAACCACACAAGTCTTACCTAAGTATAACATCAATTAGTTTCGAGTAGTATTTATTATATTTTAATGTTAAAATAAGTTGATTTTGCGTCTTTTGTGGAAGGAATTTCTCTCTTCCTCTAATATATACTAACCAATATCATTTGTCCATAAATTAGTACATAGTAGCTGGGATCGAACTCCGGTAATTTGGTCCTTCTTTTCATTATCACATAGTCCTACGGTGTATTTATACTGTTTCATCCATTTGGTAGATTATTTAGACAAAACTTCCAATGAGAACCCCCTTATAGATGGTGCCTATTTAACACCCAATGGTTTATACGGTTTAGCTGCTTCGCCAATTGAAGAACCTATCTAACACTCAATGCTTCGGCTTTAGTAGCAGAGACAACAATGTCCTCTTTCCTGCAAGCTGCAACAACCCGTTGAACCATTTTAAATTAAAAACACCCAACATCCACGTGAACTTTAAAACTTCCTTTGGGCCAAAACTTTCGTCATATAAAATTACACGAAATATTAAAATAAAGAGTTAAATATATTTTTAATTCTTATAAAATTTTATGTTTAGTTTTTATAATTTTTGTTTAATTTTTAATTTCAACGATACTTTCTGCAATGAGATTTAATCTCTATAAAATCAAAATATATGAAAGTTTTATTGAAATATTGTCGATAGATAATTTGTTATGCCTATTGTCATCTAGTTTAGATGATAATTAACACATGGAAGTTGAATAATCCATTGTTATATTATGCACATGCTGTTATTGAAAATTAAACATAATTATGTCAATATTTTGTTTCAATACTTTTGCAATTGTTAAAAGTGATTTAAGAAATGTAAAATTGATTTTAATATGTATGTGTATTCTTTTGTAGAATTTATTTTATGTCTAGAATAAATTTTAATTTGAAGTTACAATTTGAAACTTATTTCTATATATACATGTTGGAAATGATGAAAAATTAATGGAAGAATTGTTGGTAATAATGGTGACATTAATGAATTAGTGTGGTTGTGAATTAAAAAAATGAGAAGCCCCACATAGGAGGGATACCACACTTTAGGAGAGTATATAAGGTGAAGGTATGTACCTTGGGGTGTGCCCCAAGGGGTACCCCAATTTTGTGAAGGAAGGAGAACGCAAGCAAAGTTGACCACCACACACGCACGCCGCCGCCGTCCGTCCGGCTCGGCCTGGCCTGGCTTTGGTCTTGGTCTTGGTCTTGGTTTGAAAATTGAGTGCTTGCGTTTTATCTCTGATTGTTGCGTTAATTACGTAACTACCCTCCACCGAATCTACCTAATGATCTGTTCAGGGAGTCAAAGGCGCACGTTGGTTTTGGAGCACACGTTTCCTGAGGTCAAGGTTTGGATCGGTCAACAGGAGCGCACTGATGGATCCACCAATTTCTCTGATCCAGTTACAAAATTCCTCTATAAATAGAGGACTCTCCTCACTTGAAAAATTGCACCAAAAGCACTCCGATTCTGAGGCTTTTCTCTCTTCTTCCCCCCGTTCTTACTTCTTCTTCTTCTTCTTTTTCTTGAGTGGCCTTCGTGCCATATTACGAGTGGTAGTCGTTAGACTGCCATATTCAGGGTGTAATTCGAACGGTTTTCTGCATTGCAGTAGAACACCGTACAGTGATTTGGGCTGTTTTATCCTGCGGACTTCGTGGTTGATAGTCTGTCTTGCACCTTTGGGCAGTGCCTCGAAACGTCTTAAAAAGAGCGACCTAGTCCGTGACTCAACCCAGTAATCTGTTCGGTGGCATAAATTGTTTTTTCAAATTTTTTCGAAATTCAAAAATAACAATTTTAAGACGATTTCGAACTGCCATGTCTACCGACGAAATTACTGGGACATGTTCTTCTGCTTCTGACTACAACAAACCATTTCGGTTTGAAGGAAGTCACTTCAAACGATAGCCACAAAAGATGTTATTTTTTCTAACCACGAAAAAGCTTGCCAACGTTTTGAAGGATGACATTCCTGTTGTTCCAGAAAATGCTGAACAAACAGAAAAGGATAAGAAAGCTGCTGAATTAACCCAATGACAACATAATGATTACCTATGTAAGAATTATATTCTAAATGGACTTGCTGATGATCTGTATGATTACTACAGTTCAGACAACAATACTGCTAGACAGGTTTGGGAAGCTCTAAAGAAGAAATATGATACTGAGGAAGCTGGAGTCAAAAAGTATGCTGTTAGCCACTACCTCAAATATCAGATGACAGATGACAGATCCGTGGAAGCTCAGTCTCATGAAATCCAGAAAATTGCTCACGAAATCATCACTAAAGGTATGTCCCTTGATGAACAGTTTCAAATTGCTGTTATTATTGACAAACTGCCCCCTGCTTGGAAAGATTTTAAAAATTCTCTCAGGCATAAAACAAAAGAATTCTCTTTAGAAAGTCTGATAACTCGACTTAGAATTGAGGAAGAATCCCGTAAGCAAGACCAGAAAGATGAAGTTCTTCTTGTGGCAAATAACAAGAAAAAGAAATTCATCGGAGCAGTTCTGAAGCCAAACAGCAAATAGCTAAAGATTCATAATCGCCCTTCAAAGAACAGCAACAAGAATGGGAACCCTACAAAGGTCCCAATTGCAAAACACCAACCACCTCCTAGAAATGGCCCTACCCCCTTTCTCTGTTTTCACTGTGGAAAAGAGGGTCATATGGCACGCAAGTGTAGGAACAAGCCAGACCCTGCTAATCAGGCTAACTTGACAGAAGAGCAATTCATTGCTATGATTACTGAGATCAACCTTGTTGGTGGATCAGATGGATGGTGGATAGACACTGGTGCCTCCCGCCATGTCTGTTATGATCGTGCTATGTTTAAAACATACACTGCTGCTGAAGATAAGAAAGTGTTGCTGGGAGATTCCCACACCACTAATGTTGCTGGTATTGGAGATTTGGAACTAACATTCACATCTGGAAAGACCTTAATTCTGAAGGATGTCATGCACACTCCAGAAATAAGGAAGACTCTGGTTTCTGGTTTTCTTCTCAATAAGGCAGGGTTTACTCAAACTATAAGGGCAGATTTGTACATTATTTCTAAAAATAGTATTTTTGTTGGGAAATGGTACGCTACTGATGGCATGTTTAAATTGAATGTTGAAATCAATAAAATGTTTCCTTCTGCTTACATGTTGTGTGATTTTAATATTTGGCATGCTAGACTCTGTCATATGAATAAACGAGTAATTTCGAATTTAAGTAACTTAGGCTTAATTCCAAAGTTATCCTTAAAAGATTTTGAAAAATGTGATTTTTGCAGTCAAGCTAAAATAACTAAGAGTTCACATCAATTAGTAGTTAGAGAATCTGAACCTTTAGACTTAATACATTCTGATATATGCGAACTTGATAGGATTTTAACCAGAAATGGAAACCGTTATTTTATTACTTTTATTGACGACTGTTCCGACTATACTTTTGTATATCTTATGAAAAATAAAAGTGAGGCGCTTGGCATGTTTAAGATATTTGTAACTGAAATTGAAAATCAATTTAATAAGAAGATTAAGAGATTTCGTAGTGATAGAGGAACAGAGTATGATTCTAGTTTGTTTAATGAGTTTTATAAAACCCAAGGAATTATACATGAAACTACTGCACCATATTCACCTGAAATGAATGGTAAAGCTGAAAGAAAGAACAGAACTCTTACTGAACTTGTTGTTGCTATAATGCTTAATTCTGGTGCTGCCTCTCACTGGTGGGGGGAGATTATTTTGACTGTTTGCTATGTTCTGAATAGAATCCCTAAATCTAAAAACAAAACATCTCCCTATGAGATAATGAAGAAAAGACAACCCAACTTGTCTTATCTTCGAACTTGGGGCTGTCTGGCTTATGTCAGAATCCCCGATCCCAAGCGAATTAAACTCGCTAGTAGAGCCTACGAATGTGTATTCATTGGGTATACGGTAAACAATAAAGCTTATAGGTTTTACGACCTAAATTCTAAAGTGATCATAGAATCAAATGATGTTGACTTCTATGAAAATAATTTTCCTTTCAAATCGAGAAATAGTGGGGGCGGCGAACCTAGTCAAGCTCCTGTGATAAGAAGCTATGAAAGCAACAAACAAGACGAAACAGAAACTCGAAGGAGTAAGAGAGTGAGAGTTGCTAAAGATTATGGACTTGAATATATGGCCTATAACTTGGAGGAGGATCCTGCAAATCTCAAGGAAGCCTTGTCATCTTTGGATGCAGATTTATGGCAAGAAACTATCAACGATGAAATGGATTCCCCAGAGTCTAACAAGACCTGGCACTTAGTGGACTTGACTCCTGGTTGCAAACCTATAGGTTGTAAATGGTTCAAGTGGTGGGTAGTGGAAATGGAGGATGGGTTGCTTTGCGTGCGGTTTAGTAGATTGTTTGGGTTAGCCTATAATAAAAATGTGCCGGCAGTTGATATGGCTAGGTCTGGTTGTGATGTTGATAGTCGTAGGTAGAGATGGAGGAGACGTATGTTTGCGTAGGAAGAGGATTTGGTGAGAGAATGTTGTGCTTTGTTGTCCAATGTTTTTATGCAAGAAGGTGTTCCAAATAGGTGGTCATGGAGACTTGATCATAGTGGAGTGTGCTCAATTAAAATTGCATACTCGGCTTTGACTAACGAGGTGGAGGCTGAAGAGTCGCCCATGATCGACTTCGTTTGAAACATAGCGGTACCTTTGAAAGTTGAGATTTTTGCTTAAAGATTATTAAATGATCGAATTCCTACAAAGAACAACTTGGCTCAAGGCGGAATATTAAGTGCAAATAGTTCTTTATGTGGTTTTGGATGTGGTGGTGTAGAAGTTGTGCAACATCTCTTCTTTGATTGCTCATTTTGGTAAAGTGTGGAATGAAACGTTGAAGTGGTTGGGAGTGACTAGTGTTCTCCATCATTGTGCTCTTAATCATGCTCAACAATTTTGTGGTTTATTTTTATTTAATAAAGCATCTTGAGATAGACTTCATATGATTTTGCTAGTTTGCATTTGGACCATTTGGAAAGATTGTAATAATTGGATCTTTAATAGAAGAAAAAAAATAGTTCATTGGAATACCTTGTTGATCCAATCAATCTGCAATGTTGGTGGTAGTTTAAAGTTAAGCATAAAGGTTTCACGTATGGCCTTAATCAATGGTGGACAAATCCACTACTAGCTTGTCTTGGCCTTAGTAACACTTATTGATCTTTGAAATAGATTTTTTGTTTCTTAGGTTTGGGAGATGTCTTATTCTTTGGCTCTAGTCGTTGTTTAGATTGTTTTCTTTCTCGTTTGCTTATATTTTTTTTTTTACTATTTTGACCAGTCTTGTGCTTAAATAGATGGTATTATAATTAATTTTGACTTTTGCAG
>JBBPBP010009778.1:7998022-8013891 GCA_037974735.1 Cicer chorassanicum | reverse complement strand
AAAAAAAAAAAAAAAAAACTTAGTTGGTCTATTCCGTTAAATATTTATGATTCAAAAACATGAAATAATCTCAAGAGTGATTTACAAGATGAATTAATAAAAAATTATTCTAAAATATGTAAATTGTCAATGGTTTTAATGATACTTTTGATAGGTATTTTCCATCTTTATATTACGCTTGTTAATGTTCTAACGGAAAAAACAATATTAAAGTGGACTTGTTCATTCAAAAGAATTGCATAAAACTTTGTTTTAGTAAGTTATTTAGTATGAAGTTTGCAACAACAAAAAACAAAACAAAATTGAAATTGCAAAATGTTTTAATTAAGATAATTTCTATTGTTAGATATTTTATTGAACAAAATTGAAATTGTAAGATGTTTTTTGAAATTAAAATTGTTAATTCTTTTTGTGATACACTATGTCACATAATAGATTTAAATGTATAGTATCAATTTGATATTTATTGTAAAGAATATTGATTATAAAAGAATCATAAACGATTTTGCAATAAAAAAATATAAAGATAATGATATTCAAACAATTACAAAGACATCAATTTATTGATTTGTCTGGAACACTTAAAATCTCAAAGACCATCCCTGTATTTCTAGTGTGTAACTAAGCAGGAAAGATAATAACTTTCTGGCTATGCTAAACGAATATGACATCAAATATAGCAAAGTGTTTGGCAAGACCTTTTCCATGCCACTTGATAAATGTGATATACTTTTGCATTAACCATAGAGACACCAAATTAGGTCGCCCCAATAATGTACACAAATGTATAAGCATGAAAAGGAAAACTGGAAAGAAAGGATGGTAGCATCCAAAACTGCATACTATAAAATTAGAAGGGAGACATAAATTAAAGGAGAGTTGGAAAGGAAGAAAAGTTATAAACGGGTCTCTAGGTTGAGCATGTAAATTAATAGTCTATTGTTGGGAAGGTTATTAGATATTGACTTAATTAGTAATATGTTTGATTTTTTAAATTTTAATTTGTTTAAAATAACATTAATGAAAATTTTACAATTGCTTTTGAAGACATTTAAATTTACATATTTGAAATTATAAAATTGGCTTAATGGCAGTTTTAGTTGTTCTATTTTTACCAATTTACGAAATTGATCTTCCTATTTTAAAATTTGACAATTTTAGTTTTTTTTTTTAACTAAAAAATTGTGATGTGATATGTCTTAAATAATGTGACATATAATTGAATAATGTAGAATGATTAACAACTATGAAATTGCAACAAAACCATATAAAAGCTTAACTTTTCAACTTGAGAATTTTTATATTTTTGTAATTTAATTAATAATATATGAATAATTAATGTATTTAGATGATTCTATATCATGAAATCGTATGTCACATCATTTAAAATAGGTTTAAATAAGTTTTTGGTCTCTGTAAATATAACCGTTTTCGATTTTAGTCCCTGAAAAATATTTATTTGGATTTCATCTCTGCAGTATTCAAAAACTTTATTTTTTATCCTTAACGTCAAATGGACGTTACAAAAATGTGAGCCGACAAATAGAGAAAAACATAGACCAATCGTAGGACTCCAATGAAAATATTAATTTAAATATTAGAATAATTTGTATACTTATTTTTATTTATTATTTAAATATTGTTTCGTGTAAATTTGTTTAGAATAATTATTTAAATGTGTATTCTCATTGGAGTTTGTATACTTATTTTATTAGAAATAAGTATACAAATTATTTTTATTTGTTATTTAAATATTGTTTCGGTTAAATTTGTTTAGAATAATTATTTAAATTTGTGATTTCATTGGAGTTTGTATACTTATTTTATTAGAAATAAGTATACAAATTATTTTTATTTGTTATTTAAATATTGTCTCGTTTAAATTTGTTTAGAATAATTATTTAAATTTGTGTTTTCATTGAAGTTTGTATACTTATTTTATTAGGAATAAGTATACAAATTATTTTTATTTGTTATTTAAATATTATCTCGATTAAATTTGTTTAGAATAATTATTTATATTTGTATTCTACGTTTTTCTTTATTTGTCGGCTCACGTTTGTGTAGCGTGCTTTTGGATATTATAGGGATGAAATCCAAATAAATAGGACTAAAAGTGAAAACTGTTATATTTACGGGACCAAAAATATATTTAAATGTTTGGTTCTCGTTTTCCTTTGTCAATTAACATCTTTTGTAACATCTATTTGTTAAGGACCAAAAATAAATTTTTCTGATATTACATGGATAAAATCCAAACA
Source organism: Cicer chorassanicum (assembly GCA_037974735.1). NCBI lineage: Eukaryota > Viridiplantae > Streptophyta > Magnoliopsida > Fabales > Fabaceae > Cicer > Cicer chorassanicum. Next base: position 8,011,630 of record JBBPBP010009778.1, on the reverse strand, counting down.
AAAAATTTTACAGAGACAAAAAATATATTTAAACCTTTAAAATATATCAAATTGTTATATTTTAGTTTAAAAAAAGAGATCCTGACTTTTAAAATATAGAGACTACTTCCGTTAATCGATACAAATAAAAAATCAAAATTACAATTAAACATAAAGTCATTTCTTACAATAGAATTAATACATTTTAAAAGTATATACGATGTTTTTTCGTTGTTGGTATATATATATGTGTTGTTACTCTTGCTTTTTCTTTTTGAGATTTTAGTTTATTTTAGTAAAGTAGAAAAAATATTTTCGCAATGTATCGATCCTTTTTTTCCATGATTCTCGTAATTTCGAGAAACTCGTACAAGATTTTATCACCATTGTCACATAATTTGACCAACAAGTTGTATAAAGTATTGAATTCATTTTTCATAACGATAGATAGAGAGAATGCAACTTTTTAATGCTAAATATCATTGATACTCCATACTCGAGTGTATATATGAAATGAAACTCAGTCCTCCTAAAACATTCATGACGATCAAGTTATAAATATATGGTTGTTTTTACTGGCAAGATATAAATATATGGTTGTTAATTCAATTTCTAGGAGCTGATATTTATTTATTTTCAGCTTCTTGGTCGAGAGTTTGTTGGGAAGAGAGGGTAAAACTGACCATACCTTTATAAAGTCATTACATTTTTCGTTATTTCTTTTCCTATAAAATATGATAAATATTACTATACACTTGTATATAACGCGATGTTTCGAGTTCGACTTTGAGATAAGACATCTAATATAATAATATCAGTATTTATCGGTTGAATTAAGACTTAGAAAAATTTAATTACCTTTTATAATTGTGAGATATCACGGCTTGTATTGTATTTCAGATTATTAGTGATATGGTGTAATGAATATCACATAAATTTTTTTATTAACAAAACGATTTATCAGTTTATAACTTTAATTATTGAACAATATCAAAAAAAAATCATAGTATAATAAATATGATAACCTAATGATTGTCTTAATGAGCAAAGAGTAATGTAATCATTTAGTCTACTACTTCCTCATTTATTATTTCATCTTAGTTAAAATTGCTAATAAATGTTAATAAAATGCTCTTAAATATGAAAATGAATTCTTAAAAGTTGTGCATTTAATTGTAAAAGAGTTTTTTTTCACTCACAAAAGATATTTATCTCCAAATTATTAGCATGACTCTTAATCAAGTGAAAATATTTCGATGGTTCACTTGTTTATAGAGGTACTTAAATATTAGTGGTACCTTTGAATGAGATTTTCACATCCATCGTGGAGAGTTCAAAGCCGGATTCATAGGAAATATAAGTTGAATTCTTGCCAAATGTATCAATGTATATGTTTCATGAGGTGTCCCAATTGTCATTTATGAAATGGGGTTCAATAATCAATATCAATAATAATTATAAAAGGGGGGCCATCTCTAGGGTACAACACACTTCAAAAGTATTAATAAGATGACCCAATAAAACAAAACTGATCAATGTAAGTAGACAAGTTTATTTAGTGTCAATATCAAACATGGTCCATACTGGACTAGTAAACTGATGGGTCTCAAATTCATGCCCCCAAATTAAATAACATTTCTTTTTAAAAAAATATCACCTGTTATATCATTCCTTTTTTTTTCACTAGTAAATAATATTACAATCCTTTTTTCGTTGACAAATTCCTAATACAGTCCTAAACATCATATCAGTAGCCCAAATTATTCTCTATTCCAGAACCTTATTGTCAATCATGTGTTTAATAATAATAATAGTTATTATTATTGTTATAATAATGATGATGATAACAATAATAAAAAAAATAATAGTAATAATAATGATGATGGTGGTGGTGATGATGATGAACCAATAATTTTGAAGCACCCAAAAGATACTACAAAAGGACCATATGAAAATATATTTTTAATGTATTCCATTTATTTTTTTAACATACAATGATGTTATCTTTGGTTTTAGGAAAAAAAAGAAAGGGAAAAGAATATAGAGTCGGATGATTTTATTTCAGCAACAAAATAATAGCAAATAAGATAATTTTTTAATTATTTAGTATTGAAGAAAATAAAATACAATCAAGTAGGTTTAGAGTCACGTAAAAATAATGAAAGATTATTTCGATTAAGTTAGAACTCAAGTACTCTTGATCAATTTGTTTTTAACTAAAGTTTACTAATTATTTGAATTCAGTCATTTTATTTGTTTTTATTAGTTGATTATATACATAAAAATAATAATTTATTTGGAAGATAGTATTAAAGTTATTATTATTAAATAAGAAAATAAAAAAAAGACTTAAATATATAATTAATTGCTGAAAGATTGCAAGAAATTTAATTTTAATAGCATGCAAAGATAGAAAAGAAACACCATGCAATGCAAAGATGCATTATTTTAACGGTTACCCAAATATTCATATATATCTTGTTTATCTTCTGCAATTATAACTCTAATGTCATTTTACAAATATACTATTTTATTTCTTTTTGCTTTATACAAATTATACACCTCATTATTCTATAAACTTCATTTTATTTTCGTATCATTTTTAAATATTTTTATTTCTTCACTTTTTTTTTTTTTTTTTAATTCAAATTATCTGATTTTCTCAAATGATAAACAATTATTTTAGTCTCTAGCAGTGTCTCGTTTGCATTTATCTTTAACACTTGAATGACAAAAGTACGTGTTGCGTTATGGTTTATGCCTAATGATGGAATGGATAAGAGTAGATACATTGTGATACTTCATCTAATGTAATGGTCATCTAACCAAATGGTACGTGAAATCAAGTAGTCTCTATTTTTGTTTTGGGATAATTTGAGTTGTAAACAATGAAAAAGCAGGTATGAGTACTCTCTAGCAAGTCATACATATAAGAGAAAACTTAGTCAACAAAATTTTATATTTTTTTGTCTCTTTGGTTCTATTTATAAGATAAATTTGAGTCAACAAAAATTGATTCATTTGCTTTTGGATCAAATATATCAATTTTTATTGTCTCAATTCTCTCTTATATTTAGGATTCGATGGAGTATAATGTAAATGGTATGAAGTAAAATTTTCACCCAAAAAAATGTCTTGTATTTATCAAAGAAAGAAAGGAGAGTAAACCATCATTTTTAATCCTTAAAGTGTAGAGTGTTGTCACTTTGGTACCTGATTCAGTCAAAAATCTAAATTAGTTATCTAATAATCAAAACGTCAATCAGTTTAGTTAGTCATTGACGTTGCAATAGCCGTACACTATTTTGAGACTAAGTTGTTTTAAATGACTTTTATGATAGTAAAATGAGTTTTTCAAAAACTATTTTGATGATTTGATATCTAATACTCCTTATGTTCCAAAATAACTGTCACATTTGGAAAAAATATTTGTCTCAAAATAATTATCACTTTTAATTTCTAATGCAACTTTAATTACTTTATTCTAATTGTACTATCTAATTAATATTATATGTATCACTCTTAATTTATTATTTTTTACTTTCCATTCATGATAATGAAAATAATACAATAGTCAATTTAATAAAATCATTATTTTCTTTCATTCATTCATTTATCCTCTTTTCTTAATCTATATAAAATAATATTTCAATACAAAAAAGTAACGATTTTTAAGAGTGAAAATTGATAATAACTAAGCAATATACTTAAATCTAGAAGGAAGTTGACCATAAAATATCTACAAGGCTTTGGTGCTTAACCATAATATAAGAAATGAAAGAGTGGAAGTGTGGAAGAGAGTTGTTTGGACTCTCGAGGTAGGTGTGTTTAATATTAATGGTATATAGACATCACATAGAAATATCAACACTTTTGCTGTCTATACTACTCTCCACTGTCCCAACCACCACTCACTCCAAATAACAAACCCTCATTCCCATTCTCTCTCTCATTTCAATTTGAATACTTCATTTTTATGCCATTCTTCCCTCGCTGTTATTTTCCCCTATAGGGGTATATTTGGAATTTCCATTCTTTCCATGGATCCAGCGCCAATAATCAACTCTCCTTCCAACACGGCATCCTATCACCTACCGGAGATCTGGAAGTTCCCGCCGGCTAGGACGCCGCAGTTTGAGCACTCTTTCGGAGATTTTGCAATTGCTCCGACGCAGGAAGATCTCGGTAGAGACCCGGTCGGTTCGGAGCAGATACCGGTGAACCATGGCTGGAAAAGGCGCGACACGGAGGAGGATTCGGTTAAAGGCGTTTCCACCAGTAATGCCAATGGCGGCAACAGCGTGGTAATTGCTCATTCAATTATATAATGTAAAATTGAAAAGAAAAAAAAATAATTATGTTGCGTACGTATTTAGTTCTACAAGAAAATTGCTAGTATATTCAATGTATAATCGATCGAGTGATTAGTGGTTGAAATTAACACGAATAATGAACTTCAATGAAGGTCAAATCGATCGAGTTGTATCCTTAGCGAGATTTTACTTAGCTTCCGGTGATTACTAGGGACTTTTTCCTCTAGAAACCGGAAGGTTAAAACAAAAACAAAAAGTGCAATTTAATACTCCCTCCCGAATGAAATAGAAAACAAAAGTTGTACTTGAAAAGTTGATGTATTTGGATTAACTTTTCTGGAATGAAATTTAAAGCAAAAATAATAGTTGAGAAGTTAATGTATCTAGATTAAATGTTTAAATAGATACATCAACCTTTTAATACCATCTTTGCTTATATTTCTTTCATATGGAATATTATTATATGGAGAATGGATCTGCTTTTTGAAAATTGATAATTTTTATTTTATTTTGGTTGGAATTGAAGATTTGTTATAGGAGTTGAGGTAGTGAATTTGGGTTTATGCAGAATGATGATGGAAAACGGAGTAAAACATCAGGGAACAGTAAAGGTGAAGTAGTAGTAGGAGAAGAAAACAGTTCAGGAAAGCATGCGGAAAAAATTACCGAGGCACATCCTAAGCAAGATTACATTCATGTCCGAGCTAGAAGGGGTCAAGCTACTGATAGCCACAGTCTTGCAGAAAGAGTATTTTCTTACTTCATTATTCTCACTAACTTAACTACCACTTATAATTTTGTTATTATTTAATTATTATGTTAGGATAGAATAGATTTATAGAATTTGATCCTAGTGTGGTCAAATAGCGGCTATAGCGCAGTGGAATTTTAATAAATTGTTATTGTTCTGGAGTTTTTTTTTTTACAATTTGGTTAGTGAAGTTGACAACTTGGATTTGATAGGCTGAAATGGTCAATAAGTTGAGAACTTCGGGGACCAAATTCTATATTTGCTTAACAGTTGTTTTAGTTTTAGGTAACTTTTTTGTGTTTTTATTTGTAAGGATCATTTTCTTAACTGGGGTAATTGTAATTTAGAGGTTGGCACACTGACTCAGTTATGGGACATATCATGATAACTGAAAATTCCCTAAAAAAGTTGGGTTAAGAAAATGATTCTGTTGTGGAAATTGGAGTAAAGTATTAATTGAATCATTGAATATTTTGTAATTAGAGTTATTGACTTAGTTTTCTAATGGAATATTGGTGGACACTGTTGGACAGGCTAGAAGGGAAAAGATTAGTGAAAGGATGAAAGTTCTTCAGGATTTAGTCCCTGGTTGCAACAAGGTATGATTAACTCACTGTCTGTTGAGCTTTGTCTCTGCTCGTGCCACATTTTTATGCATACAATAACAAAGAAGAAAAAATAAGCATAAAGGAAGAAGAATAAAATAAAAGGTGTTTACTTTTCTTTTCTTATGAAAGGAAAAGAAAAGAATAAAATCATCAGTGGATATTTATGTAAATCTCTGGTAAGATGAGCTGAAAATATTCCTTATGGTTGGTTTATGTACTGTGCTTTCTAGGAAATTAAAAATTGGGGCACTATTTTTTTTATTCAGGTTATTGGGAAAGCATTGGTCCTTGATGAGATCATCAATTATATCCAATCACTTCAGAACCAAGTAGAGGTGTGAATTATTTATCTGATGCTGTCATTCTTTGTAAAAATATGTATGCTTTGTAGTTTATTTTCTGAATCTTGTAATTTTACTTTTACATCACAGTTTTTGTCGATGAAGCTTGAAGCAGTAAATTCAAGATTGACCCCTGGTATTGATGTGTTTCCTCCTAAAGATGTAAGTATTGAACAGCATCCTTACATTTTTATATTGGATTCTATATATACAGACTACACATATGGACAAAAATGTCCAAAGCACACACTAGTATTTGCAAAGTGAAAAGGCCACAAATGCTAACAAAAAGATTTAATGCACGTTACTTTTCACATCTACCTAAGCCAATGATCATGTGTATCCGTCGAAGCTACATATTGGAGTGTTGGTTTTAACGCAAGTTTAACGGTTATCTACCGTGAAAACAAACATACAACAACTATTCATCTATTATTTATTGTATTTGGATCCTCTCCAAATGCAATATGGTGTTGCAGCTATAGTTACTATTAGATTTAGAGAGAATAACTTTGTAAATGTTTGGTTTCGCAGTGGTATTGACAAAATCACGGTGAGCCATTGTGACTTTGCTTAAGCTACACTCTGTAGAGGATATGGGTCCACTTTACATCCGTGGACCCATATCCTGTACACCCGCAACACCATACTGCAGCTGTAGAGGATATGGGTCCACAATCCACTCTAGGTCTCACTCATTCTTGGGTTGGCCATGATGAATATGAATGAAAGAACATTATTATAATAATTATTAAAAAATTGAAAACTAAAAGCTCCCGAAAAATTATTTAGTAACTAAAATCACATAGTCTAAAGTAGAGGCTCTTAAAAATTTAATTGAGTCTTCACCTCTTTAGCTAAAAATTTATCTTCATTCTTATACAACATCAACTTGTGTTCCAGTTTGATCAGCAAACTTATGATACAACCGCCATACCATTTGGTTCACAAGCTACAAGAGATTACAGCCGGGGTTCATCACCGGAATGGTTGCATATGCAGGTAGGAAGTGGTTTTGGAAGAGCAACGTAGTCTCTATGAAATTTCATCACCTGATAGTAAATGCAAATAGAAACATTAGTCTCTACTTCAGAGCTCCCATAAATCATATACTCAAGGTGTTGAAGTCCAAATGGACACTTAGTATTTAAGCAAATCCATTTGTTAGTGTGTTGAAAATTTATTCATTTACATAAGATGTAAGCTTTGTGAGCTATATAGGCTTCCTGTCATGATACTCTTCATAACTTTTAAAATGATCATTGTTCTTGTAAAAGAATGCTGCTTGTCTTGAATACATAATGGTTATATATTGTATAATGGTCTCAACATTGTTTTTTGTTTGTGAAGCTATGTTGAATAAATTGAAACACATGTGATTTTGTTTGTTTGGATAAATAGATCTTAAATACCAGAGTGTTACGAATATTATCTGAGTTATTAAACCCTACTTGATGCTTTTTTGCCTGTCGTTGTTGATGAATGGTGCCATGGTGTGTTCATACTCTCCCGTTGTTACTTTAACATCCTCATTTTTCTCCCTTTAGTTTTTCGTCTAGGCGAATTAAGCTATTGTTAGAGTGTAACTAAATAAAACTAAAAATATAAGAATAATTTAAGGTATTATGATGAGAATGTGGGTATCTACCTAAGCCCGCTTGATTTGGGCGGGAAAAATTCGCTTTGATTGGGTGCGGATGCGGATAAAATTCGTGGGCGGGGATGGATTTGGGGTGGTGATATCCACCCCGCACCCGAACTCGTCCCGCAAGTAATGTAATTTTTAAATTTTATATACAAATACATATTGAATATACTTAATATTTTTTAAAATATTAAAAATTATAATCTTATCTCCATAGAAAATATTTTTTTATTTTATAATTGTTTAATAATTATTATTTTATTATATTAATTATAATAGATATGATTTTTAAATTTATAATTATATATATATATGAATGAGTGCGGGTGTGGGCGGGGAAACTCAAATCCCGTTGTGGGCAGGGATGGAGGTCTAATTTCTACCTCGCTATGAAACAGGGCAGATGTGGGTTTTCCTCGATTAGTCGAACCTTGGTGAAGTTATAATGTGTCTGATAAAAATAATTTTTCTAATTAGAAGTTACGACGTGACACATTAAATGAACATGTTTTCACTATTAGATCCATATTTATGATACATTATCATAAATTTATGTTACATGTTAAAAATAATAAATTTTATGTTAGTTTTGACTGATGTAACATTGATTTGAGATTCACATGAAAAGTCACATGTCCATTTAATTTGGAGTTATATAACTTCTAATGTGGATAGTTAACATATGAACCATTTTGACTCACGAGTTACAATTTAATTAATGTATTTGCTAATTTGTAAAATTCATAGAGTATTTTAATTGATACTCACAGTTTTAATTACTTATTGGCCTATTCAGTATACAAATAAGACTTATTACCTCCTTTCTTAAATATTAGACTTTGTTGACTAAATCACAATTTTTTTTAAAAATTAGTAATAATATTAAATATTTGTTTAGAGTATTGTTATTTTAAGTTTATTATTCAAGAGAGATGATTAATTTATTTTTGTATCATAGCATTTGTTGCTTACTTATTGATTATTACAAAAGAATGTATAATATAAAATTATGATAGATTGTCATTACATTAACAATTAAAATATTCTTCTGGAAAACGTCTTCACTAAGCATGTGTTTGATTGAGGGGTAGACAACTATCGTAGTGAATTTAAATCTCTACCACTATGATTTTTTTTAAAGTTCCAACATGTAGATTTTGGTCCACCATAATTTTGGCATTTTCCAAAGACACACCAAATCGATGAGAGATACTAAGATCAATTAGATATGTAACAACTAACAAGTTTGGTTCATATAATATATGCTCAAACTTGAGAGAGTGGGTCAAAAATAATGAATGAACAAGTTTGGTTTATAATTTGATTTTGTTTGTATTTTATGTAACAACAATAACTAAAATAATTGTAAATCCTTGTATTTATGATTCATTGTATACATCACACCCTTCAATGTGTAACTCAGTCACACATGTTTATTCATATGATCTATCACTTTCTTCTTTCTCAACACCAAGGGTGCTTTTATTCATCTAAACCAAATAAAATATGTACCTCAAGAAAAATTTCACATGAAAGCTACCATCAAATTAAATTTACAGAAGAGGTCTAAGCTATAGCACCAAAGGAATTGCCTCCTTGTCCTTGATTGAAACTATTCCCACTAGACTGGAAATAAGAAATTGCTGCCAATACCACACGCAGGATCAGAATTGCGGCGAATACAGTGCCTCCAAGGTTGCATATGACCTGCAATTCATAGTCAATGTTCACCAATAGTTGTTAGCTACTACTTCATGATGCATTCTTTAGTTATAAAGCAAAGAGATTTTGTGAAGGATGTACTACAAAATTTGATAACCATACTTAACCTTTGACGCGCTTATAGCTTCTATGATCACAAATTCGTGAGAGTTAGCATTTGATGTTTCAATCAACTCCTCAAAATAGGTATTTTCATATCAGTGGGATTAAATTACTCTAGGATTGATGAAATTTAATGTTTACGATGAATTATTATGCGGAGTAGCTCTGCTCAAAGTTACACCTGGAGTGGAGTTACTTCATCCCTCCTTATATATATATAAGAATAATTGAAAGCCAAAAGTATAAGAATTATCTAAAGCCTATCCCAGTTATTGTTCAAGTTCACTCACATCCAACATTTTCTTTCTCTAAATCATAAACTGTTGAATGAGAGAGACATGTGACGAAACCATGTCTGAACTACAAAGCCGAGTTAATTTTATATAGACTAAACGCAATATATATAGAAGATATTATCCCTATTTACATGATATGATAATCATATGATATGCAATAAATACAAAGATCATAAATATATTTTCAACATAAACAATGTATCAAAGTACACATATTATCATCTTCTCACATAACTCACTCGAGCATTGCGCTGGACCATGAACTAGTGAGAGAATCAAGGAAGGTGTGCATTGAGCATAAACAGTGTGCAAATAACATTTCAATATTTAAGTTCTGAAAAAATGAATTCTAAGTTGTTTAACAAAATCAAATATGAGAAAATACATTTTATCCCTGGAAACTGCAAGAGAATTATTATTTGCACACATTTTATTGCAACCCCTCCCTAACATCTCTTATTCATCTCATGAAAAGGTTCGATTCAATTCAAGTAGTGTTTGTAAATGCGAAGTAAAACAAACCATGGTTTCGACTAAACATGAACTCTTCATTAAGTCACATAATAGTTAGGAAGGAATACCTCAAGAAGTGCTTTGACAACAGAAAGTGAAGCAAGCAGCAAAGTTCCATCAACAGCGAAAGAAACCTGGATTTCCCCATTCACATGGAAAGCAAAATGAGAAAGCAGCCAAGGAAACATTGAAAGATAAATTTCAGCACCTAAACTTTCATAAAAGAAGCATCCAGCACATTTTGTATTCTAACTTCACTAATTTTTAGAAATCAAAAGGGTAACAGTGCCACAAGAAAAATTGCATGTTTGATCACCTTAAATTTTGGGAAATAATTGTTTTCTTTTGAAAGCTCTCTTTTCGTCGTAAGTTTTTTTTACCACGGGATTATCCAAAAACATCATCAATCTTAAATTTTGAGAATTGAAAAAGGAAAAACATGTGTCTAAAACTCTAAATTATAGAACCATCAGAAAATTCGTAAGGAAACTTGAAGCAATATATTTGAAAACCAACTAATTACTAGTGATGTACTTTTTTTTGTATAGTACAAGGTGTGATATATACATACTAGAAATGTTATGTTACTAAACACTTTTACTTTTTATTATTAGTAGTTTCTCTAAGAAGTAAATTTAAATATCATGCAACCCAAGAGCACTTAAATGAGCCGACATAGGTTTCTTCTAGCTTAACTAGAGGTCTCAAGTTCGAAACGCGAGAAATGCAGCAGCATTAAAACTTTTGAGAGAGTTTCCCAATCCTGCCCATGTCTTCCCCGGCTCGAGGGTTGTGATCAGGGTTTTAAATAGTGGTTGCTGTAACAGTTGCAGTCACATCGCAATCATTGATATTGTAGAGAATTGCAATCGAATGCAGCTGATGCAACCTCAATTACAATTGCATTGGGATTTTGGCAACATCAAAACCAGTATGTCGCAGTCCCGATCACAGTTGCAGACCTTTATTTAAAACCGTGGTTGCGATACCTAAATTATACCAAAATGTCATGCAAAATAAAACACCTTTAATAAATGTGATAATTTCATAATTTTACATAGAATGGACTAATAGTGTTGAGTGTATACATATTCTATATGCAATTATTCATGATTACTAATAGCAACTTGGTAGTTATGTTTTATCCAAAAATTGACTATACTAATTTAAAATTAAAGCTTCCAAACACCAATTAATGAAGAAAAGGAAAAAAAAACTTACAAGCTGAGGAGATATAACTGAAGGCAAAACAGAACGAGATGCCTTTTTAGCCCTTTTAGACATCTTCTTAAACATACTTTGCAAGAATCTTATCAACAAATCAACACTACTCTCTGCATCATCCTCATCACTATCCTCTTCAATCCCATCATATCCCCCAAAAACACCTTCATCCATCTCATAATGTTCTCCCCCACTTGAATTATTCAGCTTCAAATCACAAAAATAAGTCAAAAAATTAACCAAATTTGAACAACAGTTTTGAGCTACCCCATTTTTTAAATACAAAATTTTGAGTTAGCCCTTTTTTTAAATACACAATTTTGAGCAACCCCATTTTTAAAAAACAAATATTTGACTTACGCTTTGCCACTAAATGAAGAAGAAAATTATATATCACATCATAGTATTTTATTATTATATATACCTTGCTATTGCAATTGATGAATGTGAGATTTGAACGATGGTTGAAGTAGAGTTTGGAAGGAAAGGGTTGGTGATGAAGAAGAAAAACATTGTTTACTGGGAAGTGACGAACGTTGGAGCGTGGAGAGCGCGTGAGATTGAACAATTGTGACGTTGTTGTTGTTGCAGCTGCCATTTGGGACCGAACATATTAAGCTTTTAAAGATTTTGTTTTTATTTATTATCAACGTTGGAAAAAGAACAAGAACAAATAACCTTGGCTTTTTGTTTGATGGATCATTGGACTTTTTTGTTTTTTGTTTTTTATAATGGGCTTAAGAATTAAGCCGGCCCAAATAGGTTCTTATGCAGCCCATTTCCTAATGTTTTAAAAAACCTCTAATATGTGTTCCGCTAGACATTTAGATTGGTCGATTTGAATGTATAATTGGAGATATGGATATTAGAGGTGACACCATCTTGAAGTTAGGTTTGACTCATATTGATAGGTTTGACTCATCTTGAAGTCCAAAAAATGAAACCATCTTGAAAATAAATGAAAAAAATCATAAGTCAATCTTAAGGCGACTTTGTTTTTGTTGCTATTCTACTTCATCTTCACCTTAAGAATCAAAATTGATGGTTGTTGAAAATGATTCAAATACTAGAAAATTAAAAAGAGACTAGTGGTGGTGAAATATTAAAAGGTGAGGGACCCATTTATATTGAAGAGAAATTATCTTTTTCCACCTATCCAAATAAATCAACCATAACATTCACATTCACCATCTTCACTCACACTCCCCAACTTCAACCCCGAGGAGAATGAGAGAATGAGATTCTTAAAGGGTAGTAGTGTGTTCACTTGAAAGAAGATGATATAAATGAAGATGAATAAGATGTTGAATGTTGTTTAAAATCCGAGTTGATGAAGATGACGAGTAAGAGGAAGAATCGTTATACTTTAATTTAAAATATTAATTTTTAATAAAAAATAATTTGATTGAAACTGATACGTAAATCATCCATATAATATTTTTTTAATCCATATTTTAATTCACATAAAATGTCAAACGTACAGTTTTAAATGGAAAGTATTAAAAAAAAATTGACGTGCAAATGAAATATAGCATAAAAGGACTAATTTAAAATAAAAAACTTTAAATGACCAATTAAAAAATAGATAAAACTTGACGAACCACATACAATATTTTTATCTAATATAAAAAGGAAATCCAAAAGTAGTCACCAAATTTTGAACATATATTTTTATACACAAATTTGCATTTACAACATATTTCAACACGTGGTTGGTAATTTAAAAAAAAAAATGTTGACTGGTTTAAGCAATAAAGATTTCAAACGCCTCAAGCAAATAGTTAGAAGTTTGGTCATTAAATGTTGTGTAATTGAAAAAAGAAAATTTATATTGTATTTTCAATAATTTTTTATTATGAAGATTAATCACGGTTAAATAAAAGTGGATACTTCGAATCAATAACATTTTTATAAGAAAAAATAATTGCTTTATAAATTTAAATCATAAATATCGATTTTATTTTAATATTTTTTAATGTACAAATTTATCCTTAGTAAGATTTTTTTTCAAATTTAAAATCATATTTAAAAATATATAACACATATATTAAAATTCAAATAATATAAATATTATGAAACTCAACCAAACAAATTAAATTAAAACAATGTTATAT
>JBBPBP010009778.1:7932799-7996162 GCA_037974735.1 Cicer chorassanicum | reverse complement strand
AGCAGTTATTTGGACATTAAATTTGGGATATTATACATTGACTCATTATAAATTACAAGCATAATAAGTATGTGCCCCAAACTAGAGAGATAAAAAAAGTACTAAACATTTGAAAACTATATTATTATATGGTGTCGGATATCACGATCTGATTAAGTTCGAATAAAGTATACTCAAAATTCCACAACAATCTAAACGTTAAATCTTAAACGAAAAGTTGCATAACAAAAAAGTACCAATATAACATCAAAATGAATTAGCAAAGTTTCAACATTATATCTATGAAAATATATTACTTATGCAAATAAGTATTCATGTGCAACAATAAGTTACAATTTAAGTTTTCATCCATGAAAGGAAGTCTTCATCCATGATTGGAGTAATTGAACACAATTTAATTTTCAGCCACATCCTTAGTAAAATATAACTTATAAAGTTAAATATCTTATCATAATAAATAAATTCATAAATAAAAGATATTATTGTTAGGTTTCTTTTCAGAAGTTATCAAGAGAATTTTGTTGGACAATTGCGACTATTATGATATGCATAGGATTTACAAAGAAATAAATTTGTTCTATAAATTATTCGACGAAGATTAATCACTATTAAACAACCACTACTCGAAAAACTGATGTTAGCGTCGGCCAAATGCCGATGCTAACGTTAATTTAGCGTCGATGACGGGCTAAGGCTAAACTGGTTGAAGCAAATACATAGTGTCGACCAGACCTACACTATGTCGACGCTATCAACAAATAAAGAACATCCAACGCTAATTATATCTGTTGCCACGTCATAAAAAAATTTATTGTGCATCGGATAACTGACGCTAAAGTCAACATCTTTTAGTTAACAAAATAGTTAGCGTCGGCCTATTCGACGCTACGGTCAAATAAAAGTCAATTTTATTTATACTACAGTGTCGGTCAACAAATGTATAGCGTCGGATGGAGCCGACGCTAATTGTAAATTTATTTAATTTTTGAGCACCTGCTCGATTATATTTTAACGTGTTTTAAATAATTGATACGTAAGAAACATTAAAAGTCATTGCATTGACAACATAACAAACGCACCATAGTATTAAATAACAACTTAAAAAAGTATCATTTGTTTTAAAACTACAAAATAATAACACAATATCAAACTACAAAATAAGGACTGGATTCTTACCTATTCTAAATGATATTTGATATATTGTTTCACAATGGCATAGTATTTTATATGAATAAGCTAAAAAATTGCATTTCTATGATATATAACTTTTTGGAGTTTTATTTTTCATTCAAAATATACTATTGTTACTCCAGAGCAATCACTAAAATTGCATTTTAGTTGATATATAACTAATATTTGTTTGTATTTTTTAACTAATATATGAACTAGATAGGTGTTATGAATAGTGTGATCCTACAAACACTATGCACACATAATAATATTATTTCTTGTGTCACTCGTTTGAAAAATAGCAAAGCTCGCTTTTACATCAAAAAATTGTTAGTAGTGTTTAATAGTACAATGATACTTATCGTAGCTTCACTGTCACCTTGTTTATTTATTGATAGTTTCACTACTTGAGGTTTCATTTACTTTTTACATCATATCATATATTTTTTTAATTATCTCATCATATCAGTTAATTATAGAAAGCAATATATAAAATTAGGTAGTATCAGTGCTAATTTAATTAATAAAAATAAAATCCATTGCATTTACATCATCATCATCATCTCAAATATCAAAACCAACCAGAAGCAGAAGCAGAATCAAAATGCTATAATTTATTTTTATCAGAATCAGAATGCTACATCATCATTATTGAAGAGAATTTCAAAATCAATGGATAATGGTTCAAATAGAAGCAGAATCAGAATGCTATATTTATTTTTACTCAGAATGTTGTGTTTTTTAAAAATAAGCATGAAAGTAAACATATATCTATACAAATGCTAAGATAACCAACCTCCTATCACAGTTTTTATGTTCTAACTTGAGAATTCTTTGAACTTGTAGTATATTTTTTGTTTTGCTAAGCAGGGGATTTAGAGTCTAAAGAATATTTTATATAATTAAGTTGAGACTTTAACAATATCATGTTGCAAATAAACCTCATAGGCCCATATACAGATATAGGCCTCATGTTCAATTTCAGATAATAGTCTGTTCGGCAGAATCAAGACCACAAATTCAGAACAAGAATAGTAGGGGATTTAGATTCTAAACAAGTTATATAATTAACCATTCAAAACAGATTAGACACAATCAATATATCTGATTACGACACAATCATTCAAAACAGATTAAACATAAAGCTAAATTGAAAATACCTCTATGCAAGTAGCAATGGAGGCAATGTCAGATTGAACAAAATGGTAAAGCCTTCGAGCTGCAATGTCACAATAACACCAAGATAGTACTACAAAAATGAACCCAGCAGGATGGGGAATTAGGTAAAACTATCCATTTAGATGTAAATGTGTGAAATTAAACTGAATAAAGAATGAAGCAAACTAGGGAATTCATAACAGAACCATAACAACAGATGACGCAGAATTAAAATGATTGTAATATTGTGAAAATAACAGTGGCACATTGAACAATTCTAACCATTGGTACAGAAACAAATATGCTAGCACTGCCTTTATGTTAAGAAGTTTTGTTGTTGACAAGAATATTTTCATACACCTCTGGATAGTTGAAGCAGCTAGGCTATGCACAACAATTAGGTGTCTTTCAAATTTAGCAGCATACAGATACTATTGTATAGGAATGTTGGTCAAACATTATGGTTAAGTTTTAGAGTTCAGAATGAATGTGAATTAGATCCTGCATTCTTATGTATTTCTCTTAGAATTAGAATAATATCGTAGAATATTTTAGAAAAATATCTTAGAATTCTTATGTATTTCTCTTATAATTAGAATAATTATCGTAGATTTATCTAAAACTACAATTATATTTATGCAAACCTGTTCATTCTGCTAAATTTATACAATTTTATTCTGCTATATAATAGAAACTTGATTCACCTAAAGCTTTTAATTCGAAAACCTGTTCATCCTCAATCTTCCTTAAACCAAAACCCATTTACCTAGAGACTAAGAATTTAGCTGAACATGTCATTGACAACATTGGCATATGCTAGCTTAACTAAATTGCAAGAGAGACCAAACCTACTATCATGGAAACAACCGATGGGCCAGGATAATTGATCAAAACATGTTGAAAGGAAGAACAAAATAATTCTAGATGCTGACATAACGCTCAAAATAGAACCTTAGTGTATAATGGAATTGATTACTCCATGAAAGTGTAGTTATTGGTGGTTTGAATAAAATATTTACTTTTAGATCAATGAAGGTTGATTAGATTGAGAAGAAAGGAATAAAGAAATAACATTTAGATGTTTAAGAAGAATGGAATAAATAACTAAAAGGAAATAGCTAGAAAGGAATGAAGAATTAATACTTCAAATCTTGCTATTGTTTAGTTCTGCCTATAGTTGTGCCATTTGAGTTCATGTGAGCTTTTATTATGATTAATTTGACTTATGGTTTCTTTATTGTTATTGTTTGGTGAAGTCCAATTGAGTGTGCCATGTAATGCGTCGTATTATGAGTTATTGTTTTTGTACAATTATTTATTAGAGACTGTTATTCTCAAAATTTAGTGTATATTAGGCCATAAATTTGGTTTATAATCTGTTTTGGAAGTGCAAAATGCAAGTTAGAATGAAACACAAACTGTAGCATCTAGTTGAAATTATAATACACAAGTAACAAAACCAAAGTTAGAATGAAACACAAACTGTAGCATGTAGTTGAAATTATAATACACAAGTAACAAAACCAATTAGAAAGCCCTTCAGATCTGTAAAATTTTCAAACCAAAATAGATATTGAGTTCAAGTTTTATAGTACTTTGAAAACCTAAGTTGTGTCTATAAGGTCAAATTGATAAGTTCATGCATGAGTGCTAATTTTATTCCTAGAAGTTATAATTGTGTCCAAGAGTAAAAAATAAAATTTATGCACAATGATGTATTAAGGGCTATTATACTCAATTTTAAGTGTATAACAGATATAACATATAAGAAGTCATAAAATCAGGGCTATTTTGTAACTGTAGGTTGGAAGAATTTTTTTTGAATGAAAAAAGTTAGAAGAATTTTATTCTTTATGGAAGTGAAACATATGCATTAGACACCTTAAGCTAAAAGCTTTGTTAGACCAAATGGATTCTATATATTGGATTTTAAAATGATCATTTTGCTTCTATACAACATATAAATAACAAGACTATGTTTTTCTACCAAATAATAGGAGGAAACCAATAGTACATCATACATTAACTTTTTAATACACAAGTATCAAATCCAATTAAAAAGCTCAACTTCATAACCACAAGAATCAACACACTTCAAGAATCAACACTATTAATAACATTAACAATCTGAATTGATTCCGTAAATTCGATATCACATTCTGTCCAAACAAATACACAAATGAAATGCAAGAAAACCTAAATTGATGAAATACACAACAATTAAACTGAACATGCAAATGTGGTACCAAAATAAAATTAAAAATAAGTGACAATGAGTTAACGCAAATCAAATGTTTTTGTCAAAATCAAACCCTACACCAAAAAGAAACAGAACAAAGGTTAAGGGTACACTTACATTGAGAATGGATTCAAGACGAGAGTGAGACGACGACAGTGAGAGTGAGGGAAACGGTGAGGCCGTGAGAGTGAGTGACAGGTTCGAGGGCTAGGATTCAGAGTGGGAGACGGTGATGCGTGAGAGTGAGTTGGGGGCTGGTGATGAAGTGAGATGAAGGGTGGGAGACGGTGAAGTGATAAAGAACGACGGTTATGATGGTGAGAGACGGTGATGAAGGGCTGTGAGGATGACAAGAAGGATTAATGAAGTGAGAGGGTGAGGTCTTCGTATACATCTGATGTAATTTTGAGATACAATATTAATTTTTCAAATAATATTAAAAAAATTAATTTTAAAAAATCCTAAACGTAGCGTCGGCCACTCCGACGCTAATTATTAAATAAAAAATAGAAAATAAACTAGTGTTAGCCTTACTTTATTTAGCGTCGACTCAGCTGACGCTAATTATTAATAAAGGTAAAAAATAAAATTTGGCACGTTAGCGTCGGTGTGACCGACGCTAACTAGCGTTGGAGTCGGGGGCCGACGCTAAATATGACAGTTAAAATGGATTTTTTCTAGTAGTGAGTAGTAGATACTTCAAATCAATAACATTCATAACTGTTTTATAAATTTAAACCATAAATACCAATTTTGTTTTGACATTTCTCTATGTACAAATTTATCCTTAGTAACATATTTTGTTTTTCAAATTTAAAATATTATGAAACTCAATAAAACAAATTAAATTAAAGCAATTATATATATATATATATATATATATATATATATATATATATATATATATATATATATATATATATATATATCACTACTAGAATTTAGTGTTTTTCCTGCGGAATTTCCTGCGGAAATATATCCGCAGAAATACACAAGGATTTTCCTGCGGTTCATATTTAGTCTAGGAAGTTTGCTGCGGAGTTCATTTCCGCAGGTAAAACGGAAGGTACATTTTTCGATTGCTGCGGATTTACATGTGATTACTCATCCGCAGCAAAGTCCAACTTTTTCCTAAGGATTGTTCTGTGGTATTGTTCGCAGGAAATATCCGCAGCAAATTCCGTAGGAAATGCATATGTTTTGGTATTTTGTAAAGAAAGTAGAATGAATTTTTAAACAAATTAAAAAGTAAGACAGATTCCACAGTTAAATATGACAATATAATCCGCGTATCCGCTCGAACTTGCTTGATTTATAGGAAAAATCCGCTTTGATTGTGTGCAGGGTTTGCTCGGAAATTTTATAGTACTATTAAATGTGTATTGATAATATGAATATTTTGACTCTATTTTATTAATGCAAGATGAATATAATGTGTATTTTGTGATTTTTCACTTATATTAAATTAAATGTTCTATTTTTTACTTTATTTTAAAATAATTTTAAAATAATTTTAAAATATAAAATATACAAATTTTATAATAATAAATTTGAAATATAATCAAAGTTGTTAATAGATGATATTTATTTAATTATTAATAATTTAAAAAGTAAATTTCATGTTTCTTTTTTATATAAATAAAGTAAATTTTATGTTTCTATTTTTATATAAATAAAGGACCATTATTTTTTAAACAAAATAAAAAATAAGACAAATTCTACCGTACAATCATTAATGCAACGTAATTGCAATGTGCATTTTGTGATTTTTCATTAATATTAAATTAGATGTATGTTCTGGTTTTTACTTTATTTTAAAAAAGTATCAAAAGATAAAACATACAAATTTGAAGGTAATAAATCTAAAATATAGTCAAACTAATTAATAAATAACATATTATTTAATTATTATTGATTTCATTTGATAATAACAAAATATACTAATTTTTAAATGTATGAATTCTATAAAAAGAAGTTATTATGTTTGGTTGTAAAAAAATAATGTAAAGTTGTTTGATTTTATTAGGACCATAAAAATTGTTCAATTTTTTAAAACAGAAAAAATGTAAAATTGAAAAATGTAAAAAAAACCAAACCATATTTTCACATAGCCAAGTCATAGCAACCAAACGTAATCACATAGCCTTATTTTCACAGCCTCGCCGTCACCAAACCTCAACCTTAGCCTTATTTTCACAGCCTCGCCGCCACCAAATCTCAACCTTGCCGCGATTGCATCTCAACCATCGTCACCACCGTCACACCTCGCCGCAATCGCCACCACCATCACAACTTCGCCGTCTTCGTAACTCTCGCGTATGCGCTTCACGACATTCTCGACCTTCAGCGCCGTTCAGATTTCTCGTGAGTGAGCCTCGATTCTACCTCGACCTTCAGCGTCGTTCAGATTTCTCGTGAAGGAGGAGAAAAATGATTTTCGTGATCTACAGTGAGTTAGGGTTTTGATTTTCTTCTGATTTAGGGTTTTTATTCTGATTTAGTATTTTTTGTGTGTTGTTTTTTGAACATTTTCAATTTGCAAATTGCTTTAGTTGCAGATACGGTGTTTTCCTGAGATACTTAGTAAAATTTCTCATGTTACTGTTGCTAAGCAATTAGGGAAGATACTTGCAGAAAATTTAACTAACTGTTGTTTCAATTCTTGCCTTCGAGGTATATTTTTAAGGTCATCTATGCAGTGTATCTTTTCTTTATGTTTTGGTGATTTTTGGCTGACAAAAGGGCTTGCCTTGCTATTTACGGATGACCTAGTTCCTTGCTATATGCATAATGATCATAAAAATTGCATGTTTGGTTGGTTATTCTAAAATTCCATACTTTAACTTCTACGATTACAAGTATATTCACCTCATTCCTGTCTATTTCTTTCAGAGGCATTCCTCTGTTTTCTCAAGAGTACTTCTGAAGAAAAGGTGTGTCTAATGTTTTACTTCATTATTTCCTTGGTTCTTATAGTGAATTTTTTTTTCTTCATTTAATTTGAGTTTGAGTCTTTGATTCATGAAAAGAGCTAGGTACAGTATACTACAAGTGTGATTAGTGTTTTAATTGTAGATCGCAAAAACTAGTGATTTGTTGTTTGGTCAAATTACGCTATGCAACTGTGCTTGGTTTATGTGGATAACTTGATGATATAACTGTTATAGGTCTTTCTACTGATTCTTTCAACTTCCTTGGATAGAACTTGCAATTCTAACTGGCAACACTTTTAATGATTTTCTTGTTTCTTTTTATATGCCTCCTACCTGTCTTTTTTTAATCAAATGGCTTGGTAACAGATGTAACAGCTTAGAAATTGTGGTCAATTTGTTCCCCTCCCAATCATTGCATTATTTGGCTCTTCTACAAATTGGCACAGGAATCTTACTTATGCAACATCAGTATGATTAGTAGAGTTATGTGGCAACATGCCAGTCCATGTTACCAAATCATCATCTATTCCATGTAGTAGCAATTAGCCAACTAGCACTCATCAATATAGGCAAAATTCAAATATTTTATTTTCAGGTATTGAATTTCTATATTCTCATCAAAGGTTGGAATATGCAATTGCTCCATTTTTGTAGGGCTCGGACTGTGTAAATCCATTTGTTGCTCTGCAGAGCTACATCAAGGCCAATCTAAATGCGTTCTCTAAGGACATTCTAGGCGAAGATGAAAGCAAGGAGTTGGAGCCAGTCCAAGATTTCTAGTAGCTTTTGCTGATTGAAAAAGTTACAGGTTCGACAAGGGCCTGAAGCTCTGAACTATTTTCTGTATTCACTATTAATTAAAGCATTCCACCTTATTTTCACATTTTTCACAGATTCATATAGGAAATGGTGAAAGCATAAAAAATAGGTGCAAACAAGGTGGCAATTCTATAAATAATAGTAAAAATAGAAAATATTTTCTTAAATGAAACAGGTAGAAGCCTTGGGGTGCACTTTTTTTTTTTGAAGAAAATAAATCTGGTATAGTATGCATTATATTACTTTCTTTTGATCTTTGAGAAATCAAATGAATAATTATGTAAAAAAAGTTTTATATGCATTATATAGTCTTTAAAACTCTTAAAAAATTTGAGGCAGAAAAACCCTTTATGATGAAAGATCTTATTTATTTTATACTTATGCCCAATTGGTCTAGCATTGCAGATTTGCATAGTAACAAATACATAATCTGGTATAGATACATAGTTAACTAATTAAATTTATGCATGTTACAAGTTTTTGATTGGATTATATAAATTACATTAAACCCAATTGGTTCTATTGAATAGTATTTGTTAGCTCTTTATTGATAATGTTTTTGATTTAACATTTGTAGTATTGAAAAAGGAATTGGTAGATTTAATAAGCACGTTGTAGCGATCTTGGAGAGTTCTTTCTTTAGAGAAAATTCTTGTGCAGACTTCATTTACAATTGCTCTGTTGGCTAAATCATTTAACAATTGATACATCATCACTTTATTTCGTGTTCTTGTATGATTGGATATTGTTTTTTGTACTTGTTGGCTGTCAATTGGTTTGGGCGAATTTTTACACTGGAAGTATTCTCTTCCTCACATAGATTATCATTGCAGGTAAAAACAATTGCGCAGTTAGATGCAGCACTAGCTTTTCTTGCTACCACAGGTTCGGAGAACCTTGATTTGAAAAAATTTGAAGAAGCATGTGGTGTTGGTATGTTACATAGAACTTAGTTTTTTTGTATATAAAATTGACTTATTTGGATGCAGGTTCAGATGAAATGTCTATTTTATCCCATCTATTTGCAGAAAGTAATTCTTTTATGGCCTATGATTGAGAAAATCAAAACCTCCGCTATCAATTTCAGCTGCGTTGGTTGATTCTTGTTTAATAAACATCCCTAGCCTTGGCCTTGCTATTTTGATTGATTATCATCAGAGTTAGAAAGGTAAGTTTTGTCAGGTAAAGACAAGTTTTGATAAGTTAGGTTCCTTCTGAGTTAATCCTTGTCTTCTGTTTCATCATTTTAAGGTTTCAATGCAATGCAATTATATTGCACCAAATAAGCTAGGAGTTGAGACTTATCAGTTTTCAATATAGTGTTTTTGACTCACAATGATGTGTTTGCACTCACTTCTCCAAATTGTAGGTTTGATAAATCACAGTGGGATGCAAAAAATGTAAGATGTGATGAACCTGCATCCTTAATATACGGTTAGACACTTCGGTTATGATGCAAAAATTGTTCATATTAGACTCTTTCCATGTTCTTAATAACAAAGAATGAATGGGAATAATTGAAGTGAGTACCTTCCACAGCTTGAAAAAGCTCTCTTTTCTTATCTTCAACTAAGCCTGAGACAGAGGATTGTTCTGCATCACATCTTGAAGATGTTATTTTGTTATCTTATCTGCAGGTTTTTAATTATTATTATTTTTGGACATTGGCGTTGCTTGCAAGGTATTATGTGAACACTAATGTGTCACCAGCCCCACGTCCTATATTTTATTTCTTCAACTTACTTGTGTCACCTGCATTAATGTATTCTACCTTATTAATCATTTCTTATTCTTTTCTCAAATCTCAATTATTTCCCACAAATATATTTCATCACTTTCACCATTTGGTTATGGTTACTAGTTGATTCTTCATTCCATGCACAGTGGCATTCAAGGCAAGCTTTCCTCTCCGCATAAAACTCTAGGTGATTTCTTGTTCTATAAGCCTATATATATGATTATGAATCTCATTGTGCCATTTTAGTGTTTTGTGATATATAGATTGTGTTCTTTTTAGAGGGAACTTAGTTTTTTTTTTCTTTTCATTATTAGAGGTTAATGTGGTGCACCTGAGTTATTTATATGCACAATGATAGTGGATCTTCTTTCAATGAACAGAGTCTTACAAACGCTGTTGAATTAAATTCAGTTCATAGGAGGGGCTAAATGACTAAAATTCCCATATTTTTTGTGGGGATTTGGCTATTATGTAACTGGTTAGGTTTGTTGGAGACAGAATCCATGATGAAGTATAAGGATCCTAAAGAGTCAATTGATATTAGGGTTGAGGATCTTATTAACAGGATGACTCTAGAGGAGAATTGGTCAAATGTTACAGATTGAGCGCAAGTATGCATCTGATGATATGCTCAACAAGTATTTTATAGGTAAAGACAATTATTTTTTTGTTTCCTTTTTGTTTCCTCATTCAATTAGGCACTGATGAAAAATACTTGTGTTTTGATTAGGGAGTGTTATGAGTGAGGGAGGGAGTATTCCGGTTTCACAGGCTTCTGCTGAAGACTGGATTAACATGTTGAATGAATTTCAGAAGGATGCTTTATCAACCAGGCTTGGAATTCCAATATTTTATGGTATTGATGGTGTTCATGGCTATAGCTCTGTTTATAAAGCAACTATTTTTCCACATAATATTGGACTCGGAGCTACCAGTTGTTTATAAAGCAACTATTTTTTTTGCTGATTTGTACCAAAGATAATATGCTTTTCCATGTTATCATTAGGTTTTTTTTTTTCTTAGCAGTTAATACAAATTATTCTATTGCTTATTCAAGTCAATGATGTTCTTCTTATAAATGATAATAATGAAAATGTATTTTATAATAATATTTTCATATATTTTTAGTTGAAATTTTCATGTAAATAAAAAATCAGAAAGATTAGTGGATGGTGGAAATTTAAGCAAATATCCTGCTTATTATACTTTGGAAATCATTTTGATGCGAAATTACCTGCGGATTTTCAAACAAAATTTCATATAAATATACCTAGGGATTTTCACGCGAAACATATTTGAAGGAACCGTACTGCAGATATTTTTGTATGAAAAGTTGTAAGAAAAATGCCTAAGTTTACGTGGTACATACTGCGGAATTTATTTACGTTTCCTGCGGATTTATCCGCAGGTACGGTACCTGCGGATTCAGTAATCCTCAGGAACCAATTATCCACGAAGGTTTTACGTGGGGATATAGTTCCGCCAGGAAATCCGCAGGTAACGTGTGTTCCTGCGGATTTTTTGCTTAAATCCGCAGGTAAAACTCAAATTTCTAGTAGTGTATATATATAATATTGAAGAAACATAATATAAGAAGGTAATTGAGAAACACAATTTGAGTGCATACTAGGCAAGTTAAAATGCAGACATTATATTATATAAACAGATAATATAATAGTACTAAATTTATAAAATTTAATCAAATAATTTAAATTAAAATGATTATTATACAATAACATATACGTAAACAATGAAAAACATAAAAATCCATTTCTTATACTGAATATTGGTGCGCGGAGATTGGAAATCTTATTTGGTATGTAATATTGTTGTTTGTCTCTCTAATTGATGTACAATCTCCAAGTTGGATGAGGCATCGGAGGAAAAACGAGGAAATAAAGAAACCAACTTTAAAGAAACAAAGAACACATGCCAAAAAAATTACTAGGAGATCGGAAAAAGATTAGAAAAAACAAAACAGCTAATACCAATAGGTCAAAACCCAAAAAATGTGAAATTCAAGTTTTCTTCATTTTTCAACGTGAATATGCGACTATAGATTCACACTCACAAAGTAGATAAATAAGGGTGAGTTGGAGAAGATGATAGAATGAATGAGAAATGAGAATCTAATCACTAAGAATAAGATAAATTTTTTATCTAAAATAAGACTTTTCTTATCTGAAATAATACTTTTAATCTTAAATATCTATTTTGATCTAACAATTTATAAATGTTCCTCTTATTCTAATATAAAAAGCTATTCTCACTAGATCTGACCCAAACAAATATATATAGATATAGATGCATACATAGAACACATAAAATAATTCAAGAAGGTCGTTGAGACACATTTGGAGTGCCTAACATATAAGTTAAGATGCAAACACTATATAATATTCTCTCTAGAATAAACACATAATACAAGAAGCTCGTTGAGACACATTCTGAGTGCTTGTCATTTAAGTTAACATGTAAACATTATATAATGTTTTCTCTAGAATAAATTACAAGTGGAAAGAATATTTAAAAAATTAATATATCTAACATAATTTATACTAAATACGTCAATTTTTTAAAATTATGTTTTCATTACATTTTATTATTTTATTACACAATGATACAATGAACCACCTTCCTAAGTAGTTTATGAAAAATAATCTACCATGAATTAATGTTTAAAAATTATGTTTAATTGCGGTTTTAGTTCTCTATTTTCACTGAATCACACAATTGGTCTCCTATTTAAAAAATTGACAATTTTGGTTTATCATATGATTTTTAACTAAAAAATGACGACGTGACATACTTTAAATAATATGTCATATGATAAGATGATGTAAAATGATTAATACCCATAAATCGAAATAAGACACTATAAAAACTTAACTTTCAACTTCATAATTTTTTCATATTTGTAATTTAATTATTGACACATAAATAATTAATGGATCTAGACGATTCTGTATTATAAAATTGCATCTCATATAATTTAAAATATGTCAAGTCGTCATTTATTAGTTCAAAAATATGAGAGAGAGACCCAAACGGTCGATTTTTAAAATAGCAGAAATTTTTTCGAGAATTGATAAAAAAAAATAGAAGGTCTAAAACTACAATTAAACCTAAAAATTATTTGAAACTCTAACAAAGAATAATGACACTCTTCAAAACGGTTCCTTAATTTTAACGATTGAAACATTGACTCGATCAAAGTAAATTCGATAAAAATAAAAAAAAACAAATGTATCATATTTAAAATTAAATCAATCAAACTAACATCCACCAATTATATCACTATTTCTAACATAAAGAAGAGAGTGTATAACCGTTATCCTTAACTCTAAACCTCTTTTGAGAAAAAAATATTTGTTCATAAATATAACTACTATTAATTTGAGGTTACTAAATTAAATACATCTACATATAAAAAATATTTTAAAAATATTTACGTATAAAATTGACACGTTAAAATCATTGTCTACTATTTTTAATGTATATGAAAAAAATGATGGTAACTTATAATTAAAAACGGAGATAACACTGTTATTTGAGACAGAAATAATACTTTTGAAAAATATTATTAATTTTGGAATTTGAAATAATTTTTAAAATGGAAATTACGCGGCACTTTGTTACGCAATCTTTTTCCACACGCTATTTCCTCCCGCGTCTCTTTCCATAGTACTCGGTCCCACCTCATCATCCATTCCCAAATCCGAAATGGTATTGCTCAAAATAATAAATAAGTTAAAAAAATAAATGCAATTCATATTTTTATATTCTCTTTAAAGTTTATTCTGCCTTATTATAGAATAATATTCCTCGCTCAAATTTATTTTTTATGAAAAAATAATAAAAGATAATCTTATGCACACGCCACTCTCCATATCCGGAAAAAGGAAATCCAAGACAAATGGAATAATAAATGAGTAATAATATATAATATATTATACGGCAAAAGCACGAATGCAGTTCCCAAAAGAGAATAACAACAATATATAAAGAAAGTTTCATTTTCATTGATCGCTTCACATTTGCAACGGAACACAAACAAACAAAACAATGTGCGGTTGAATGTGAAGGATCAATAATTGGATGATGAAATGAAATAAATTATCAACCGTAACCATCATTTTCTTCTTTCTCTCTTCTCAAAAGTTCAATTTTCATAATAATGAATCACAGCGTTCCTTCATCTCGAACGTTTCGAATCGGCCGAGTCAAGCCTCAGGTTCCTGGTAACCGCACAGTCTTCTGTAACGATCGCCAAGCTAATCTTTCCCTTCGATTCAAGGTTCGTTTTCTTCATCAAATGTATTTTCAATTTTGTTTGTAGTTCTCGCATTATGTTACTTTTTCTAATTTTCGTTTCCGATCATAAATTTCACAACTCTTACTTTTTATTCCACTGCATTGGTTTTTCTTCTTCTTTTTGTATGTGTGTGTGTGTGTGTTTTGGATTTTTACTTCGTTTTCGGTAGTTTTTTTGTTCTGCTTCTGTGTTTTGTTGTTTGGGATGAATCGTCGAGCTAGCTATGCAAGAACTAATTACTCGAAATTTGTGACCTTTTTTTTTTTATATGTTTTTGGTTTGATTAGTGAATTGTAACTTGTTGATAGAAGTGCATAAACAAGTGATTTGTCACTCGTTGATGTAATTCGTGACTGCAGGATAAGTTTTCTGTTTGTTTGAAATTGAAGAATGTAGTTGAGTGTGTAAACTACTAGAGTTTGAGATTTTATAAGTTAAGCTTATGGTGAGGGGATATAAGGTTGGCTTGGTGACTGATGGAAAATTAGGTAGTGGAGTGATAAGAGGTCGTTGGATTGATCACCCCTGTGGCATTCTAAGCGAAATATATTCCAAAAAATAGAGTTTATGTTGTATTGCTGTTAATTATAATTTATTATGTAACGTGTGCAACCTTGCACATGATAAGAGTATTAATTGCTCACTTTTTTTTTATTAGTTATCATCTTTTTTAGTTATTTAGTAGATTTACCTCCATTTAATCTCTCTTTTTCGACCAAATAGAAAAATTGATAATTAATAAAGAAAAGGGTGAGCAATTTATGTTTCTTATTGTTTGCAACCTGGTTGCACATGTTAGCCAAACCCATTTTATGTATGATTGCGTTTGAGAAAATTCATTTTGTCTATGAATTAAACAAGTTCCTACTTCCTAGTGATCTCCAACATGGTTAAAGAACATCGACCTTTTATGTAATATTTTAAATGTGAAATATTTTGCACTACTAAATCAACTTTTAGTATTTCTTTGTATTTTACTGAAATTGTCTAACACATTGCATAAGAATTGTTTAAGAGTGTTGTTTCCATTAAATAAAAAACGTAATTATGAACACTGAAACGAAATAGAGTGCCATTTTGCCGAACTTAATGGAATTTCTGCTTCATGGGTGATATTATATTGTATATTCACATATTTGTATTTAAGAATTTTTATGAATTGATGTTCATTATGTTAGGGGAATTCAATATCGACTACAAAGTACAACTTTTTCACTTTTTTGCCAAAAGGATTGTTTGAACAGGTAAGTCTCTTTTAAGTTTTACAAGTTTGGCTTGCCATTATATGAATTGTTGCAGTGTTATGAAGCTATATTCATCATCAGATTATCAAAGTACATACGATGATTAGTGCAAATGGGGTGCCTTTTGTCTTGATGGAATCATACCAATCATATACCACTTCAGTTTTCACAATTTTTGTGAATCCGTTTTTAAAGAATTTATTACATTACTACCTCTGGTCCCATTTATAAGAGAAAATAACAACAAACATCAAAATCAATGAACTCATTCATTGTTTTAACTTTTTGATTATTTTTACATATATACCGTTATTGAAAACTGTGAAACATTAAATACCTACTAATAATATTAAAAAGACAAACATCTTAAATAAGGGTATAAAGTAATTTAAACCATAAATGCACTTTTAAAAGTCGTAAAATTGTCTTATATATAGAACCAAAAAATTCTTATATATAGGACCGGATGGAGTATATTATATCTTTCTGGTTGGTTCTATGTAGATGCCATAAGGATACCTTCGTAGTCAAGGAGTATCACTTTTTTTATGATATGTGATTGTTTAAGACATTGTGTCCGTTGCTTACCATCTTTTTATAATTCATTGCTCTTAAATCAGCTTTCTTTCAATCATCATTGGTGCAAAATCATGATGGTGGAGTCAAATGGTTTTTTGATTTATTCGTGCACAAATATAATGGATTTTTGGGTTTATGTACCAAAAAAGATGGATTTTGGGTCTTGTTTTAAAAGTATGTGAATGTGGAGTCAAAGCAAAATCTGCCCATAATAATTCATTGCCAACTTAACATTTCTTTTATTTAACTAAAGATTGGGATTCCTGTTGATCTTGCAGTTCAGGCGGGTTGCTAATCTCTATTTTCTTACAATCTCAATTTTTTCTACCACACCAATCAGGTATGTAAATGTTAGTTAAGCTCACAGTTAGATGGTTATTTTACTACTTGCAAGCTAAATTGTGAGAAAAAGGGAATACTGACCAAAGGAGAGCAGGAACAATTTATTTTCTTGAGTTGACCTCTTATCTTCCAGATATAGTTGGCAGTAGCTATTCCAATTAATTAGTTCGTATAAAAAAGAATCATTATATTAAGGAATTTTATCCTTAAACATGGACTTTCTTGTGGTTGTATATATGAGCTTCATATTTGATCTGGTCTTTCTGATTATAATTCTTAATATTACATGACTACCTGAGTATTCTGGTTGATAAATTGATAACGAAGCTAGAGTTACACTCGCTGAGCTGTTCTATATGAAGCCTTGTTAGATACTTAGATGTCACATTTAATTTAGCAACTTCTAGTGTGCGATTGATAATGTACATAATGCATTAAAACACAAGACAAGAAGAGCAATATGAGACAAATCCTTGAGCTCCAGGACATATGTTATTTGGTGGACAATGGACAACACAGATGAAATAATGTGAAACTTACTACAATATTGTGTATAATATATAATATAATGCAATATAATAATATATGGATGCATATTATATAAAATAAAATAAGAGAAAAATAAATTACAGTTTACGATTTACATTATTACGTCATTTGATTTAATAATGATAAATATAGTTTATATTTTGTTTTAGGATTTAATTGTTGTATACAGTGTAAAAAAGTTTTACACATACCTTCAATCACGTTTCACCATTATGATGCTTTTGTTTTATTAATTCCTAAAGTATCTTCTATTCTTCTTAAATATCTATGTTGTGGTAGGCGATTGAATACATGTGTTAGACTTTTTTCTACTGATAGTGTTTACCAATTACACTCTTTATTTTATATTTTATATAATTTGTTGGTGACGTCTTTTAGACTTTATATATAGAAAGAGGAGCGAGCTAAAAGAGAGCACACATCTGCTTGTTGCAATTCATATTAGTTTCTTTGCGCATTTGTAATTTTATACAAATCAAAATTATTGTAATTACTGTATTAATAAAGTGAACAAGTTTAATTAGTAATTACATATTTTCTGATGTTGTAGCCCTGTGTCTCCAATAACTAATGTGCTTCCTCTATCTATGGTGCTTATCCTCTCTCTTATTAAGGAAGCTTTTGAGGACTGGGTGAGAATGCTATTTACTTTTCTTCTGCATTGTTATTGTTTTCTTTTTCATATATGTTTTCCATAAGACTTTGGGGTTAAGGGGATTTAGGTTTTGTATTTCGGGTAGCTGTTTTGTTATAAATTGCGAACAAGTAAATTATAGGAGAAGAAAGTTGATAGAAAATTTGGTAGAAATAATAATTTTATTTTGCAGTTTACTTGTAACTTTTTAAAAGATTAACGTTTTTCTTTAACAAATGCCAGATGGATTGGACAGTTTTTCTCATGTTTTCTATTTTCCCCTTCTGTCTTAATGAATTTATTATTTTATGCAGATAATATTTTTTATCATCATGGAAGTAGTAATGTGCTTCTATTCCTCCTATTTATTTTGTTGATTATAATCATAATGAAAATTATTATTTCTACTACCTTTGAGATAGTTCTCTTGTATAGTCTTAGCAGTTTCTTATTTTCATTTTTTAGATAGATTCTCTCTTGTATATAATTTTAGATTCTCTCTTGTATATAAGTTTGTGTAGTTTTGTTGATGACACAAGTTATTTAAATTATTCAAGTGGTTTATGTATTTTTCTTAAATTGTGTGCAACAGAAGCGTTTTCAAAATGACATGGCCATAAACAATAATAGGATAGATGTTTTGCAAGATAAAGAGTGGGTGTCTATACCCTGGAAACAATTGCAAGTTGGCGACATTGTTAAGGTGCGTGTAGTATATGTTGAGATTTTATTGTGTGCGTATTTGCATTTTGAACCTGTTCTTACAAGAGTATCTATAATAGTAAATTGGTATAGGTATTAAGCTTTCAAATCGCGTGTTGATTATAATAATATTTGGGCTACATCTGATAAATTTCTCATTATCTCGTGAGATAAATCCCTTATTATCATCCTTGGCCCGTAGATGACAATTGTTTTTCCAGTTTTGTGAGATTCAATATTAGCAAGAATGACCTCTTGTCTATCTTTCATTCCCCTTTATATTAATTCATGTGTGCAGTTACAGCTGTATGAATAGAGTTCATAGATCAATGTGGTCGCAAGTCTTGTTAAGTATGTGCACATGCGGGATTTTATTTGCATGTTTAAGTGCCTATCTCTGAATGAATATTGTTTTCCATATAAAATAAAACATTTTCCCTTCTGAGCTGAAATATGTTTTTGGGTTTTCCTTATTTATTGGTCTTACAAAACTGACTGGAGAAATAAACAAATTCTTTCTATGTTATCAAATTCCTTTGTCAATATTTTAGTTTGGTTTGCAGATGTGTGTAATCCGAGTCCACTGGGATTCATTTTCTCAAACAGCTTGTTGATGATTTCATTGTCGTGTTTCTATTTGACATATTGAATATAACTTTGTTTTTGTTGTAGGTTAAACAAGATGGATTCATTCCTGCAGATTTGCTTTTCCTAGCTAGCACAAATGTAGACGGTGTCTGCTACATTGAGGTTCATTCATTCATTTCAATCTGAAGATGTGTTGTGTACTTGTGTTGACTGTTGACATTCTTTGGGCAATCATTTCCATTTATTAATCCTGGGTTTTGGGTTATAGACTGCTAATTTGGATGGGGAAACCAATTTGAAGATTAGAAAAGCATTGGAAAAGACTTGGGATTACCTGACTCCAGATAAGGCATCTGAATTTAAAGGTTCATATTTTAATTGATTGACCTATGATTTTTTAGCATCATCATTCATTAACCTTCTTAAAATTTGCTGTGATTCTACGTTGAGCATTTGTTTTGTAATTCACAAGTATACTTGATGAACCTACCAACTAAATTTTTATCTCAGATTCTCCAATTTTTTTTGAAGCATTGGTGGTAAATATAACTGTTCTTGCATCAACTTTGTTTGACTCATCTATCTCAGACGTTGTGTGTAGAGATTCTCCTTAAATCTTCCACTGTGTATGAATCATTATTATGAAATGCTTATAGGCTTATAGCTTTACTTAAATTGAATTTGAACATTTGTTCTATTGCTTATAAAAGATTGAAAAGATAGTTACGCACAAGAGAAACAATGCTGAAATTCCTGAATTTGGGATCAAATCAATTAGCCCAGGCTTTTTATGGTAACAATGAAAGTCTATCAAAAAATTAGAGGAAAGAATAATAACAAAAGAAGACAATAAATACCAATTATGATTACACTCCCCACAAGTTGGAGTATATATGCCAGTTGCATCCATCTTATCATATATGTATTCTAACCTAGGACCTTGTAGGAAATTAGTTAATGATCTTGTAAGGATTTAGTCAACCAACATTTTTGGTAGCTCATTTACAAAAGAAGTCTCAATGATTCTTAGGAAGATATTTTCTCTAATGAAGGGATGATCAACTTCTATATGTTTAGTTCTTTTATGAAAGATTGCACTTGAAGAGCGATATAAACTTGATTGTTCATCATAAACAAGTTCCATATGACCTATGAATTTTGTATAAACTTCTACTCTTCATTTGTGGCTCATTCATTTTTAAGTTATTAAGTTTAGATTCTTTAACTACTTGCAGGTGAAATTCAGTGTGAACAACCAAACAATTCATTATATACCTTCACTGGAAATCTTATAATTCAAGACCAAACACTTCCTGTCAGTCCAAATCAACTTCTGTTGCGAGTATGTTCTTTTTTCCCACTTTTTTGTTTTTGTTTTGAGCTCTTATACTGTTCATTTAAATAGTCATAACTACTGCAATTGATAGGACTTATGAAATTCACTCCTTTATTAGATTTTAAAAAAATATCATATATTGCTTAATAACATTGACAGATACTGATCTTGTGTCCAAACTGGTATTGACATGTTGAAATTTCCTGTTTTTTCAGGGATGCAGTCTCAGGAATACAGAACATATTGTTGGGGTTGTTATTTTCACAGGACATGAGACAAAGGTTTCTACTATGAGATGATGCCTAATGATAATTCATTGATCCCTATTTCAATTTTCTAGTGTCCTGTCTTGCATTAGTCAAAATATAGTCATAAAAATGTAATTGCAGTAATGCATTGATTGCTAAAATGTGTAACTAACGAAATATTAATGTTGTTGTCCACTTGTTTGATGTTGTCATAAATCATAATTGTCATTAGCATTTCATCTCTTCAATTCTCGCATGATTCACAACATTTGTGATTATTCTTTTGGGTGAAGATGGGGCGTGGAAAGAAGAAAAGAACTTAAAATTCACTTCCTTCATGGTTGTATCAATGTATGTTCATTTATTTGGATGTTTATGGAAATGGTATCTTAAAATTGTAACCACCACTTGCAGGTTTTACTTCACTATAGTTCTTATCATTTGGTAATGTTGATTTCTGTACTATCTGTCTGAGTTCTCCTGATGAATGTATCAATTAACATGGGCTCCTTGACTAAGTTGTATGAAATTACTTGGCCTTTATTTGCCTCAGAACTTTTTTTAGTTATATTTACCTCTTTTTGCAGTGGTAGCATGTTTTCCTTCTGTGAATGTTCATAAACTGTTTTACTAACATTTTGAATACATTGCAGGTGATGATGAATGCTATGAATGTTCCTTCAAAGAGAAGTACACTGGAGAGGAAGCTTGACAAGCTCATACTCATTCTATTTGCAACTCTATTTGTGATGTGTTTTATAGGAGCTGTTGGCAGGTGTGTCAATAAAAACAATTAGAACGCTTGTCCAGCACTTTTTTTTTAATGATAAATATTAGTATAATTAATATTTTCCTGGTGGTGAGAATTGAACCCTCTCTCTCCTTATCACTCTACTTCTTAACTCCACTTGTTTGTTAAAACACACTAGGAGGAGGATGGGGCTTGTTTTATCTACACACTACACTAAATTTATTGATGTTATTATTACTATAATAACTATTATTCTCATTATCTGTGAATAATACTCTTGGGTTTGTGTTAATTGAAGTGCTATCTTTGTAAACGAGAAGTATTTCTACTTATATCTTGAAACACGAGAGGAGGGCTCAGCACAGTTCAATCCAAGCAACAGATTTTTGGTACTAAGATTTCTCATTGAGATGAACAGCCATCTCCTTTATCTCTTTTCTTCTTGACTTATTGTCTGTTGGTTCTATCTACCATGTTTTCAGGTTTTTCTTCTAACTATGTTTACCCTCATCACTTTATACTCAACAATCATCCCCATTTCACTCTATGTATCGATAGAGGTTTGTGTCTCATCCATTTATAACCCTATATATGCAGTTGTTTTGGTGAAGAATTATTTTTTTTTTGTTTTATCAGATGATCAAATTTATTCAGTCCACTCAATTTATCAACAACGACTTGCGCATGTACCATTATGAAACTAATACACCAGCAATGGCCAGAACTTCAAATCTGAATGAAGAACTTGGGCAAGTAAGTTGTTCTACACAGTTCACTCGCAATCAGTCAAACACAGATTGACTTAAACTCAAATTAGTGAAGTGCTGGGTCTTATTTAATAATTTTATTGCCTAATAGCAGTGTTATAATGTAAATTGGGTAATTAGGATTGGACAGTATCATGTAATGATAGTGATTATAATTGGATAATATCATGTAATAAAAGTTGTTACATTGGCTTGTGAGTGATATTTTTGTCACATTTATGAGTTGCATTATGCAGTTTTACTTGCTGATTTGAATAGGTTGAATACATATTCTCAGACAAAACTGGGACTCTTACAAGAAACTTAATGGAGTTCTTCAAGTGCTCAATTGGAGGAGAGGTGTATGGAAATGGCGTGACTGAAATTGAGAAGGGAATAGCAGAACGCAGGGGCATAAAACTAGAGGTAATACATTGTTCATTGAATGAGAGTAGTCAAGGGCTCGTGATTATAGAAGAATTTCTCTTTCTTTGCAGGAAAATATCTCACCCAATAGAGTGCAAGAGAGGGGTTTCAATTTTGACGATGCTAGGCTTATGAAAGGAGCTTGGACGAATGAGCCAAATCCTGATAGCTGCAAGGTAAATCATATTTCTCGACTAGAACTAGTGACAAAATTTTTTTTAAGCTTTCAATAATGCTTGTTTTATGTGGTTTGTAAATTCAATTTGTGCTTAGTAAAGGGATCTTTAATTTATATATATCTCTAGCTATGTAATTTTCTTGGTGTGTTTTGTTTATGGTAAATCAGTCAGCTACATCCTTGCTTATCCTTTATTAGAATATAGCAAGTTCATGGTTGATATGTATCTTAGACACTAACAAAATTTATCTACAGCTACAGTGTGTTGTAACTTCAATGCAAGGCTTGTATGACTGGGCTGCATATTTAGAACTTCATAATGTATTAATCATACCAACAGTTATGTAGCTTTATTTTATGTAATTCTATATTCTTTTTGGCGTGTAACTTTAGTGCTATTATTTTCATTAAGCAATGTCTATTTCCGTGAGACTTCTGTACATGGAAATTTCTCATAATGTGGTTTTTTCCTGAGAAAATGTTCTATACAATAACACTCTATAACAAAACTTGCATGCTAATATATTGTCGGATGTTAGTTGTGCTGAAATTTATGTATCAACAATCTTTTGGTTTTCAGATTTTGTTGAATTGTTAAAAGAATGAATATCAAAGGCCTGTTTGCTTTGTAATAATTAGGTCTTCTGTTCAATTGCAACTGATTTTTTAGTATAATTGGTGGCGACACAACCTGGATGAGGGTCTAGAATTCTACCAGTTACTGGAAGAGAAGTTGATTTATGTTGTATAAATTAAATTTCTCTTTTACTAATTTTACTAAAGCTTGCCTTTTTTACGCTTTTAAGCTGCTATTTATATTATATGCTTATACCATGAATTCGGTAGGTCCAATGTTGCACTGTTGTTAAATTTGTTACATTACATGACATAAAGTAACAATTTTACTGTAATATAAAAATTGGCTATGTAGGAATTTTTTAAATGCCTTGCTATTTGCCATACTGTGCTTCCTGAGGGAGATGAGCTCCCTGAAAAGATCAGATATCAAGCTGCATCACCTGATGAGGCTGCTTTAGTTATTGCGGCAAAGAACTTTGGTTTTTTCTTTTACAGGTTTAGACTTCTTTTCTGTGTAATTTTCTGCACAACCGTTGTATCATTTTACCTTAATTTTATGCTGCACAAAACTTTGACTGAGTTTGAGAGTGAGAGTGAGTGAGTGATGGGTGGAATTAAAATTTTGAAATATAAACTTTAGACCGACTGATGGGTGGAATTAAAAGGGAAACCCTCTAGTTCTAGTCACTGCTAATATATGATCCATAGTTTATAAGAAAAGTCAAGGACTGATGAGAAATCATACTTATTGAGTAAGCTCAATTGAAATTCTAAGATGGTATCAAAGCCTATTGGATAGTGGTATGATTTGAATAGCGATTATAAGCAAACGATATCCCTCCCCATATAAACCGATTTTGTGAGGTTGAGTTTGTTTTGTTGATGTTTTTCTTAGTTATTTATCGTTTGTAATTTTAGTAATTTTGGAGGATTGCTAATCCTCGCAACTCTTTGTAATTATATCATCTTCATCTTAATATATTGCTTCTAATCAGTGTTATTCCTTGCCAGACGCACACCTACAATGATATATATTCGCGAGTCTCATGCTGAGAAGATGGGCAAAACTCAAGATGTCTCATATGAGATTTTGAATGTGCTTGAGTTTAACAGGTAACCATTTGTCTCCTTTTTTTAGCACTTGGTTTCAAGATTTTAGGTAGCACTTGTAATCTTTGTTCCCTTAATAGTACAAGGAAGCGTCAATCTGTTGTTTGCCGTTATCCAGATGGGAGGCTTGTATTGTACTGTAAGGTAATAATTTCTGAAGACTTACAAGGTTGAAATTGCATGACTTTGGATAAGAAGGTAATATCGTCCAGATCTTGCTTTGGACAGGGTGCTGATAATGTAATCTTTGAGAGATTAGCTGACGGTTCTAATGATATTAAAAAAGTGACTAGGGAGCATTTGGAACAGTTTGGATCTGCTGGACTACGCACATTATGCCTGGCATACAAAGAATTACATCCTGATGTTTATGAAAGCTGGAATGAGAAGTTCATTCGCGCCAAATCCTCTCTAAGTGATCGGGAAAAGATGTTAGATGAGGTGCGTTTTATCCTCTGCCCTGGTAGCTTTCATGTGCATTGTGTTCTAGGGTGCAGCTAGGTTAAAACAAGAGGGAAGGAAAATTTCTTATTATATTGAAACTGAAACAGTACAAACATATATATATATATATATATATATATATATATATATATATATATATATATATATATATACAATGCTGCCAGCTATCTAATGAATGCAAAGAATAAAGAAAAAATAAATTAGGAACTAAATCAAATTAGAGTGATTTGATTCTTTCCCAAAATAAAAATAAACTTAAATAGAAAATCAACTAATAAACACAATCATATCCGATCTGATTGCTATATGTAAACACCCCCCCTCAAGTTGGTGCATATATGTCTAGCATGCCCAACTTGTTTACAAGAAATTCAAAACTGGGTCTCAACAAACCTTTGGTATGGATATCAGCAACTTGTTGTGAAGTAGGGACAAAAGGCATGCAAATCAGACTTGCATCTACTTTCTCTTTTATAAAATGTCTATCGATTTCAACATGTTTGGTTCGGTCATGTTGAACAGGATTTTGAGAAATACTAATTGCTGCCTTGTTGTCGCAATACAGCTTCATTGGAAGATTTATAGGTAGTTTAAGCTCTTCTAAGATTCTTTGAAGCCATAGGATTTCAAAAACACCTTGGGCCATTGCCCTATATTCTGCCTCAGCACTGCTTCTAGCTACTACATTTTGTTTCTTGCTCCTCCAAGTAACTAAGTTTCCCCAAACAAATGTGCAGTAACCAGATGTTGACTTTCTATCCGTGATGGACCCTGCCCAATCTGTGTCAGTAAATACCTCAATGCCTTGTTGATCAGCTTTTTGGAAACAGAGCCCTATTCAGGGGGAACTTTTGAGATATCTTAGAATACGGTAAACAGCCTCTAAATGTTCTTCATGAGGTGAGTGCATAAACTGACTCACTAAGCTAATAACGAAGGCTATATCTGGACGAGTATGAGATAGATAAATTAGTCTTCCTACTAATCTTTGATACCGAGATGTATCCACTGGATCACCATTGCCATCACTACCAATTTTCTGATCATGATCTATTGGAGCATCAGCTGGCCTACAACCCATCATCCTGATTTCTTTTAGAAGATCTAAAATATATTTTTGTTGTAATACAACAATCCCTTTCCTTGATCTTGCAACTTCCATTCCCAAAAAATATTTTAAAGACCCAAGATCTTTAATTTCAAACTAAACAGCAAGAGATGCCTTTAAATTTTTTATTTCATTAGAATCATCCCCAGTGATAACAATATCATCTACATAAACAATCAATATAGCCATTTTACCTTCAGAAGAATGTTTCACAAACATGGTGTGATTGCTTTGACATTGAGAATATCCCTGCTTCTTAACAAATTGGGTGAATCTTTCAAACCACGCTCGAGGTGACTATTTCAAGCCATAAAGAGATTTCCGAAGCTTGCAGACGATTTGGTTGAATTTAAATTTAAACCTCGGGAGTGAATCCATATAGACTTCCTCCTCTAAATCTCCATTTAAAAATGCATTTTTTTACGTCTAGCTGCTGTAATGGCCAATCCAAGTTAACGGCTAAAGATAAAAGAACTCTAATGGTGTTAAGTTTTGCAACAAGAGCAAAAGTTTTTGAGTAATCAATACCATAAGTTTGTGTAAAGCCTTTGGCCACTAGCCTGGCCTTATACCTCTCAATTGATCCATCAGCCTTGTATTTTATGGTGAACACCCATTTGCACCCCATAGTTCTCTTTCCTCTAGGTAGATCCACCTCTTTCCAAGTTTGATTTTTTATAAGAGCACTCATCTCCTCCAAGGCAGCTTCTTTCCATTTAGGAACCCTTAGAGCTTGTTGTATATCTCTTGGGATCTCTGTTTTTTTCAGTTCACAAGTAAAAGCTCTAAAAGTGGGGGACAGTTTGTCATAAGATATAAAGTTAGAGATAGGATGTTTTGTACATGCTCTTATCCCTTTTCTAACAGCAATGGGTAGACTAGAATCATCAAAGGTAGGTTCTAAAGGGACAAAATCATTGGGAACAGGTTCAACAAAGACAAGATTATTATGATCAGAATTTTCAGAATTTTGAAAGGTTACAACAGAATTAGAAAGACTCTTACCTATTGGATCCTTGGATGTTTAGCAGTGTTGAGGTTCTCTTCTCTGAGGCACTTTTTTCCTTAAGTATACGTGGTCAAAGGGTTGGATACCTTTGTTACCAATTTCAACCGTCTCATTCTCAACTTTTGGTTCTGTTAAGACATTTTCTTGAATATCATGTTCATGGCTTTCTTGACTAGATTCACCCAAGGATTTTGTTTTGTTACTTTCCTCAATTTCTAGTATTTTCAAATAGGATTCTGTTATGTTACTTTTCTCACAATCTGTTTTTTTCCAAATTGTTTAAAAAATCCAGATTTGCAATTTTTAAATATTGAACATCAGCTTCTTCTGTTATCCCCCCTTGAAGATGATTACCAAAAAAGGAGCTTTTTCAAACAAAGTGGCATCCATAGTCACAAAAATCTTTTTGGAAATAGGTTCAAAACATTTGTATCCTTTTTGATTGAATGCATAGCCAATAAGAACACATTTTCTTGCTCTAGGCTCAACTTTTGAAGATACTTTCAACTTCAGATTTTGTTTTCATTAAGTAAACCCAAGTTAATCCAGTGTGATCATCTATGAAGGTAACAAACCATCTTCTTCCATTAAGAGTAGGGTCACTACAAGGTCCCCAAACATCACTATGAATTAATGTGAATGGACTAGATGGTTTATGCACTTGAGGAGAATAGGAAGAACGATGATGCTTTGCAAATTGGCAAACTTCACAGAAAAACTGATCTGGATTTTTATTCTTAAAATAATCGGGAAATAAGTGCTTCAAATACAAAAAAATTGGGTGTCCTAGCCTATAATGTCATAGCATTATTTCTTCATTATTATGAACCAAAATTGAGTTGAGACAATTACTATGAAATTCCTCTTTAAGATCAACTTCATCATCGAAGAGATAGAGACCATTGACCTTTTTAGCACTGCCAATCATCCTCCCCAATTTCAACTCCTGAAATTGACATTTAACTGGGTTAAAAATAGTCAAACAGTTAAGATCTTGTGTTAATTTGCTTATGGACAGCAAGTTACATGACAAATTTGGAAAATGAATGACATTGTGAAGAGTTAGAGTTTTAGAAATAGGGATAGAACCAACTCTAGCTATGGTGGAAAAAGTACCATTAGGCAGCTATCGTTACCTTTTTATGACCATCACAGGTACTGTAAGTGGAAAACAATTTTGAGCAATCTGTCATAATGATCAGTGGCTCCAGAATCGATGATCCATGGAATTTTTGAATTTGGTTTAGAACTCAAAAGAGTAGAAGAGAAAGAGATACCTTTTTGAGCAAGAGAGGATGAAGAAGTAACTGACATAGAGGTAAAGAGCTTATACAAGTGCTCTAGTTGCTCCTTAGAGAAAGGAGATGCCTCAGAGTTGACTTTATTCTCCACATTTTCTCCATTTGCAGCTTGGAATGCCCTACCCTCTCCATTTGGCTTATTCTTCTAATTGGGTGGTTTTCCATTAAGTTTCCAACAAGTTTCCTTAGTGTGCCATGGTCGTCTACAATGATCACACCATGGTCTTTTTTTCTTTCTCCATTTGCTTTGTATCCCTTTGCAGCCATAGCAGAACTCTCAGTTTCTTGCACCCTTGTACTATCAAAGTTTTGCAGCATAACTTTCCTTCTGGATTCCTCCATCCTTACTTCAGAAAACACTTCCCTCAATGAAGGCAAATGTTTTCTGTCCAAACTTCGACCACAGACTTCATCAAGTTCTGGATTGAGTCTTGCTAGAAACATATAAACTCTATCATTTTCTTCTCTTTTCTTAAATCTGTTTGCATCTTCGGAATTCTCCCAATCGTCCTCATAACATTGGTCAAGTTCCTGCCAAAGGACAACCATGAGATTAAAGAATGTTGTGACATTTTTATCTCCTTGTTTGGACTGCCACAAATGAGTCTTAAGTTCATAAATATGTGAGGAGTTCTCCAAGTCAGAATAGCAATCGCGTACAGCTTCACACACCTCTTTTGCAGTGGAAATGAATAGGTAGGGCTTTCCAATGGAAGATTCCATTGAGTGAATCAGCCACGCAATGATTAGGGAATTCTCTAACTTTCATTTTTGGTAGGTTGGATCAGTCTTCTCTGGTTGAGGAGTGTCTCCAGTCAAGTAGCCTAACTTTCCCTTGCCATCAAGAGCTAACTTCACAGTCTGGGCCCATTCAACATAGTTTCCGCTATTCAGCTTTTGGATTAGAAGCTGTAAACCAGAGTTTATGGATAATCGATCATTTGTGGTAGGGGTTGACACGATTTTAGGGTCACCAGCATTTTTTTCTGGTATTGCAGTAGTGGAGGAATAATTTTTTGTCAATTTCTTGTGAGGACATGGTGAGCTGCTACAGGATTAGAGCCGAAGCTCTGATACCATGTGTTTTAAGGTGCAGCTAGGTTAAAACAAGAGGGAAGAAAAATTTCTGATTATATTGAAACTGAAATAGTACAAACATATATATATATATATATATACAATGCTGCCAACTATCTAATGAATGCAGAGAATAAAGGAAAAATAAATTAGGAAATAAATCAAATTAGAGTGATTTGATTCTTTCCCAAAATACAAATAAACTTAAATAGAAAATCAACTAATAAACACAATCATATCAAATCTGATTGCTATATGTCAACATGCATATTTACCTAGTTTTTTGTTTTCTTTCTTGGCAAAATTTTGTGAACGTAAATAGATTAAGATGACAATGGATAGGGTCTGAAAAGTGTACTATAGTACTCATACTCTCGTGGGCAGCAAATTTAATGTTTGTACCCATTACCTGCACTTTAAATAACTGAAAAATTGATCAATAAAAAGTAACATGCTTAAAAATCCATCAGAAAATCTAGTTAGAGATCTTTCAAATCTAGTTATAAAGCATTACTAATAAAACATATTTCACTATATGAGATAGTGTGTTCTTACTGATGCCCATGGAGATACTATAGGTGGCAGAACTTATAGAAAATGATCTCATTTTGATTGGTAGCACTGCCATAGAGGACAAGCTTCAAGATGGAGTACCAGCCTGCATAGATATTCTTCAAAGAGCTGGCATAAAAATTTGGGTGCTTACAGGGGACAAGATTGAAACAGCTATTAATATTGCCTATGGTGAGTCTATTCTTAATATTGCCTATGATGATTTTGTGCGTGGTTAAAATGTAGTTGTTACTAATTTTATATTTCGACCCTTCGGCCTGCAGCTTGCAATTTAATAAACAATGAGATGAAGCAATTCATTATCAGTTCAGAAACTGATGCAATTAGAAAAGTTGAAGACAAGGTAAGCTTTATATTTTTACTTCCGTGTTTTGCTGATGTAATCATACTTCTTATATTTCTGATTGGGCAAAAAAAATGCTAACTTTCATGTGTTTTGCCACCTCAGCATTTAAAAAAAACTAAGATAATTAAAAAAATGATTAACTTAATACACATTTTAAAAGATAAAGGAGCAATTTGAAAAAGAAAAAAAAAAAGATAAAGGACTTAAGTGTTGCAACTAAATAAGATAAAGGACTACTAAAATTGTAATTTTTCCTCCTGATTGATATATTGTGTTGTAATTTATTTAGGAGGACCAAGTAGAAATTGCACGATTTATTAGAGAAGAAGTTGGGAAAGAGCTGAAGAAGTGTCTTGAGGAAGTACAGAGCTGTTTTAATTCTCTATCTGAACCAAAATTAGCACTAGTAATTGATGGAAAATGTTTAACATATGCACTGGATCCAAGTTTAAGAGTCACATTGCTGAATTTGAGTTTGAATTGCCATGCTGTTGTTTGCTGCCGAGTTTCTCCTTTACAGAAAGCACAGGTAAAACTCATGCATCAATGCCAATAACTTTGTTATTTCTGCAAACCCTATTATTATTCTTGTTAATGTGTAGAGAGTTTATGTTAATCAATAAAGGTAACTCTTAATCAATTATATCCTTTCTTAAAGGTGTGCTTGAGTTACTTATCTTAGAATTTGGGTTGAGTACTACACAATTCTACACAACCGGCCTGGAAGGTGAGGACTACCCACCACTTATAAACACTTTGTTATGCGGCCTTATCTCATCCAATGTGTAAGTCCTCATCTTACAAATCGATCTTGTGGGGGGTTGTGTAAGGTCCAGTCCAAATTTTAAAATGATATTAGAGCTATTTATTATGATATCAGAGCAATCCAAGATCCATTGGGGCACTTGCTATCAGGCCACT
The DNA here is from genome assembly GCA_037974735.1 of Cicer chorassanicum. Lineage (NCBI taxonomy): Eukaryota > Viridiplantae > Streptophyta > Magnoliopsida > Fabales > Fabaceae > Cicer > Cicer chorassanicum. The sequence goes on along the minus strand of JBBPBP010009778.1, from coordinate 7,964,978 downwards.
CGTGTCACGCTCAGATGTCCAGTCTTGGGTGTGAGGGGTGTGTGTTAAGAGTCCCACATTGAATGAGATAAGGTCCGACAAAGTGTTTATAAGTGGTGGGTAGTCCTCACCTTACAAGCCGGTTTTGTGGGGTTGTGTAGGATCCAACCCAAATTCTAATAACTTGCCTTGTTGAATTTGGGGTTGATTGGCTTATAACTCCATGTGCTTACAGGTTGATTGGCTTATAACTCCATGTGCTTACAGGTCACAACTTTGGTCAAGAAAGGTGCAAGGAAAATAACTCTTGGTATTGGTGATGGAGCAAATGATGTTAGCATGATTCAAGCTGCTCACGTTGGTGTTGGGATAAGTGGGATGGAAGGGATGCAGGCTGTAATGGCTAGTGATTTTGCAATTGCACAGTTTCGTTACCTTGCAGATTTACTTCTTGTTCATGGTCGGTGGTCATATCTTCGAATATGCAAGGTGTCGTCATGTCTTTGTGAACTATACAATTATTTAGAAGCTGCTTTTTTTTGCTTGTAGCATCCTTGTAACTTGGTTTTTGCAGGTGGTGACATACTTCTTTTACAAGAATCTCACATTCACTCTTACTCAGTTTTGGTTTAACTTTCAAACTGGGTTTTCTGGCCAGAGATTTTATGATGATTGGTTTCAGTCATTGTATAATGTTTTCTTCACTGCACTGCCTGTGATCATTGTTGGCCTATTTGACAAGGTATCACATTCTCTCCGATCATCTGGGTCTGTAGGGTAAAAGAGGGGTTTCCCCTCTACAGAAACAAGTGTTAACAATAGCGGATTGTGAAAAATAGTGAAACACTGTTAGAATATTAGAAAATATCTTATAATATCTTTTATATTATATTAGAGTATCTTGAGTTATTTTCTAGAATCAATTTATAATCATAGAGATATCTTAGAATATCTCTCATTATTATTATGATTTATTTCTGATTTATGGTTAAGTCTATGTTTCTCTATAAATAGAGTTTAGTATTGAGTCTTTTGTAATTAAGTCGGCATTAAACTATTATCAATAATATTCAAACCCTTATTATTTTCTCTCCTCCTTTTCTCTAAAATCTCACAACTTCAACATGGTATCTAGAGCCTATTTCGATCCTCCTTGAACGATCCCACCTCTATTCCGCTGTCGAGTTCCCAACGGTTAGGGAATATTATCATAGTTTTTCTTTTCCAACATTCCGACACGTTTCACTCGTTTTCCGTTCAGTTCGCTACTGCCGCCGCTGCCACTATTTCCGACGAATTTTCCTGCGAACAACGTTGTCATCTCCAGATTAGGTCATGTCCAAAAGCGCGTCGCCAAAAGCCGTCACATGCGCTCTCACGCGTTGCTAATCTCTCCTGCAAGTAGATCTCACGCGCCGCCGTTCCCACAACGTGTGACGACATGTTTTGACGCCTCTAAGTTGCTGCTTGGTCGGTCAATCGCGTCTCAACCTCGCGGTTTTCGAATCTGCCCTCGTATTCTAGTTTCGGGTTACGGTTACACCTACTACCTTCAAGATACGCCGTCTACTGCTGCTCTTCATCTGCTGTCGCTGCTGGAAAAGTTTTCCAACAAGTTTTCCGACACAACCACTTCCATTGTGTGCGGAATCTACCAATCTACACAACCCATATTTTTTATACCAAAAGCTGCTCCACGCGCGCTCACGTGCCTTCAAGATCCTCCGTGTTCATTCCACGCGCCACCGCCAACAGCTTCAAGCTTAGGCGCGCCTGTCCGCCTTTCGGCACAATGTTTCAGTCGTCTAGATTGGGTTTTCCTTCCTGTTTCTAGATCTATCCTTACTTTCCAATTTTGATCAACGGAAATATGTGTTATTATTCAAACAGTCGTTATCTCTCCTGTTTTGGATGCATTTTTCACTCCGTTGATCGATCATGGTTTCATTAGAGTCGCGCTGCTTCTTCTTCTGTGTTTGTCATGCAATTTAGTTCTTACTAATAGATTATAACAGTGGCTTCTATTCCCACCGACGATCATTCCGGCGGTGTCCCTTTTCCTACAGATGAATCATATTAGTGATAACTTCTTCTTTCGTTGATGGTTATTTTGATAATGTCTTTTATTTTCATGACTCACTTTATCTTGGCAATTTGTCCCAGATGCACTGGCCCCATCTTTGTCCCAGATGTACTGGCCTTGCCTTTCTCTCCCTGAAGCATGCTGCTCTCTCCTTGAAGCATATTTCAGTTTAAATATTTTGAGTTTCCGATATTATTGGTTTAAAGCTTCCAAATGCAGTTTTTTTGAAGGACGGACCTTGCTTTGTTCAATTGCTTGCCATGAATTTCTCTCATGCTGATGATCATTCTGGCTATCTGGCTAGGCTATATTTATAGCAATTCTCTCCGACTTCACCTGCATCCCTGAGTTGCCTTTCCATCATTTTTATTATTTTGCAGAGCAAAACATTATTTTCTTGTAACAAGTTAAAGCTTAGTAAGTTTTAGCTTGAGGGGGAGTGTTAGAATATTAGAAAATATCTTATATTATCTTTTATATTATATTAGAGTATCTTGAGATATTTCCTAGGATCAATTTATAATCATAGAGATATCTTAGAATATCTCTCATTATTATTATGATTTATTTCTTATTTATGGTTGAGTCTATGTTTCTCTATAAATATAGTTTAGTATTGAGTCTTTTGTAATTAAGTCGGCATTAAGCTATTATCAATAATATTCAAACCCTTATTATTTTCTCTCTTCCTTTTCTCTAAAATCCCACAACTTCAACAATCACCAAAAATCTGCTATGTGAAATAGCGGATAGTGTTGCGGTCAAATAGCAAAGGCCACTTAGAGGTCGAAAAAAGTAAATTATGTATAAAAAATGGCATGTATACAAATAAAAAAGGGACCAGAGCCATAGCATAGCCTGTATATTGAAAGGTTTACATATTACAGTGAATATAGGAGCAATACTTACTAACTCTTTAGTTTTTTTATTATAAAAATAGGGTATGTTTGGCTCTCATGCAAAATCTTCAGTTTTATTATTTTAAGGAAGCCTAAAATTCTATGTTTTCGGCTATTGCCACTATCTCGGCTAGCAGAAATTGGAATAGCGGTCTCTATTGATCTAATAGAGAAATTAGGATAGCGTCGCAGTTTTCATATCAGCTTCATCAAAATCCGCAGTGCAATAGCTCTATCGCTGCTATTTGACAACATTAAGTCAGAAACACACTCCTTTTACTTGCACCCATTTCCTTTTGTGCTCACTAGTTATACATTAGATGTTTTATTTCAGATGATTATATGTTTCTGATTATTAACTTTTACCTATGCAAGGATGTCAGTGCATCTCTATCCATGAAGTATCCTGAGCTATACATGGAGGGAATAAGAAATGTTTTTTTCAAATGGAGAGGTGTGGCTATATGGGCGTTTTTATCCATCTACCAGTCTCTAATATTCTTCTTTTTTGTGAGTTCGTCGAGTTTAAGTGCTAAAAATTCAGCAGGCAAGATATTTGGACTATGGGATGTTAGTACTATGGCCTTCACATGTGTTGTAATAACGGTTAACTTGCGGCTTCTTCTGATGAGTAATTCAATCACAAGGTGGCACTATATTAGTGTTGGTGGAAGTATATTAGGATGGTTTGTTTTTGTTTTTATATATACAGGGATCAAAACCCGTTATGATCGACAGGTGAATTCTGTCTCTATTAGAAAATATACTTTGGGGTTTTCCTTATTACTCTCTCGACACAATTAACTCGAGTTCCATTACTTTACCTGCAGGAGAATATGTATTTTGTCATGTATGTCTTGATGAGGACAGCATATTTCTACTTTACGCTACTTCTTGTCCCTGCAGCTGCACTTTTTTGTGACTTTGTTTACATAGGGTAAGGTTCAAAATTTAGTGATAACTATTTTGCAATGTCTCTTTGTTTATTAGTTTAGTTCATCTGGTTGCAGGGTTCAGAGATGGTTCTACCCTTATGATTATCAGATTATTCAAGAACAGCATAGACATGAGAATGACGAATCCAGCGGGGCCCGACTTCTAGAGATAGGGAACCAGCATACTCAAGCTGAGGAAAGAAGCCATGGTGTATCTCAAGTCCCACGTGCGCTATCGAAGCATACCGGGTTTGCTTTTGATTCCCCTGGTTATGAGTCATTTTTTGCTACACAGCTTGGTGTACAGACCCCCCAAAAGGCCTGGGATGTCGCAAGACGTGCTAGCGTGAAATCCAAGGCAAAGAGTGGACAAAAAAATTAACTTGGTGTTGGATGGTTGTACATTTACTTTAGTTTGAGAGCCAACCATTGGAGATTTGTAAAATTAGAATGTGCCATATCAAATGTTGGTCATTTTCATTTAGGTAAATATTGTTCATTTCATGTAGGCATATTTTATCTTTCTTCCGGGGACAGTAGTTTCTTTTATAGGGGATTAGAGCGAGGTTTCAAGGCTTCTTATCACAGATGTATACTCCAATAGTTTAAGAAAGTTTTCAAATTTTGAAATTTAGAGGTTGTGTGAATTTGTTTCAGTTGCCTTCAATACATTTTCTTTTTTGTAACATTTTAAGTTTTGGTTACATATAATGAAACTATCGTAGTTAAATGCAGTATGCATCCCGTATATAGAAGGAAAATAATTCATTTTGTTGTAGGCCCCCAACATAATGATATCAGTATCTGGTGCAGTGAGATGGGAAGGGGAGAGTTAGTTTATTTGAGCTTGAAGGGAAGAGTTAGTTTATTGGAGCTTGAATTCTCTTATGTGGTTGCACTGGTGCAGCTGGTGTTCAGTTTTTATTTTTAGAAAAAATAAAATAAATAAAATTAGAAGAGACACGACCCTAAATCAGGTTCAGCTATTTGATCTGGTAGAGAAAAATAATGTTCTATAAATCGAAATTGAATTGCTCCGCAATAATCGTACTATGCAGTCACTTACGAGAATTCGAGTCCCGTTTAATTGTCGGATAATTAAAAATAATGCATATAACATTCTTTAGTGACTTGTTAGGCCTGTATACAAGAGGGAGAGGAGGTAAACACGTGGGTGTGATAGAAGAGGAATAAAGGAAAGAGATGCTTAATGAATTATAAAGGAAACTCAGTTGGTGTTAATTAAAAGACACCGAAGGAGATTTAAGGAGTAATATTTGCCTATGAAAAGAAAGTGAAGGAAAATAATCGTACATATATCACACGCAGGGGAAGCATGAGGGGATAAGCGAAAATTAGATATTAGAATTTGTTGGGTTGGCTGGAATTAAGTCGTGGGATTACTCAATTCTGACAGGATATTTTTTTAATCATTTTCATTATTTTTTCTCAATTCTCATTCTGTAAGAGCCGTGCACCAATCTATGGCTATATTGTTTTCTTTGTAATTGGAATATATTGTAATTAAAGGATTTTATTTCTATGACATGTAATAACCGGATTCACTCTTTGTATAGATATCAATACAATTTCTAGCAATCTCCTTCTGCTCAAGGTAGGTGCTATTAATATATTAATAATAATTGGTATTGAAGATCAGTAACTACTCCAAAGTTGTCAACCGTACAACTCAATAATATTGCAAGATTCTCTCAGCCACCGTGTTACTTTTTTCTTAGCACTTCATGAAATTATTTTAAGCTGAAGTTGTTTAAAAATGTTACGATGAGGCTTATGTACAGGATAACAACTAACGTGAAACTAATTGCAACTGTAAAAAAGTCACAATTATACGCAAGTGTAAAAAACCCTTTTAAGAAATTTGTTTGATAATTACGAGAAAAAAAAAATATTTTTATAATTTTCTCACAATAAAGACAACTATTTATCTTCTTTTCTTTCCTAAAAACATTATTTTCCCTATACAGGAGTCTCGAAGAAACAGTCTCCACCAACCCTACCCATGATATCATATAATACCACTCAATTATGTAAAAATCAACACCTGCATTTGTCACCATGCAGACTAAAACGAACATGATGGTCAGAACTCAAAAATCTGCTCTCTAACTTGAGATTTAATTAAAAAAAAATTACAGCACAAGATATACCATGTTATTGCTGCTTCCTCCTATCAAAAATATACAATACCAATTGTGTCAATTCTATTGGTTTCTTGTCCAAATAAGACAGCAGCAGCAGCAGAAGACAAACTCCAAAAAAAAAAGAATTATGTTGTTGATGATAACCAACCCTCCACTTAAACAGTGAAACTCCTCTTTTTCTTAAAGACAAATCTACAGTAGTAACAGCAGAAAGAAGTAACTACAAACAGAGAGATATGAGGTTTACAAAAAATAATCAGGTGTCTTTCGTGTAGTGTCAGGCTCAATTTGCCTTGGAGCTGGATCAAACTGCAGAAAATTCTGATCCATATTCTCCCCAATTTCCAGAATTGCAGCCATATTCCCACATCGATAGCAGTAATTTGGAGCACTAAAAACAGTCACCACATTCTTTTCCTGAAAGAGCAATAAAAAAACAGTCAATACATAGCGAAATAGGTATCTTTAAAATAGATATATCCTTAAAATGACGGAGAATAAAGAACAGGATAATTATACTGAACCAAAATATTAGGTCAGTCACCTGGCACCAATTGTATCCTTCCATCACTAGCTGGTGAGCTCTAGAAATCAGCGAGAGACCATTTGTATGATTGAACTGAGCAGCTATATCCTGTCCAAATGTATATCCAGCACCACGTGGAGATATTCCCCAACCACAACGATCATCGGGATCAGACCACAAGAGATCACACATTGGTCCTTCATGCGGAACCTATATTGCACAAGCACAGTTCTCACTTGTCAGGCAAGATATCCAGTTAACCTCTACAACACGGTTTTATACATAAACACATAAAAAAGTGAAATACTACTGACTCAAAGATGAGACATCCAAAGAGTCTAGAGCAGCTGGTAAGGCTGAAACAATTACTTAATAGTTGATTCACCAAAAAGAAACATCTTGAAAGCAGTTACAAACTACAATAAAGATTTGAGTGCAAGTTGCAATAACACGTAAAATATATTACTTTTCATACCATACTTTAAGGGGCAAAAATATCTTTAACTTGAGCATGCTTTGCATAAAAATGTTCTTAGTATCAAATAATTTGCAATTGTAAGATCTTGTCAGCTACCATAGCCATTTAATAACACACAAACCTCCTGTATGCGATCCAAGGCACGGATGTTGTCCAGTGTATCCAAAGATGGTGAGAGACCTCCGTGCAAACAGAAAATCTGCAATATATATGGATGTTAGACACTGGTATAAAGAATTCAGAGAAACCTTTTGGAAAATATTTAACTCAAACCTGACTCTCGATGAGGGCAGTCAGAGGTAAATAATCAAACAAGTCGGTAAAGAATTTCCAGACATTGGCATTTCCATATTTTCTCAAGCATTCATCGTAGAAGCCATACCTGAAAGCAGGTGAAGAATATGGTTGAAATGGTAAGAAACAAATGAACAACTTCCAAACTAAAACTCTCTTTATGTTTCTTTGTGTTCAAAGATTAAGTTTTCATCTTTTCCAATTTAATATCCTCCTAAATCACAAATAATTTGGTATTCACAAGCATAAACCACATAATTCATGTCTACACATGCACTCGGGTATGCGTCACAAGCTACATATAATGTTTCACTTATGCAGCCCACCCATGGTACCATTAGAGTATAATTTCTCTATCAATTCACCGTACACTTCACAATTATCATGACTTAATACTAAGATAACACAACACAATTATAGTGAGAAAAAGAGTGTCATAATAAGATTACAAAAATCAAGTTGTGGCTCCTAACCTAACCCTCCTTTGAACTTTGTATTGAGATAGATGGAGGCATGGAGCCAACAGGCAAAGTTCTATAACACAAACCCAATGAATAGAGGAATAGGAGATACTCATCATTAGCCTATTCTTAAACTTTAAGCAGGAATTATACCAAAACTTCAACTTAAAAATGATAACATTTACATCCACAAATAACAATGAGTACTTGAGAGAAGCAAGGAATGAGAAGAAAGTGTTCTTACACTTGAGTAATTTGACGGCTCTCGTGATTTCCCCTGAGAATTGTAATTCTATCTCTATAACGTACTTTCAGTGCCACCAAAAGTGAAACAGTCTCCACTGAATAGTACCCACGATCTGCATAAATTTAGCCAGGAACATTAGGAAATTGTAGCAGTACCAACATATGCAAAGTCTAATCTGAACATCATTAAAGTGTTCTTACACATTATAGTAGTGACACTCAGTTTTGATACCTCAATACAAACAAACAATCACTTGTGTCCTTTTTATGCAAATTATGCTATCAGCAAATTCTGTCGAAGTATAGACTCTTTGACAATTGATAATTTGATATTAGGGAACTTCACTTCGCACTGACATTTATCTTATAAAACCCTCTCATACAAGTTCCAAGTTTATTTGTCCATCAACAGTTCAATGAACAATATTTCCCTTTTGTCATCACCCATCACTCTAATAGTACTCAAACTTAAAATATTAAGAAAAACACGGTGAACAAGATTATTTAAATTTATTCAATATTTTGGGCTCAAACTTATGTCTCCACATCTCTTAATTGTTTTGCACCACCCTAACTACCTACAGTGCAATATTAACCACCAGCCTATGACGTGATCTAGATTTTCAATTCCAAACCAAAAATTTGTAAATGCATAGCAATCATTCCTGCAGAAAAGCAGGAGGGTGACAAGAAAATCGGTACATAACTAAAACGAGGAGCTGAAAAAAATAAGGTTTTTATAGATTTCAACAGTGACATCAACACTATAAGTTATAACACAATATGGAGCCCAGACAAAGACATGATCGAGATTTTTCCACACAACAAGACAAGCATAAAACAAACTAGTGTAACACCCCAAAAAAGCTAACTAAGCATGATTATGAAATAGTTGATATTATCAAACTAGCTGAAAAATATAACTAGATTGTGGAAGGAGGCTGAACAGGATTGCATCAATAGCTATGTAGTACCGACATTTTAGATTGAAGGTGTGTCAAGTGTCCGACACATGTTGGTGACCAACCACTTCTATTTTCTAAAATCATTAGTATCTAAATGTGTCAATATCGTCAACAAGGTACCTGTGTATTTGTATTTCGCATATCAATAGTTACACAGCAAACATGACAATTTGAAACAATCACTTCCCAAGTAGTCAATTTGTCAAACCACTTAAACCAGCTAAAACGAGTAATTTCCATTTTTCAGAAAAACATCACAAACAAAACGCTTACCAAAAAAGGCTCCAACATACAAAAAAAAGGCAATTATTGCAATATAAATTCAAAACATAATAACAAAATTACCAAAATACGAACTTCAAATCCAACATCACACAATCAAAAACCAAACAAATAAGTCAAATACAACAAACCACCAATACTTTTTCTCAAAAAAAATAAAAATAAAAGCCAAAACCAAAAATAAAAAAATCAAACCCTATCTACATCAAATTCTGCTCATAAAACCAAAAATAAAATAAAAAAAATAGATAACAAGGATTTGAATAATCGAAACTAACCTACATAATCTCCCATAAAGAGATAATTAGTATCAGGCGCATTTCCACCTATTCGGAAGAGCTCGATGAGATCGTAAAACTGTCCGTGAATATCGCCACACACCGTGACAGGACACTTCACCGGCTGAACGTTCCACTCTTCAACCAGAATCGTCCTCGCTTGATCGCAAAGCGACTTCACCTCCGCCTCCGGCAAAGGCTTGCACTCCATCAGATGCTCGATCTGCCGGTCCAGATCCGCGTGAGACGGCATCGTTTTCGCTCGAAAAACTCTTCAGATCCAGAAACTTGTCCGAGATTCGAACAGATCGAAGGTGTTCGCGCTAAATCTAAGGGAAAAGGATCGGTGAAAGTTGTTAAGCCGACCAGAGAAGAGTCGGCGACGGTGACCGGAGAATCGTCGGGGAAGGAGAGGTTCCGATGCGAAACGCGGAGAGCGAAACGATGCGTTTCGATGTTATTGGTTTCTTTTTATTGGCTCTGTTCTCAATCATTTCATTTCATTTCATTCGTGTTGTGTTTTGTTTTGTTTTTCTTTTTTTTTATCTTTCTTTTGAATCTCGCAGTTCCTGGTAAAAAACAGAAAGATAAAAATAATAAGAGAAATCCAAAAAAGAATAATTCAAAACAAGTAGTAGTAATGTATTTTTAATATTAATTTAAGTTTTTTTGACTCAATATGAGGTTTTTTATGTATTATTTTTGGTTCTTTTAACGAATTTCATTTTTTTTAATAATAATTTGTGAATGAGAGAAAAGAAGAGGGAAATTGCCGCGAAAGTGGGGGAGCCAGCCAGAATTGGTAATAAAATGAAAGCCAAATGAAATTCAAACTCAAATGAAACATATGTATTCTCTATCTTTTTGAATACGTGAATATCAGGACTTTTTTTATAAATAAGTTATGCCAACTGCTAATTAAGGGCATTTATTTTTTAGTACTAAGGGATTGTCTAGGCAATTTACAATTTTTTTTTTAATGCAAAGATCGAAAAGATGACTATTTTTCTAATAGGTACAAGTTGAGTAAACGGTAGACTAATGTTTCAAAAATTAGTTTAGACATCTCCTTGACAAGATAGACTAAAATCATTAATTAAATGGTATGAGTAAATCGAATTAAATAGAATAACTCGATTGTATTGCTAGGGTTCGTAAAAAAACATATAAGAAAAGTCAATATAATTTACATCAAAATAAGAGGCAATGCTAGTCTAATTTCTACGAGATAGTCAATTATGTTTTATGAGATAGCGAATTCTGATTTTCATATTTATAAAAGTTTATATTCATTTTATTTTTATTAGTAAGAAAGTAAATGACTTTTAATGTAAACAGTTGTTTATATTTTTAAAAACAATAAAATTATCACAAAATTATTTTTATTATTATGAAAAATACACATTAATTAATTAATAATAATGATTCACTTTAACAACAATCTTTCGTATAAATAAAATAAACACATATTAAAATACGGTGGTGGAAGTCGCGGACGATGGAGAGGAAGGTTGTTTGTGAACCATCAGAAGCCCCATTCATCTTCAATGTTGTTAGTAATTGATTAATTTTAAAGCACCACAACACAAAGTCTCAAAAACATTTCAACCAGTCCCAAACAATGTCGTCGTTGACGATTCAAAACACGGCATTCTGCGTATTGGTGAACATGCAATGCAATGATCAATTCAATTTCATTCATGATAAGTTCTTGCTAAATTTTTTTAAAATTATTATCACATATAGAGTAAATTGTTAGAATTATTATACGCAAGATAAATTTTTGCTGATAAAATTTTTAGAATAATTATCATAAACAGAGTAAATTGTTATTGATGAAATAGAACTATCATATACGGGATAATTTTTTAGTGATAAATATTTAAAAACAATGAGATAAATTGTCAAATATGATATTTAATTATCATACATAGGACAAGTTCTCCCTAAAAGAAAATTCAAAACCACTATTATACATGAGACAAATTGACATTTATGAGATTGAACTATCATACACATAACAAATTTGCATTGATAAATATTTCAAAATGAATATCTTAGAAAAGACAATTGAATTATTATACACGAGACATATTATACACGAGACAAATTATCACTGATAAAATTTTAAAAATAATTATCATAAATGAGACAAATTATCACTTATGAGATTGAGCTATCATACATGAGACAAGTTCTTATTGATAAAAATTTCAAAATAACTATCATACATTTGACAAGTTGTCAGTTATAAGATTCAGTATGATACGTGTGACAAATTCTCACTCATAATTTTTTTGTAAATCACTATCATATATGAGACAAGTTATTACTGACGAAATTGAACATTTAATAAATTTTATCTATGCATGCAATTATGCTTAATCTTTGTTTGTCGCTTTAGTTTAGATATACAATAGATAACATAGAGAATTGTGCAGTCATATTTTATAAGTCTTTATCTCTCCTTACTTCTAATTTTTTTAAGTATATTCATAATTTATATAAGTTGATATATTATTTGTTCAATCACTTAGAGAATTAATGTCGACCTTATATAAGTCAGTTCGATTTCTTTCATGGACAACCAATGTTTTGCATCTCAAATCTAGCATTTGTTAATATAGTGTTGGAGACAAAGTCGAGAAGAAGAGAAAGAGAGGAATAACAAAAGGAGGCTAGGGTTCTATTCAAAGGGATCAAAGTTACATAATTCAATGCCATAGTAAGATATATTGTACCTATTGTGGGAAGATTGTATGGACTTTATTTGCAATTTTGTAAACGTGTTTCTTAGGTTTACATAATTAATGCATTAGAAAACAAAAAGTAGAACAACACTAAAACAGAATACATTCTCAAACTTATGAGAATTCGAAAATGGAATAATGGCGATATCATTAAAGAGGATCAAATCAAACTCTAGATATCATGTTAGTAATATGAACTAATAACGAAGAAGAAGAAGAAAAGAGGAATAACAGAAGAAAGACTAAAGTTTTATTCGAAGTGACCAAAATTACATAATACAATGCAATAATAATAATAAGATATAAATACTAAAACTTCAAAAGACTAAACTATCCTTGATGTAATATAAAAATCCAATAATATATAAGCTAGTAAAATATTACTTAACATTGTATTCACATCTTGTTATTTTATTTCAAATTTGAGTTTTACTTCGAAAATGCAAGTTGTAATTTAGTAATTTTGTTTTGACAGAAAATTTTAGTAATTTTTTGTAATCATTACAATACACATTTTAAAATTAAAAGAGATAATTTCAAAATTCATTCCGGATGATTTACAGTATTGTAGGATTTTTAGAGTTTTACAATTTAGTGATTAAAAAAATGAGTGTTGAAGCGAGAGTGAAAAATAGAGTGCTTCTATTTCTCATAAGAAAATCACGCTCTTGAAACTGGACTAGCAAAGATTAGACACTAAGCCACAAAGATCCATATAGGCATAAAGAGTTGTCTCAAAGATTAAATTGCTATAAGCTGTACATAATTAAAAAAAAAAAAATATATTGCATGGTTTGAATTTTTTTTCAAAATTTTAAATTAAATGCATCAATTTTCTTTAACTCTACTTTTATTTATATTTAAGATCTAAATAGTATATATATATATATATATATGTATGTATCTAATTCAAAATTTGGACTAGATACATCAGTTTTTTCTTTATATACTTTTGTTTATATCTGAGAACGAAGATATATAAAAAATATTTTTATATATAAGGCATGATTTTCTTGTCTATATTTTATAATTTAAGCATTGGTGGGGGCACTAATACATTTTTAGCTGTTCACCTATCTTAAAATCTCATGACCAAAGGCACAACATAAGTTTAAAATTATTTTTCCTTTCTTAATTTTTTTAGGTAAACGTCCTAATTTGAAACTCACTTACTTTGCACACATTCTTTGCTTCTCAATCCAATCAAAACAAAACAACAAGAAAAAAAAAAGTAGATCCTAAAAATGCTTTGGAGTTGAGAGCATCTTTTAATAATTTTCACTTTGAAACACTAAGGACCATATGGTTGTTTCCCCCTTTATCATTTGCACTATATAAAATCTCTTTTTTTTTTTCTTACAACTTATAATAATTAGAATCAAAATACATCTTTAAAATATTTGAATGGACCAAAGACCAACATGCCAGTTTCACCACCCCCACAAAAGAATCTAGTGAAAAAGACTAACACAAGATGCAAACACCCTTCTTTTTTACATGTTCCCCCAACAACACCTTTAAATGGTGGAATTTTTACTTTTACTTTAAGAACTCACATCTATTCTTTCCAATAAATAATTCAAAAAAAAAAAATTCCAAAATTTAATATTCAGCAAACCAAAGCCAAAAATTTCTTTTTTTTTTTTCATCCTAACATAGTCCCCAAAAATACATGCATGGCTAATGCTATAGCTACAACATTTTGTACATAAATGATAACTCTCTCATGCTTTTAAACTTTAAAGTTGTGTTAATTGCTTTACATAAAAGCACTGATTTCAATTCCATTGAAATTTGGGACTCTTTTTTTTCTTTTCTCTCAAGCTCCAACCCCATCTTCACAAAATAAGTTCAAAAAAATGTAACACTCAATAAAATTTCAGTTTTTCATGAAACAAACTTTTGATTCTTTTGAACTTATTTTCTTTTGGGACAAGCCTTCTTTTCTCTTTTCCCTTTTAAGTCCACAAACTCTTTCCCTTAACAAATCAAATTTCCATAAGTGTGATTAGCCTTTGCATACAAGCATGAAATCCTAAGAAGCTTAGGGATATAAATGAAATCATCACTTTCATTAGCCCTTTTGTCATCTTCTGCATGTTTGTTGACTAACTTTGACCAGGTGGTCTACCAGAATTTCCAGCTCTCCTGAAAAAATGTTACCAAATAATATTTTAATTAAAGGGTAGTTCCAATTTATTTATTATTATTATTATTATTATAGCTGAATAATATTCGATGCAAATAAAGGTTCATATATGTCTTATTACAAATTCATATTAGAAGAATTTCTTTTGTCTCTAAATATAGGTTAAATTTCAATTTACAAAAAAAATATATTCAAATATATGTCTTATTAATACTACTAATTTATCTTCAAGATAAAAGTCATAGTTATATATATTTATCACAAAAGGGTATTTTAGTAACATTTATATACAAAATGAACACATTAAATATAGTTATCTTAATACGTGTAATTTATGAAATGGTTTCATTTTCATAGCAAGTCTAACTTCATGCATGCTTGTGTCTTGTGCTTAAAGAAATAAAGCAAGATCAAAAGAAAGACAAAAAAAAAAGGCAAAAAAGTTCTTAATTCAGAGAAAACAGAATGACATAGATAACTTTAATTGCTTATGATTAATTAAGATGTGGAATAAAGTTCTTAACCATACACTTTATCTTTATTTTTTTAAAGCTTTATCCGTTAGCCTATTATAAAGGACTATTCTTGTTAAAAGAAGTTAAATCAAGAATTCAATGTAACAGTTAAAAGCATCAAAATCAACCTTCATAGTTTGCTTTCTTCCTTTTTGGTCAAGTTCCAATATAGCAAGATAAAGATTTTAAGTAAGATTAATGAAAAGATAAATATTAGACATATAGTATGTGTATGCTCCAAAAACCAACATCTAACACATTAGGAAAGGAACATGATTGATCTCACATCAAATTTTAACTCAAAAACATATAAAGTACTAGTTTAATTTATTAATCTTTTTTATATATTAAAAATATGACCGAATTAACTGATTCAACCGACTAAATTGAAAATTGTCTTCTCATTTGAATTGTAGTCTAATCAAACAAAATTAAACTGATGATGTTGAACAAGTTTTAACCAGTTAAACTTTGTTTGATCCAACTAAATTTTATTTGGAATTTTCATTTTACTATTTTACTTTTGAGTATTTTTTATTTATTTATTTATTAGTCATCCAATTCAACTGAACTAATTGAATCATGTTTTAAAAGTCTTGCCGATTCGATCTGTATAATATAATATACTTATTCTATATATATATTTGGCTTATAAATTATAACTAATAAAAGGAACCTATATTGCAATACTGATACAGAGAGTGTCACATGTTGATTAAATAAGTATAGGACAAAGTAAAACATAGTTTTCTTATTAGCAAAAGAAGATAAATAGATTGTCTTATTTATTATTGAAAACAATGTATACCTTAGTGACATAAAATTGAAATTAAAAAGACATATAAACATTATAAAACTAAAAATAAAAAATAAAAATAAAAAAACATATAAAATTTGTTTATAGAGATAATATAAGCTAGAACAAACCTGTTGTGAATAGGATCTGGTCCATTAGGAACTCTTCTTTTACTCATATAGTTGAAATCCAATTCTTCATGGTTGTCTTTACCAACAATTTGTTCATCATGCTTATTGAGTACTCTTTCATTTGACCATTGTGTAGTAGTAGTTGTTTGTCCTGTTCCTCCTTCACCACTAACTAATAAGCTTCCAAAAACAATAAAACAAACAAGCCCCACCACTACAATTACTCTAAACAACAACCTTGGAAGGAAATAATTGCTACTACTACTACTACTAGTATCCATGTGCAACACTTTTTAATTTTCCCTCTTACTATAAGATATATATTTTTATGTCATAGGACTATAATATAGGATGAAGCAAAATGTCTCGACCTACTAAGACATATATAGAAGAAGAGAAAAAAGGCTATAATAATAATTGCATAATGATTGAGGTGGAAGAAAACAAGAGAGAAGAAGAGAAGGAAGAGTATAAGGCAGCTAATGCTAGAATTGAAATTTTTTTACCACGAAGGATTAAGGGGTGTGGTTGGTTTTCTTTATAGGTTGGAGGGATTATGTTGCACTTTAATTTCTCGAACTAAGAGAGAGATATTGAGGGGCCTAGTTGATTTTTTTTAGGGACCATAGTTGTCTATAGTTATGTAATTATTTCATCTCGATCGTTCGATCAAAATCATACTGTATAAACTTCAAGATCAAATTTTTTGTTTAATTTTTTTTCAATCGGACAGTTGAGATGCGTGTGACTAACATTATTATCTAAATTCTTTTTTGAGCGTGACATGGAGGCAACACTTTGCTTTATACGGAGAAAGGTAGCAATACATATGACACTATTCTTTTGCTTTGATGTGTTTGTGTGTATTTTGATGCAATGCAACTACGGTGTGTTCCAAAAGAGTACTACTCCTTATCCTTTCATTCTTTACGTACAATTGGTGTTAAAGGAAAATTATATATATGTTGCCTTGCATGTAGTGTCATACTCTCTTAATGCAAAGAGGAATCAATAAGCGAAGGGAAAAAGGATAGAATCAAATTAGTCTATTGTATTATTTGTTAATAGATTTCTATGTTATTTTATCTATGTAGATGAAGTGTTAATAACCACTTAAAACTTACACACTTAATTGCGAGGTATCGAGTTTGAATTTGGAGATAACGTCCAGTTTAATAATATCGACATTTATCAATTGAACTAGAATTTAAGAATATTTTTTATATTTTTTAATTTTTTAATTTAGTAATCACAAGTAGATTAGAATGGTATCCAAGTGTAATTGTGGTGGCAATAACAACATGTCACAATTGTAGGCATATTAGCTTCATTTGGCCATAATTCTCTATAATATTGAAAATTGAAGTTGCAATTGTTATTGGAATATTGAAATGAATTTATCTATAATTTTTCACAATATCAAGAATTGCACCACAGCCACTATTTAAAACTTTGTGATCAATAATCATATTTTATCGTAATTCTTGTAATATCAAGTACCAAATTTAGTTGCGAGCGACAATGATTTAATACTTTGTTATAAATTAACTATCATATTGTAAAGAAAGCACTCTTAAGGAATATATTAGAAGAAAATACTAGTTAATATATAGCTGCAATTGGAATATTTGGTTTTCTGTTCTTGGACTTAAGTTTATTAGGCCACTTGCACCAACCAAAAAAAAAACAACAATAAAACATTAAGTAACATGAATTTTTTTTTGGACAAATTAAGTAACATGATTTTGAATAAAAGCATTGTGTGTATGTCTATTCTAATTTGACTACTAAAGTAAAGCTACAAAAAGTAAATTAAGAATAAAACAGTAAAGGAAACATAAAGGAAATAAATTAGATCACACTGTTAACATGTTGGATTGTGTGGGCATTCAACATTCTTGTTCATTAAAATTTAAAACCTAAAGGGTTGGTCAAGTCTTACATTTTAAAAGTCACATGATTGAACCATTACGTAACTTCTCTATAAGTGTTCTCTAGAAGATGCCAAATTTAATGTATACCAAAAAATATTAGTTTTCAATCATATAATGGGAAAATTAAGGTATATAGTTTAAAAAGTATATATATATATATATATATATATATATATATATATATATATGATGGTGATTTGGATTGTTAATATTGAGCTTTTGATGTTTCGATAACTACAATATAACTCCAATTGTAGTTGTATATGATTGTGATTTTCAACGATATCAATTATGGCAATGTTATAATGATATGCAATTAAAACTTTGGATATACCTTGTACCAAAAAAAACCTTGGATATACCTTTCTATTATACTAATGTAATGGCTAGCACATTTATTGCGCCATACTTTAATATTATTTTTTTAAAATTCTCTCTATTTGAGATAATCATGTTCGAGATAATATTAAATATTACATGTAAACACTTTTAACAGTCGGAATTCGACTTATAGTTTGATACATTGCGGTAATTTTTCTTTTAATTAATTTATCATAAAACATAATCATTTCATTGTTTTATTGACTATATATAAGTTAATATTAATTATTATTATTATTATTATTTGATCTCTATTGCAATTTCAGTATGTTAATGAAGTATTTTATTGACCCCCTAATAAACAAAAAATAAGGAAATTCTGTCCTCTCTCACTTTTTCTACAAATCTGTACTTTGAACATTTGTTTATCAAAGTATGGTACCATCTTTAATTCCAATTATGCTTTGTAGTATGTACCAAACAATAGCTGCCATACAAATGGCCCACATACTTATATGCTGTAAAATATGTTGTGAACCACTCTTAGTGGCGGCTGCAAATTGTGTATACAACCTTTGTACTCTAATCTATTGGACCTAAAGGGTATTACCATCTAGAATCTCTACACCCTATTAAATAGGAAAAAGGAACAACATATGCATAACAACTATACCATAGATTACAAAATAAGTTGGTTCCTTGATTTTAATTTTTTTTTTATGACTGGGATGATATAAATACAAAATACCCACAGTAGTTTAATAATGACTAATCTCTGTCGGAGAATTTATTGGACATAAGGTAGATTCTCTATGATTCCAACTAGATTAATTTTCTTCATTTGCAAGAATTAAAGATCGAACCTCTGACCACTTACACAAAATACTTGAGTCTCGAAATCATGTTTGTTTTGATTAGGGGAATATATACATATATATGTAATATATGTAATAGCACATCAAACACATTAATACACCTTCCATAAGGCCAAAGCATAAGGCACATTTTGTTGTCTTATCCATTATGCATGAATCTTACTATAATAAAAAACCAAAAGTGATTTTTGTTGGAGAATCCAATGCTTTTAAATGAAATAGCTTCCCCTTGAAGATACATGGATATATAACTGTGTTGTTCATATAGAATCAAGTGATAAATATTACTCTATAAGAATTGCTTTAGGAATTTATGCCTTGCCTATGGCACATGTTTGAGGTGTGGAATATTACAATATATATTGATACTTGAAAGTGATTTATACCTACAAACATCTATTCAAAAGTTAATCAATTATAGAGTTGTAAGACAAGCAGCCTTAGGATGATTTGCTCATTATAAGAACTTTTTGGACTTATTTATGCTAACGTGGCACTTGTCGTGCCAATAGAAAGAACCGACATAAAATAAGTTTAGCAGAAGAGACTAATTTTTTTATAACTTGATGAACTATGAGTAACCATACTAATTTATGTTCGACAACTCCTCGAACAGGATTGGTAAGGGAAGACTTGTGGCTTCACCTAACAAAAAAAAAATGGGAACAAGGCATATTATTCTATTATATGTTCTCTTTAATCCCAATTTTAAGTGAAATCAAGAGCCATGATGTTGTATTTAAATTCCTTGTATACGAATCTTTGAGAGTATCTGTAAATTATTCAGTATACTACTAACGCCAATTGTTATGATTTAAACTTAAGAAAATAGCTCAACCAACCGAAAAGACTAGTCCATTAGGTGGAAGAGACTCGTGGCTTAAGTACCATATTGAGTTTTCATGTCTACTCAATGTGATACTCATAACATTAATCATTAATGTCTTCATTTTCAATAAAAAGAGCATTCAATATCCCTTATATAATATCTACTTGGTCTATTCACTAAAGTAAATAATTCAAGTGAGCCAAAACATCTCACAGAATTCATTGTCATGCAAATTATGACATCCATCAGAAGATTACACTACTGTTGAAATCAAAGAGTATAAATCTTTATTCACGGAATTGATATTTTCTCTAATGTTAAAAACACATCCAAACATTAGGCTTCACAATTTTTTTGTAAAGTGCATGTAGCATAATTTGAAAGCCGCATAAATAAATAAATGAATAAAAATATGATTAAAGAAACAAAGAATAGCATCAGCATGATGAGACTATGCATGAAGTAATAATTAATTAAAACTTAAAGTAAAAGCATAGGTATAAATTTTCCTAATCAATATATATATACCATCAAATCAAACAGTTAGCATTGATTTTTTTAGAAGAGAATTTATCCTGGAAATGTGTAATGGAAGATATTATATGCAAACCAAAGTTATCTCTAAGTTTCTGAATTTTTCATATCTATGATTTGTTATAAAAAAGAAATGCTAATCTTTTTTGCATCTTAATTAAGCTAGATGATATTGACAGTAGAGAGTGATATACCATTGCTTTAATTTGGAAGCATGGATTTGAAATTTGGAATAAAACAAAGTATCTGGCTTCACACTTTAATTTAATTTTATGCATGAATCTTTATCATATGCTGCATATTTTTATTTTGGCTTTTCTGCATGCTGAGATCTAAAGGAGCTACCGTATAGAAATGCATCTGTCATGTTGAAGTTGGCTGGCATGTGAAAATTTTCATTTATAAGCCTTTAATTACAAAACTATATAATACTTACATGTATTTAAACTTAATTTATTTATAGTTATCTCAATTTTTATCTCAATTTTTATCTCAACTTATCTTTCATTTATCAGAATTAGACATCTAAAACATTTTCACACTTAGAACTAGACATTTAAAGCGTAAACAAATATTAATGGCTCTATCATTTATCAATGTGAGATTTGAGTTTTTTCCAATAGGAGCAATCATTGTCCAATAAGAATTATAATTATACTAAGATAATAATAGATCATATGCATGCACATACATAATAAAATTCAACCATTAATTTTTAGATTAATACATTAATATATTCGGTAGAATGTTGACTGTGGGACCTAAGACAATCATTCTAGATGAAAAAAAATTGTGTAACAAAAATATAAAACTAAAGGTTAAAGATTTTCCACCTTAAGTGAATATCACTTCCTTTTATGGATTCGTACACAACAACTTTGTCAAGTGCCCCCTACAGTTAGATTATGTAATTAATAGTAACATTAGTCGGGGACTCGAATAATTAACAAGAGTGTGCCACGTGTCACAGTCAAAATTGGACATCAATAACTCCATTGCAAGATTCTATGCCAAGGAACCCATAGATTAAATTTTGTGTGCAAAAAGTATGCACTCAATTCTTATTCATTCTCCTCAGGTCCTTACCAAAATATGCTTATAGTGCTAAAGTGTCACTTGTGAACATCATTCTCTAACAAGCTTCTTTGAGTATATAGAGACTACAATCAAAGTTCTCTATATTTGTAGGTAATTCGTGTATAATTAATTAATCCTTGATAAATCATATAAAGATGCTTTTTTTAAATAAAAAAAATTGGAACTTAAATCCGGCTATCGTTAGAATTGGGTTAAGTAGGAGGATGAACATAGAACAACCTTTCAAACCCTGAAAAGACACTGAAAATTTAGTGATGTCTTTTGAGTGAATGTGATTCATTGTTTTCTAGTATATTTTAGCCGGAGATTATCTCATCAAAGGCTATAGGGTATTCTGTTAAAGATTCCTACCTCCTAGAAACCGATATTTGTTTGGTGAACCATTGTGTGAAATTTTATTTGAAGTGTTTTGTGCTTTTGAACAACCTAACTTACCTAAGAATTGGTCATGTTAGTTGCCATGAGCTGATTTATGGTATAAGTATAACACTACTTCTCATGTCACTAGTATACAACATTTAAATCACTACAAAAAATGAATATTTGGAGGGTGATGATTCTCGACATTTTCTATTACAATCAAATATCATACATTGTGATTAAAAAATGTGGAATAAATGACATCATACAGCAGGCTTGTATTTCAAAACCGAGAGTTTGCCTGACCCCTGCCGGCTGCTACATAACCAGACATGGCAACGGCCTTCTTTTTTCTCAGGTATACGAATGATCCGCTAACGAGCAACAAGAAAATCACAATGCCCTGCACAAAATTTTGTACATAATATACATGGTTAACATAAAACCTCGTTTATGGTTAAACTAGTTAAATGCGGTATAACGAATTTAAGTAGAAGTTACACAAATGAATATCCTGTAATATCAGTGCAGAGGTCAAGGCAGCTGAAAACAAAAACAACGGCAAGCTTTCAAATTTCGCCGACATTCATGAATAATCAAACTCATGTTTTAATTTATCATAACAATTTGACAGAGTAGAAATAGAAGTATGCCAAAAAGAAAACTAAGCACAAAGAAGGAAAACAGTAGAAGCTTTTACAAAATTATAACTATTACGACTTAACTGATAAGCGAAGAACTAACCAGATAAAGACAGTAGCAAAATCTCAAGAACTACAAGGTACATTGATATGAGTGTGTGCGGTTGATGTATTTTCATTTACATTTTTAAAAAAATTCACGGCGGAGATTGGAGCCCCTCAAAGGTAAACAACTGAGAACTAGTCCTAATACCACCAAACTAACAAAACAGTACCATAAAGCAGAAAGCAAGATCACAGAACAAGGACAGTATTATTGCACCCAAGATTGCGATCATTATTTGTTTATATAAGCGTATCCATGTCACACACATGGTTTACAATTATAAATTCTTGATTCTTTCTTAAGATTTAAAGAACCAAACACTATCAGAACTGTCAATTGTGGATGGACATATTAGTTCGAAAGCACTGTTGTCAATTGTGGGTCGTGGATATAATAGAAATTTGTTCTAATTCCGCTATGATACAAAGCTGTAGCCCCACTATTCCTGCTATTTAGCAACACTTTGTACTAAATAGCGTATCGCAGAACAATAGCGTATTGTTCAAATTCTACTATGTATTGCCGCTATTTGATAACATTGTTTGAAAGAATAAATATGCAATTAAACACTCAATATATGATTTGATTTTTCCATTCGATCAAGTTCAGAAGCTGTTAATTGAATTTAGCAACAAATATGAGCTAGAAACTGGATATTACCTCAAAACCAAGCACTGACAACTTCTCTTCAGTAACTGCAGGTATACAGCTTCTATAAGTGACATAAGCCTGCGACTTATTTTCTGAAACCGATGAGTCGTCCACTAAAATTCTCTGTGACTGCGAAGTTGTGAACTCTCCAGAAACATGTGAAACTTTATGCAAATTTGCAATACTATCGGAGATTTCCAAAGTAGAACGAGTTTTCTGAGGTTTTGTTTTCTTAGCATCCTTCTTTGAATCTTTAATCTCTTCACATTTGAATGGAATTCGGTACCCAGTCTCACTGCAGCGATATTTCTCATCACCCTATAAACTCCCCCAAAAAAAATTGTGGTTAACAATGAAGCAAAGAGACCTATGAATAAAACCTAGGCAAAAGACATCATAAGTGAAATCCTAAAGATAGACATAAAAGATATTCAAATCTTTTAAAAGCTTCACAAAACTTCATTTGGATGAGGGGTTGTAGATTTAACTTGAATCCTATTTTATCTATAACCCCAATTCTCCATCCAACCATTTGACATCACATCAACATTTACATTCCAAAGCAAGACTTCAAAAACAGTTTCTGGACAACGACACATAATCTCCTCAAATCCCTTATGTTTTAGAAGTCTTAAAATGACAAATAACACATTAGTATATAAATTGGAGTCAAATTTGTGGACTCATGTACTATGAAGAACTAATAAAAATATAGACATCAAATACGACACCGACACCTAAATACCATTAATAATTTGAGAAAATGAAAGTAATTACATGTGTCGTGTCGGACACACATCTTGAATTTCAAATGTCGGTACTATATAGCTCATATATGATATACCTAATCAACCTTAAATACTCATTAGCTAGTTTTGAAATGTTCAATTATTATTTTCCTTCAAAAATTGTGCAAATACTAAACATTTTGAGTTTCAAATTCAAACTCTTATTTGGGAATAACTCCAACAATCATTCAGAATATTAAAAAAAAAAAAAAATGGAACCTTTTCGGAGTAGAGGCAGGGAACACATGGACCAGAAGGAGCACAATCAAAGGTAAGGTTACTTCCTGCGGGTTTCTCTTTGAAACTCAAAAGAACTCTGCCCCCAAAGCCATGTCCATGTTGAGAATCTTCGCTGTTCCCAATTGAAATAAGAAGAAAAAGATTATAAATTTGAGGTAGATCAAAGCAATTGAATAGATCATGAATTAGGTTAATCAGGAGCTTACGTTTGTTGACCTAAAGCGCCAAATGAAGGTTGATGAAATAGAGAAATGGTGAAGAAGAAAAAGAACGGAAGAAAAAATGGCGAATTTGCTGAATTCATTGCTTTTCACTGTCTAACTTTCCTCAGATCCTCACTTCTTCTCTCCAAAATTCGTGAAGGCATTCACTCTTTGTTATTTTATTATAATTTTTTTATTTAATATTAAGTAGTTCAAAATCACTCTAAACATCATTTTCTAAGAAAAATTGTTATTATATTTTTGACACATTGTTAACTTTTTTATTTTAACTTTGTAAGAAAAAAATACTCATGTATTGAACATAAAAAATATTGACGGCATAAGAAATAACATTTTTTATAATAAAAAGACAATAAAAAACATATTATTTGAAATACACTGGTAGAAGTTTATAAAGGTTTCACCAAATTTATATCGAAAATAGATGTTTGAAAGTAAGAAGTTGGTTAAGTGATTAAATAAATTATTGATATTATAATTACATTATTCATACATAGAGATATAATAATTAATTGATTGAATTATTATTTTAGTCCTTTAATTTATTTTTTATTTTTATTTTGGTCCTTAACTATTTTTTGTTCTTTTTATTTCTTTAATTATATTTTTGTTAGTCAAGATCTTTTCCATTAGTTATTGTCAAAAAAACATTAATTTTTGATAACGTATCATTTGAGGTGGAAGAAGTGAAACTAAAATTAAATCAAAAAATAAGTTAAGGACCTAAAGGGAATAACAATTTTCCTTCTTTTTTTCTCCTCTTCTTCTCCAATTTAAGATTCATTTTTTTCTACTTTTTAATCATTCTTAATTTTCGATTTTCTATATCTTAAAATGTCTTACAATTCTCAAAACAAATCATTCAAACACCAAAATTTCTAATTAATTATCAAGATCAAAATCAACACTCATTTTTAACCTTACTTTTGCTTGTTCATAAATTACATTCATTTCACTCATAAAACAAAATAGATTATTCACAACAACAACATATTTCACTAACAAAATCATTAGTCAACTATGTAATATTGTTTAGAAATCAATATAAGGTGGTGTTGTTTATTTGTTGAATCATAATTTTGTTAATAAATTGTGTTGTTGTTGTTAATAATTTATGTTGGTTTATGAGCATGGTTGGCCCTATGCATCCAACCCAACTGTACATAACCTCCAATTTTGCTTCAAAAAGTGTTATAATGATAACTCTTTTTAGTAGTTATAAGTTGATATTAGATTTAGATTGTATTGAGATGTTAATTATAATTTTTTTTTGTCAAATAAGAGACGATAAATATTACTATAATTAACTTATACAACTACAGAGATCACGAGTTCGAATTAGGGATAAGACGTCTAACCTAATAATATCAACATTTCAGTTGAACTAGGACAAATGTTATTTAAAATTTAAATAAAGCAGTTTGAGTCTTGTGTGTTTCTTTGGTAAAAGTATAATACTTTGAAATGATTTTTAATTGTTAAAATTGCACTTTCTTTTTATTAGGGGTTCAATTTTTAAAATTAAAATAGGATCTCCAAAATGTTTAAGACGATATTGTTTATGAGTAACATAACTTGTAATAAGTAAGACATAGGTTTCAATAGTGAGAGTCTGAGAGAGAAGTATATAAGTAATTTAATTCAATAAATAAGGTTAAATATGAAAAATAGCAAATAAAGAATGATTAAGAAAAAGAAAAAAAAAATATTCCTAAATTGAAGAAGAAGAGGAAAAAAAACAAAGAAAAACTATTTTTCACCTTATGTCTACAAAAATTGCGTTTTTTTGACAAAAACAAACGAAAATTATCAACTTGATTAACAAAAGTATAATTAAGGGTTGGAAACAAAAAATAATTGACGAACTAAATTAATCAAAATAAATTAATTGGCTAAAAGATTAATTTAACCTTATTAATTTGATTATCAATATTAGTTTAATTAAATTGGTTACTAGTATGGTTAATATAACAATACCCACATAATAACAATAATCAACTTAACTAACTTAAGCAATTTTGTTTGAAAAATAACTTAACAAACTTGGCAAGTTAGTAACCAATTAATTGTTTAACTTAATTGTTAAATTTTTCTTTGTTTTTGCTAAAACCCAAAAGGCTCCCACTATTAGAGAGGTTCATTGGCTCACGCCATCTTTTGGTTGGGGTTAAAAGCAATACGGATGGTGCAGTTCGTGGTGCTCCTAACTTGGTTGTGATATTTTTGGAGATTATATTGCAGGTTTCATGGGTGGTTTGGCGATTAACATTAGCAACTCCTTTATTTTACATATTGAGCTTATTGATGTTATGATTGTTATTGAGATTGCTACTTATAAGGGATGTTGAAAACTTTGGTTGGAATATGAGTGTCAACCGGTCATTCAGGCTTTCTGCAACATTGACATTGATCCTTGGATTCTTCGTAATCGTTGGCTAAATTGCTTGATTTTAACTCATCATTTGTTCTTCTATTTTTTTCATATTTATCGTGAAGAAAATCATTAGCTGACAAGTTTGTTTCTCATGATTTGACTATTAGTTGTTTTAAGTGATATGACACTATTCCCTCTTTCATTGGGGATGATTTTGGTCGAAATAGACTAAGGCTTCCCAACTCTCGTTTTCAATAATTTATACTATTTCATTGTTTGAGTTTTCATCTAATCCCCTTATTTCTATATCATATTTTGATTTAATATATTTTGTTAGGGTGCATCAATTTGATGCTTCTACACTCTGACATTCTTTCGCTTAAAAAAATATCCACACATGAAAAATAAAGATACCTCAATTAAAATAAATGGAATTGGTGTTTCTATTCTCAAATACAAGAAGACAAATTAGGGGTGATGAGAAGAGATGGTGACTCGTATTTTATGGACAAACTCATCGAACTTTTTTCCAAACCAAAATTCTTAAAGGCAAGCGATATAATGGCATTTAGGCAAAGAAGAATTGTATGTGCTGAAGATCATAACAAACAAAGTAGTTGGAAACATATTTCACATTGTCAAATGTCAAGCTATATGGTGTGTAAATTGTTAAACATTCCTCTTCTACTTGCGGGATTTGGATTAATCTACTAGCCACATTAAAATGGAACACTAATAAATAATGTTAAATTATTCTTTTATTCTTTTCACTTATTTTTTAATTCCACTTTAGTCCTTTAAATATTTTTTTTTGTTGCGTTCTAGTCACTTAATTATACTTCCATAGTTAAGTTTGTTTAATTTCTATAAAAAAAAAATATTAAATTTTATACATGTATCATCTTTTTCATCTCACTTATTTTCAAACCCTAAAATTTATTATCTCTATCGATCTAAAAATTCAAAAAAATTATTAAATTCAAACTCATAACGTTTCAAACTCATAAAAAAAAAAAAATTCCAACCTCATTATTCTTGTTGTCCATGTTTGTACTTGCCAATGCAGAAAAATGAAGAAAAATATTAAAAGAAGATGTTATAAGCGGAAGAAATAGATTTTATTTGGGTAGCTAGTGTGAGATTTTACCCAAAACTAAAAAAGAGTTGAAAATAGAGAAGTTGTGAAATCCAAGTATGTAAAGGAGTGGAAGAGATAGGTGGAGTTGTGGTAGTTCTAAGTCTTTGAATTTGAAGGTTATCAGTTTTGATTTGGGTTTGAATTTGAACAGTTACGGATTCATGATTGAAGGAGATTTATGGGTTTAGATTTCATTATTTTATTAAATGATTAAACTATAATTGGTACTATTTTTTCTTTTTCTTTTTTGCATTATCTATTGTTGGAGATGAAGCTTTACTTTGTTTAGATATGGAGAAGATGAAGAAAATGAAGGAGATTACGAAAATGAGTGAGATGAAGGTTATGGAAGAATAGTAGGTTTTGAGATTTTTCATTTTTATGAGTAAGTTATGAATTTGAAAGGCTATGGGTTTGAAAGTCATAGGTTTGATTAATTTTTTGGGTTTTTAGATTTAAGGATATAAAAAATTTATGGGTTTGACGGTGAGCGAGATGAAAAAGATGACTCGTGTACAAAACTTAATTTTTTATTTATTTAAATTAACGGAAATGACCAACTTAACTAACGGAAGTATAATTAAATGATCGAAATAGAACGGATAATAATTAGGGACTAAAGTGAAATCAGAAAATAAGTTAAGGAACTAAAAAATTAATTTAGCATAAATAATAACCAAACGTAAAAAGTATAAATAACGAAAAATGCTAACAAATACCATATATTAAAAACTTAAATGTAATTTTTTTTAGTTAAAATTATATTGGAAATTGTGTTTTCAATTTTTAAAAAACTTAAGGTCTTGTTCGAGGTGGTTTTTGATTTTCTGTTATGAAATTTTAAAAAACTAAAACCAATTTCTATTTAGAGTTATCAATTTTTAGTTTTGAATTTCAATTCTTGATTGAGTTTCGTTTTTTTATTTTATTTGAATTTAATCACTCTCTTTACCATGACTCATTATGAACTCACTAAATATAAAAAATATTAACATCTCAAAATAATTAAAAATAAAAATATTAAATTTTAATCATTTAAAATAATTTAAATACTATATAATTGTAATTTATTTAATTATAATAATATTGGTTTAAAATTGTAGTAAGATGACTATTGTCGTAGTGATCGATCGTCAAATGCGGATACAACGGTCATAAGAGACAGTTGATAGTTGGAGGTGATGGTCGGAACGTGACTAATGGCAACTCAAGTGGTGGGAGATGGTGGTTGGAGCTATGTGGTTGGTGGTGGTGGCAGATGTTTGAGTTGGTGATCGGAGGTGAGTGGTCGAAAATGGTGGTGGCAGTTGTCGAAGGTTGGTGGTCAGTGATGATGGTGGTCGAAAGTGGGTGGTGGTTGGTGGAGATGGTCGTCGGAGATGGTGGTGGCGATGGTTAGAGGTGGGCAACTAGTGGTTTGACGGTGGCCGGAGGTGATGGTGGTGGTCGAAGGTGGATGGTTGATAGTGGTGGCGACATTGGTCACAGATGGGGCAATGGCCAGTGGTGATGGTGGCAGTTATTAGAGGTGTGTGGCTAGTGGTATTCGCAGTGGTTGGAGGTGAAAGTAGTGGTCGGTGACGGTGGTGGTTGATGGTTGTTGGAATGGTGATTATGTTATTGATGGTGACATGGTAATTTTAAAACAAAAACAAGAATTACAAAACTTAATTTTTTTAAAAAATTGTTTTCAAAGTAAAAAATCAATTTAATTTCATTTTATCCGAATATGTTTTGGGTTTGAGATTGACCTTCAAAACTATAAACTTGAGTCAGAACCACCCCTAAGTTGTCCTAAATTTTGTTATCTCTAATGTAAAATTTCTACTTTTTTTAATTCCTAGAGGGCACTAGCATGACCCATAAAAAAAATCCAAAGCTTGATGTGTGTGGCCCCATTATCTATCTAGGCCCAAGGTATAAGGTTAACTATAGGCCGATTAATAACTCTATAGAAAACAACCAAAATAAAAGCTTAATTAAAGGTAACCCTCACCCCCCGCTGAAAAACTAATATTTGGATTTTAAGAAGATATATTTTTACTTTATTTTATCATATTTTATGCTTTTAATTCCTACTTATTAAGATTTATGCAAAATTAGCGTTGAGAAGGAAAAAAATGCGAGAGTAATTTGATGGACTTTTAAATACAAGAATACTCCATATAGACCATGTAAAGTTATTTTGATATGTATTCAGGGCTCATGTCCAACATGCTTTTCAAAGAGTTATGGAATTTTTCACATACACCTCATCACTATTTTGAACATAATTTGAGTTACAGGTTCTTTTTGTAACCTTAGAAAGTTTACCAAAATAATCTATAAGTATACATAAATCAAAAAGTCTACACAGCCATTCATATCCTCTAACATGTTTTTTAAGCATATTTTCTTCTATTGGTTTGATATAGGTCATATTGAACTTCTGTGGAACCAACCTTTTTAGTGAGAATCATTTCTAAAATACTACTTAAATTTCAACCATTTAAAAGTGTGTAGCTAACTCATCTCTTTAAAATATTATTTGAAACACAACATTTTCAAATTAGTCTCTATATTCTTCATTCATGCTTTTATCATATACACTCATAATTGGATAAGTATTAATTGATCATATGATCAATTATCATATATTATTAAAAAAATAACAAAGTCTGACAATAATAAAAAAATAATTGTAAAAGTTTAAATCAACATCCAATAGTTAGTAACATATCAATTCAATTGTAAGAGTTTAATTTTGTAAATTGTAATCTCAAATGAAGAATTTAACTCCTTTTGAAAACAGATAATTAAATGATCATCAATGTAACATGAATTAATAATTTTTAATTCAATTTTTTCTTAAAAATATCATTATCCAGTTAAGGTCACAAATCACATTTGAGTAAAACACTAAAATGTGGTTTGATAATTTCATGACGAAAACTATATGCTAAAAATCAGTCTGATAGAAGTTATACTAGGTTAACATTTAACGCCTACTAGCTTTACAAGATACAAGAACAACTAACTCGTAAGATAATTGTTCGTCCAACCCTTTAATTTTACTCATAGTCCGCACATACTAAGAGTGATTTTTTTGAGTCCATTTGCATTTTATTATGCTAAATAGCAAATCATAGAGAAAGGCTTGTGTGACTATTTAAATATTGTTTCGATTTAAATTTGTAAATTCATGCATTGATATGTGATTCTGACCCTTGTAACTATATTTTATTTTAAAAAAGTAACAATTACATTTTTTGTCCACTATATCCGATTATCTATTTGGGCGGCGCAAGGTAAGATTATAAAACATAATAGATTTTTAGTTTTTTCTAATAGTATATTTTTATAATATAATTTTTTCAAAGAAGTGATTTAATTTTTATTTTTTTGTGTACTGTGGATCAATTTTTTTAACCTAAACTCGAACTAATGTATCACAACTTGTTATCATTCATTAACATCCTAATCTAATCCGTTTAACATACAAATTTATGGAGAACGAGTTAAATGGAACGATCCTCCCCGCATACTTAGGTCTAACAACAAGCCACATCTTTTTTTTTATATGAAGTCATCCCTAGTACTAAACTAAGAGTGTAAAAGTCAAACCAATGATTCAATAAATCTAAAAGTTCGATTAAAATCAACTAAATTGGTTCAGTTTTTTCTATGTCCCGATATGAATCAAACTAAACCAATCAAACTCAATATCTATTAGTTTAAGTACATATATCTTTCAACTTTCACGTCATTCAAAATCGATCACTTGAGACATAAACAATAATATTTTTATTATTATTCCTTTTATTTTACATAATATTAATAGTATTAGTACTACCTTAAAAAATATATTGTATTCATGTATTTTTTAATCATTATACATTGTTTTTTTATTGTAGCTTATGAATTTTTTTATCTATACTTATGAACTTTTTTTAATAGTATAAAAAGTTATTTAGATTTTTCAAACCAATTTTATTAAATAATGTAAAAAATCTTCACATATTCACAAACATTAATATAATAAGATGTGACTGTTTATATGTTATAAATAACTATATTAAAAAATTAATTAAAAAATTAAATTTGTAATAATATTTTTGCGTATGTGAGAGAAAGGTGTATAAAAACTATTTAATA
>JBBPBP010009778.1:7917586-7932750 GCA_037974735.1 Cicer chorassanicum | reverse complement strand
TTAATATACATTATCAATGTCAATATCGTAGTCGATTAATCACAAATTATCTTAAATTTTACTTTTAAAATAATTAAAATCAAAGTTAATATTTTTTATTTGTTGATTTTAGTCAAAGTTCATATATAAATATTAAGTAATTTAAATTGATTAGTAATGTAAATAATTATTACTAATAAAATAAAATTATCAATGCAGTAATATAACTAATAAAATAACAACTCGTAAGTCTTGAAATCTAATTATATGAATCAATTATTAATATTATAATATTTACGATTTTTCTAAAGAAAAAAAATTCATAGGCAAACAAATAATGTTTCAATAATTAAGCATAAAAATATATCCCTCTTTGTCGAGGCTAATATTTTTAAATTAAAAACACACCAAGTTGCAAGAAATAGACCAATAAGAGACCAAAGAGTACCTATTGCCCTATCACTTCAAGGTCACACTTCCCCAGACAAATAGCAACAAGAATCCCCCAACAACAACCTCAGCCATAGAATAGAATATGCCAACCCATTTTCTCTTTCTCCATCCAATCATCTACCATCCAAACATGTACATCAAAACCACCAATTAATTTGGCTAATCACCTACGTAACCTAACAATATCTTTTCCCCTAAATACTTAATCATATTATTATCATACTCATAATAATTCATGCATCCCTTCCCTATTTGCTTATGTTTCTATTTATAAACATAAGTAATCCAACAAAATTAATATATTTGATTCAGAATTTAGATTAAATACACTATAAAATTAAATCAAATACATTAATTTTTGTTGACTTTTATTTATAAATAGAAATAATATATTACTACTCTCCCTACTTAATTAATTAATATTCTTCTATTATTTTTTTCTTTCTATCTCTTGGGTCAATTTCCATCTTTCGCCTCAATTTACAAACCCAAGTCAACCAAGGACAATTTTAACCAAATTATATTTTTAGGCAACACTAATAATATTACTATCCCCACCCCCACCACTATACTTCCCTGAAGACATAGCTTGAAAATTCGACGACGAAGAAGAAGGCGACGAACGGCTGCTACTTTCCGGTGAACTATCCTTAGAAGGCAGTGACGAATATTGCAAATTCAATGACAACGGTAGAGGTTGAATGGAAGAAGAAACTTTTTCTTTTAAATTCAAATTAGCCATCTTAGAAGAAGGAGGCAGCATTGGCGTTGGCCTAATTGGCTTGGTCATCAATCTTTCACCACTCGCCACCGGCAATGTTACCGGAGCCATACCTATCGGAAAAGCTGTCCCGGAGATGCTGCCGTAATGTGACGCTGGATATGCACTAGGGGTAGGTGGCGGCAGCGGCACCGGAGTTTCTTGCTCTCTTTCCATTATAGTCAAAGATTCCATCACCTAAAATAAAAAATCATAATCAAAATTAGATCTTATTCTTAAAATCACTGATTTTTAGGCATAAATCAAATCAATGATAATATTATTAATTAATCTCTCAAAAAAATATTATTAATTAAGAACGATAATAATAATAATAATAATAATAATAATAATAATAATAATAATAATAATAATAATAATTAATTGATTTTTGACTGCTTAATAAAAAAGTTGATTTTTGATCGGCGAGGTCAGAGGTCAATTGTCACGCATTAAGATCATATATATAATCAAATCAAATAATAATGATACATTTATATTTTAGTTTTAAAAATATTTGACCAAATATCATTTAATGTATATGTAATTATACTTTATATTTAATTTCTACTGCAAATATAATAACACTTTATATTTATATATTAACAAATATAATAAGTAAGTAATAATAGATATAAATTATGGAAAAGAAAGAAAAAAAAAGGAAATAATTAGAAAGATTAAAATAAGAATGAAAGTACCGTATCGGTGGTGATGTCAAAGAGGCTAGACCTCCGGCGGCGGCGGTTTTGGTTATGACGGCGGAGGAAATACTTCTGAGCATGACTTGCGACCTGAGTTGGTGTACGAGTTTTAACAAAGTTTCTTGAAATTCCTCGCCAATCACCTTTACCAACCTTTTGCAACCCCAATAGAAAAAGCTTATGTTCTTCCTCTGTCCAAGGAACACCTTCATAAACAAAAATACATCAAATTAAATACATTCATTATTAATTTTAATTTTCGTTTATTTAATATTTTAATTTTATTTTAATTGCTAACCTCGTTTGCGCTCGCGTGTACGGCTGGAGGCGTGAACGACGTCGTCGGAAACGTAACCGGCATCAGCAACGGTGGAGTCTTGAGGCGGTGGTTGTTCGTATTGAGAGAGGTTGTTCAAGCTAGCACTTTTTCTGAAAGGGTTGGTATTGTTGTTGTTGTTGTTACCTCCGGTGAGTCGAACACCGAAAATCATGATACTGTTTTCGCCGTCGTTGCATGTTCGAGAGTTGTGGCCGTTGTTGCCGCACTGTGAGCACGTGCGAGACAAAGACATCTTCTCTTTCACAAAAATATAAATAATATTGTTCAATCAATTCATGTAAGGAAGATAATTTAGAGAGATATTATATATAAACTCCATAAAAAAAATAAAAAATAAAAAAAGGTATTATATAAATATGTATACGATCCAAAACAAGAGAGGAGGGGAGCGAGTGTTTCTCTCTCTCTCTCTCGAATTTTTTTTTTGTTGACAAAATCTCTCTAATCTTTCATATTTGATGGAAAGATAGAGAAATAAACAAACCAATAAGAGACCAAAGGTATATAAATATATTCCTCTTTTGTCCGGACTAATATTTAATGCTTTGTCAAAAAAAATAAAACTTATTTAATTAATAATACACCAAGTTGCTAGAAAGAGGCCAATAAGAGACCAAGAGTACACCCACTGCCCAATCACTTCATGGTGATTCACAATTTAATTAATTAATTAAAAGAATGTATAATTGATTATTATCATATTTTTAAATAAAAAATTATAATTTAGTATATAAATTAATATTTTAATAATTAAACGTGAACAAGAGCTGGTTCCAGTCCGTTCAAGAGCTTAACATCCGTAATATGTAAGAATTAAAAGTATATCGTTAGAACCGGTGCAAACCGGTAAAACAACATAACTAGTGTAGGTTTTGGTGAACTGTCTGGTCCCAAAAAACCGTTTATACTACATAGAATATTAAAGGCGATGAATTAAAGGAAGAGCAATTTGAAAGGAACGTTGAAAGAGTTGGAGAAGCTTAGAGAGTAAGAATAAAAAACAATACCAAAAAAAAAAAAAAATCATTAAAGTAAAGTGAATGATTTTTAAAAAGATAATATTGAAGAAATACAGAAAGCTTCACTGACCTGATTGTAGAAAATGGTGCCAAATCAACACATGAATGAAAGAGAAGGATGCAGATGGAGAGATAAATTGGAGAATGAATATATGAATAAAGAGAGATGATTTTTGTTGTTATGGTTTAGCGGTGGAGGAGATATGACTTACACTTGTTCTCAAGGAAAACCAATCCTCCTTCCTCTTTTTCTAATGGATACTACTATAGTGGTTATAGTCCTCATGAAGCATAAAATAAAAGGCAAAACTATCTTTATTCATGTGCAACACTTAATTCTTTATTTTTTTGTCTACTAGTAAATATATTTGAGGTGTTAGGTATGTAGTATGTGCTTATTGTCTTGTAATTTTAAGGTATCAAATTCAAATTCCTTCGGAGATAGTTGTAAATTTGTCATTACTAGCACTTTGATTAATAAAATTTTTTTCCTTCCCCAATTATTAGTTTTTAAATATATTTTATGATAAAATATAAAAAATTAGTATAATGCTTACAAACAATAAAATGATGTTTTTATCTTATAAATTAATGATATTTCCAAAAATACAAAAGTCAATAAATATTTCTTTGATTCATAAAAGTAATAGTTAATTTATTGGTTTAGAAAACAATGAACCAAAATTATTTTATTTGTAAATGTACCGTAGAAGATCCCTGTCATTTTATCTTTTAAATCGTTTATAAAGTTATGTTTTATTTTTTGCTCTCGATTATGTAAATACTTATGTTTTGATGAAGACAAAGACTAAGTCAATTATGGTCAAATATGCTAAAAGTCTTATAATGTAAAGGTACATGATGCAATCTAATAATCTTATATTTCAAATGCACATGAGAACCTTTCATTTTAGCATATGCATGAAAAGAATTTTCAAATTGTCAAAATGCATGGACAATGTTTGAAAATCATGTTTTTGACAAAAATCAATGTTGTATTCAAATACAACATATTGTAGCCGAATACAGACTCAAGTCAGTAGCTAAAACTAAATATATGTATTCGACTAAGAGACAGTGTATTCGAATACAATTGCTATGTCAGTAGCTAAAACAGAACTTTCGTATTCGAATACGAGACAGTGTATTCAAATACAAGTGCTAGGTCAGTAGCTAAAACTGCACATTTGTATTCGACTACAACATGGTGTAGCCGAATACAAAATCAAGTCAGTGGCCAAATTTACTCTTTCGTATTCGACTACAAGGTTTCATATTCGAATACGACGTTGAAATTTTGAATAAAAACTGAACGTTACAGAGGTGTATTCGACTACACACAAGTTGTAGCCGAATACAACTGCAAAGCAATGCAATTTTTTCAGTTCTAAAATGGCTCTAGATCATTGTATATGTTAATCAAACCTCTATGAACGATTGCCAGTGATATGAAGTGATGTCTAAGGAGTATAAATACTTTCTAGCTTCAGACTTAACAAATAACTCTTTTTCAATATCTTAACATCAATCTTAGAACAACTTTGAACAAACTTTGTGAAATGTTTTGATTTATTCAAAGTCTCACTTTCATATTTCAAGTACAGATTTTACATTGTCCTATCATTGAGAAAAGTTCTCTATTGTACTTGAAATTATATTAAATTGTTATCATTGTACTCAATTGTTATACACTTTTGATCCCGGTCAAAGTCATTATTGTAAACCATTCAAGTTATTGTGTAAATTGAGGAAAATATTGTTCTTTCTTCAAGTGTTGTAAACTAAGATAGTTGTGTGCTATCTTAGGTGTTGGGTATTGGGCTCCCTTCCTATGTGGAGAAAAGCCCAAATATTGTAGTCCATGTGTCTCACTTATTTAAGTGGAGAGTGGTCTAATTAGGGTGGTAAGAGAGAGACTATTTTGAGAGAAAAGGCAGCCACCAAAAGAGAAAAGAGAAGAGTAAACCCTATTCTCGATTTTGTTAAATCAGTCTCAGAAAAATATCAATTGTGCATTCTTTAACCGTTGGATCGGGCTGAAATTTGGACAGTAGGTTCGCCACATTCAGAGCTTCGTTTTCAACGGTCGGATCAGAGAAACGACTACTGGAGTGGGAGAAATCGTGCTCGCACAGCAGCAGGTTTTTTGGTGTTTTTTTCTTCTTCTTGCTTTTCATTTGTAAGCTTTAGTGCTTTGTTATTTTGGCTGGTTGTAGACACACTTGGTGCATCTTTTTGAGACTCTCTTGTACCCTTATTTGATTATAGTGGAGCTATTTCTTTGGTCTGGACGACCCGTGGTTTTTACCCTTGCATTGAGGGGTTTTCCACGTTAAAATATCGGTGTTCTTTACGCTCTTTTATTTTGATTAATTTGTTGCCATATATTTGTTGTTACTCCTCACGGGTTCTTGCAAGTTGGGGGAATTTTATATCCGCTGCGTATTACTTGTTATTGTGTTTCTGTGTTTATTCCCATCATTAGGGTGATTGTTAGGAGTTTGTAACAGATGTCCTAGCGTGAGACTTGTACTTATTCTAACAATAGTGGAAAATTTCATGTGGTGTGCTAGAGGACTTGATGTACCTTTGGTTGTAAAGGAAACCAGGATAATATTGTTGTGTTATTTATTTTTCTGCCATTTACTTTTTACCATACACTATCCTAATCAGAAAAATTATCTACTAAGTATCTAAAAAACTAGAAAATTTCTAAACACCTAATTCACCCTTCTTAGGTGCGTCTTTGTACTAACAGATTATGTATTTTATTTTTTAAAATATATATGATCCTTTAAAAACATCTAATTTGTCATAAAAATGCATAGTGGTAAGTTCGTGTAGGATTATTATTATCAGTTTTTTAATTAACAAATCTAAATTTAATTGATAGGATTCTTCGAACCCATAAAAAATACATCAATATATATCATTTTCATGATATTTTTATTCATTCTATTCACCTTTAATCCACATTAAAATAAAATTATTTTTGATAATTATATATAGACTTGTCAATGAACATTTTTAATGATACGTCGATATTTTTAAAATATATTTTTGTAAACATATTAAAAGATAAGAGATCTAAACGAGCGAAAAGAAAAAAGATAAATGATAATTTTGTCAATGTTTTAAAAGATAAATGATAATTTTATAAACATGTAATTTTGGCTAAAATAAATAAGGTTTAATTGCATTTTTGATTCTATATTTTATTACGGTCACGAAAAATCACCTTTAGGGTCAAAAACACTATTTATAAGGCTAAAAATCACCAATTTTTTTAGTAATAATTAAGGGTTGGAATCAAAATCAGAACAAATGTGATAATTGAGAGAACAAAAAGTTCAATTTTAAAAAAGAAGGACTATTTTTGGTAGATGGGATAAAATAGAGAAATAAAAAATAAAATAAAATCAATTTGTGTTTCTATATAACTAGAGATGTTAAAATTTGTCCTTAAGTCTTAACTCAATTGAAAAAATATCAATATTTTTAGGTTGGATATCATGTCTCATGTTCGAATCCAAAATCGTATAATTGTGTTTTTTAATTTTTTGTGATATTTACTATCTCATTTATGACAAAAAAATGCTAAAATCTAAATCAATTCAAATAAAATTGTAAATTGACTCCATAAATTGAAAATTGCATAGAAAATGATATTATTTGATGTCTTTGAATCTTCTTTTCTTTTGCAAAAAAATGTTTAGATAAGATCATATTTTATATTCTTTTGCGAAGTAAACCGTATAAATTCCAATTTTAATACTTAGTTATGTTTTAATAATATATTATGGTTTAAGATTAAATAAATTTTAGTCCTTAAAAAATTTCGAAACTTCATTTTTTGTAATATAAAAAAAAATTATTTTGTAGTACAAAATTGTCACGCAAGTTGTTGTAGTCACTCATATAATGTCAACATAAAACTTTAAATGTTTATAAGGATTAAAAATTTATTTAACTATCGATTTAATTTAATCTATTATTTTATTATTTCATACGTTTTAAACATAATTGATTATTATTTTCATGTAATGCTATTGTTTAATATATTATATTTTACATCAAATTTATTAATTTACCATGAATTTCTAATAATAATATCGATAAAAAGTATAAATAAAATCTCAACTTTTATAAAATATGCATGAGTATATTGCTAGTATTAGAATATCGATTCTTAAATTCTAGCTCAACTTACAAATGTCAATATTATTAGATTAAACATCATATCTCGTATTCGAATCAAAGGCTCGCAGTTGTATGTGAATTTATGCTGGTAATTATAAAATTTCATCTATTAAAAAAAATAGAATATGCCAATCAATTTTCTCTTTCTCAATCAAATAATCTCCTCGTCCAAGTAATTCGGCTAATCACCTACATAATCTAACAATATCTTTTTTATTCTTATTCATAAATATCATAATCATACTCATAGTTCATGTACCATTGTACCCCTCCCTCTTAAATATATTATCCTCCCTACTTAATTAATTTCTATTTCTTTCTCTTTCACTTTCAGTTGCCTGAATTTCCAACTTTGCCCTCAATCTACAAACCAAGAATAAACTTAATCACTCTATTTTAAGACAACACTGAAAATACTATCCCCATTGTTGTACTCCCATGCAAGCATAGTCTAAAAATTAAGCCGAAGAAGAAGACGACGATATCGAATGGCCACTACTTTCCGGTGAATTATCCTTAGAAAGCGAAGAAGCTTGAAGCTTCAATGACAATGGTTGAGGATCAATGGAAGAAGAAGCTTTTTCATTCAAATTCAAATTAGCCATCTTAGAAGAAGGAGGCAACGTTGGGGTTGTCTTTGGAATGCCGCCGTAATGTGACGGAGTATATGCGTTGGGGGTAGGTGGCGCCGGTGACATTACCGTTTCTTGCTCAGAATGCTCTCCTTCCATTATAGTCAAAGATTTCATCACCTAAAATAAAAAATCAACATCAAAATTAGATCTTATTATTAAAATCGCATTAATGACAATAATTTTATTATTACTAAAAATGTCTTGGTAATAAGTCCTTAATTATTGTTTAAGGATTCTAAATACAAAAACTATTTATTGAAAAAGTTAACTATATTAATTTTTTTGGTAAAAAAAAAGCTATATTAATGTTCAATGTCAATAATTAACTATTTTAGATTTATTTGACACTCAAAATCATAGCCTTTATAAAAATTATAAAAATTTAAATATAATTTTGGTTTTTTATCTTTTACTCAATTAATATTTATTTTGATCTTTTATTTATTTTTAATTAATTTTGATTCTTTATCTTTTACTCAATTAATATTTATTTTGATCTTTTATTTATTTTTAATTAATTTTGATTCTTTATCTTTTATTTTAGTCATTTATCTTTTGTTTGATAATCATTTCAATTTCTTATTTTCGTAAAATTATTTAAGTTTATCCTTTTATAAATGACCAAAATAAATATTTCTTAAAAGATAAAGAACAAAATGAATAAATAATAAATAAAGGAGCAAAATGAATAAAATAAAAGATAAATTATCAAAATAAATATTAGATAAAAGATAAAGGATCAAAATTATATTTTAGTCAAATATAAATAATAATAATAATAATAATAATAAAGATAAAATTATGAATTAATTTAAATTAAAGGTAAATTTTGAAGAAAAAATTATATCAATTATACATTTATGCGTTGGTACAAATATTTTTCAAAATTCAGTTATGCTTTTGAGAAAAAAAATTGTTTAAATAAAACAAAAAATTTGTAACTCTTAACTTTTGAAATTATTAGAATTTTGAATGAATAAAAGTAAGAAAAAAAAAAATTACCGAATCAGTGGTAATGTCAAATAGGCTAGATCTTCGACGGCGGCGGTTTTGGTTATTACGGCGGAGGTAATACTTCTGAGCATGACTTGCTATCTGAGTTGGTGTGCGAGTTTTGACAAAGTTTCTTGATATTCCTCTCCAATCACCTCTACCAAGCTTTTGTAATCCCAACAGGAATAACTTATGTTCTTCCTCAGTCCAAGCAACAGCTTCATTAACCAAAACCAAATCCATGTAAAAAAAAACATTAATCAAGTGTGGTTTATTGTGTCATAAAAATAATTGTAGCATTTGAAAGTAAACTATATAAATGAAAAAGAGTTTAATAATTTTACTAAATTATGTTTATAAATTATAAATTGATTACAATCATCATAAATATAAATAGTAAAATAATAAATTAAGAGTGACACATATAATATTAATTAGAGAGTACGATTGATAAAATAATTAAAATTGCATTAAAAATAAAATAATAATTTTTTTTTTGCAAATACGATAATTATTATAAGACGGTGTAACATTTAAATTTATTTTTAATTACTAACCTCGTTTGCGCTCGGGGGCACGGCCAGATGCATGAACTACATTGTCAGATATGTAACCGAAATCAACGACGTTGGATTGTTGAGGTGGCAATTGTTCGTATTGGGCCACGTTGTTCAAGCTGGCGCTTTTCCTGAAAGAGTTGTTTGCTCTGATGACTGGAACGCCAAAAATCTTGATTATTTTCTCTTTGTTGTTGCATGTTCGAGAATTGTGGCCGTTGTGGCCGCACTGTGAGCACGTGCGAGACTGGGACATGTTATCTTTCACAGAAATAAAAATAACACTCAATCAATTCATAAAAGGAAAATAATCTAGAAAACCAAATTAAGAAATAAAGAGAAAATGAATATTTCTCGCTAATCTTTCATCTTTGATGAAAAGAAAGAGAAAGAAGTTGAGGAGATCTGGTGAAATAAAAAGACTGATTTGATTTGTTATATTTTGAATATGTTTTAATTGTGGTTGCGTTGAGTTCACGTTTAGGTGTTGGGGTTAAATATTGTTGATGTGATTGTAGTTACACTTGGGTTGAGCTCACGCTGGGTACCGAGGCTAAACATGTGATTGTGGTCATGGTCGCGTAAGAGTAAAAAGTTGAAGAGATTTGGTGAAATAAGAAGGTTGATTTGATTTGTTATATTTTGATTAGGTTTTAAATTATGGTTGCGTTGAGTTCAAGTCTAATCGTTGGGGTTAAATACTATTGATGTGATTGTAGTTAC
Organism: Cicer chorassanicum; assembly: GCA_037974735.1. Taxonomy (NCBI): domain Eukaryota; kingdom Viridiplantae; phylum Streptophyta; class Magnoliopsida; order Fabales; family Fabaceae; genus Cicer; species Cicer chorassanicum. Next base: position 7,922,387 of record JBBPBP010009778.1, on the reverse strand, counting down.
AATAGCGTTAAGTTCACGCTGAGTACCAGGATTAAACATGTGATTGTGTTTACAGTTGCGTTGAGCTCACGCTGGATACCCGAGTTAAATATGTGATTGTGGTTACAGTCGCGTTGAGGTCACGCTAGGTACCAGAGTTAAACATCTGATTGTGGTTATAAAAGCGTTAAGGTCACGCTGGTCTAAAACAAGTTAACAAGTTGATATGGTTGTAATTATGGTCGGATTGTATTCACGTTGAAGTATTGTGGTTAAACGTATGATTCTAGTTACCGTCACGTTGATCTCACGTGAGGTATTATGGTTCAACAAACTGACGTGACTATAACTATGACCTTGTAGTGATGCTAAAATCATCGTAGTTATACTATTGATATTGTCGCGGTTATTTAGGGTTGATCCAAGAGTAAAACAATTGTTTTAGACTTTCAAACAAAATTAAATTTTTACTTTATAAAAAAGTCTCAAAAAACATTTTGTACTTAGTAAAAATACTTCATATTCTAATATTTTAAAATCTAAAACTAATTAAATCTGATCTAAAAATAATATTATCTCAAAAAATATTATATTAATTAACTAAAATATTATTTGAAAAAGAAATATAATTTAAAGTTGATTATTTATTAATTTAATAAATAATGTTTATTATAAAGTATCTAAAAAAATACCTTTTCACAATTTTTGTTAGTAATTTTATTAAAAAATTATTATAAATTCTAAAAAAAATTATATTAAATTTCGTTTGAGACCTTTTTATGTTTTGAGTCGATTTAGCGGTTACAGTCAAATACAAAAGCCTTACTCTTGTGACCAAAGTTAGCAGATTGTAAAATGTTTTATAAAACCTTGGTTTTATTAATAACTGTTTTTATTTTCTAGTTAGCGTTGCACATTAAACTTCGTAAAGGGTTATTATTGACTAAATTCCATTTTAATCTTCAACGTTTCGATGTTCACACACATTGTCATCTATCTTATTGAAGTGAGTTTGTGCAGGGGCCAAACAAAAGGAAGAGTAAACTTAACACAAACTAAAATTAAAAAAAAAAAAATTAATAGAGAAATAATTTAATTATATTATTTAACTACTTTTTAAAATATTTTTAAGATTTTTATGTGTGCTCAAATGTTTATGTCTAAATATTATGCTCAAAAATGTATTTCTCCAAAAGGAAATAAGAGCTCATTGTCATTGTTTTGTAGTTATGATTAGATGCAAAAAAAAGCCTTGAACTCGTGACCACAATTTAAAATTTATTTATAGAATATGTGACTTGACGTAGACTCTATTAGATAAGGGCGATAAACGAAGCTCTTATTTAGTAATACTCATTTATGAATTTATAATGTTTTTTTATAAATAAATTTAAATAGTTTATTATTTTTCTTTTTAATTTTACATTTATTATTGTAACTAAAATCGTTTTTTATCCTTTATAATTTAAAATAGAATTTAACTTATATACATTGTTAGTGTAAATTTTTTTTACAACGTCAATCAATCACAACCGTTAGATTATCAGAGATATTTAATTTTTGTCAAAACTATATGTAAAGTCATCATTTGAATGATTGTGATGACCTTTTACACTAATTGTGAATAACAATTAAACTCTTTAAAATAAATAATTTTAAAATAATTTTCATGAATAATTTAATTATTATAATTTAAAATAAAAAATATATCATATTAATAAATAATTTATGTATTATTAAATTATATATAAATAATTTAAATTTTAAAATAGATAAATAAATAAAAAATATATCAAATTGATAGATTTTAAATTATCATTTTTAAAATATTTTAAATATTAATTGATAAAATTTATTTTTAACAAAAAATGTTCTTTTATGTCATTTTACATTTTAAAATTTATTGAATTGAAAATTTTGTCAAACACTTCAATTAAATTATTAGTTATCAGCTGTTAACTATTAGTGAATTTTGTCGAACAGAACCTTAACCGTGTCACTTTTATTAAAAATAGTCATATTTAAAGCAATTAATATGCAAAACAAAAAATAAGAATGGTCTCTCTAAAAAATTACTTACTATTATAGATGATCTCCACTAAAAGTTTGTTTGGTTGGACCCAATCTTTTTGTACAAATTTAAATATTAATACTTGTTATTATTTATATAAAAAAAAATTAATAACAAAATTCAAATAAGTGAAAAATTACAAGTTCACACTCTTGTTTATATCAAATGTTCCTAAAATATTTTATTATTTTAACTGCACTTTGAACACAATTTAGTTATTTATTCAAGTTAATTTTTGATAGAGAATTAATGTGACCAATATAAATGTCATATATTTTGTACTTCATCTATTTTACCCTAAGTATTAGTAAAATAAATTTATTTTAAAATAAATGTTACTTCATCTAATTTTTTTAATTGTATTTTTCATTATTATTATGGACATAGGCATGAACTCAATGTTACTTATGATAGTAGAAAATAATTTTTTTTTTAATTCTTTAAAAGCAGTTGTTAATATTTTTTTTTTAATTCTTTAAAAGCAGTTGTTAATATTTTTTTATATTTTAAAATGGAGGGAGAAATAGGTTACTTGACTCTTGTCGTGATAAAAGATAGTGACATGGCATGAGATGAGACTGATATGCCTTAGGGAAAGGAAAGATATTGTGTGTGGCATTTGATATCATAGATAGACAGAAACATATAATTTTTGTCTGATAGTGTCGTGTTTGATTGATGGTATTAATAGTGTTTCGTTGGAAGATAATAACGTCCATCAATTAGGACCGTCCTCTTTTGTGCCATGTTGTCTCGGTTAGATAACACGAGACTAAAATGTGTGTCCAATGTTTGTTTAGCATTTAATGTCTGACATTATTTATCGAACGAATTCAAAATTGGAAAATCTAATATCCCTTTCTTGAATACACGTATTAATCTAACTTTTTAGGGTGCATATAATTTGTTAAAAAATTTGAAATTGAAAGTTACTATTTTTATTGTATGCTGTTTGATTTCAAAATAAAATTAGATAAAATAGTCAACAAGAGATCGAAAAAACCACTAATTCTTGTTACTTGTCAAGTTATGATACAATTTTTTACTTCAAGTACGAACTATAAAAAATAGCAAAATATAATCTATATTTTCTGTTAAATTTTTACATCCTTCTCATTTTTTATTTATTTTCTTTTTAAAATACAGTGCAAAATTGTTTTAACATAGAGTATGTTATTGTGTAAATTTAAAATTTGTTGAAGTCTTACATTGTATATTGAGTAGGTTTCAACTCTATAAATACTAAAGTTGACATAATTGTTCCCGTAGTCACTCAACTTAATTTCAAGTAACACTTCAGTCATTTATCTTCTTTTTTTTTCTTCTTCGATTTAGTCTTTTATTTAATTTTAAGTAACAATTTGATCATTTATATCTTTAAATTGTCAAAAATGTTATCATTTTTTTTATAGAAACTTAGAAAATTCATCAAAATCTTCAAACAATACCTATAAAATTTAATACAAATTTCAAGAAAATTCATATATTCATTAAATGCATAACTCAAATAAACTCATATTTACATCTCCAACAACATCAAATTCATCAAATAAAGAATGCAAATATGAATTTATTTGAATATTTGAGTTATGAATTTGATGAACTTTGCATTATATTGAAGATGATAATAAATTTTATGGGTTTTGTTTGAAATTTTTGTAAAAAAATGACAATGTTGTTGACATTTTAAGACATAAAGGATCCAATTATTACTTAAAATTATTAAAAGACTAAATCGAAAAAAAAAAAGATAAAAGAATGAAGTGTTACCTAAAATTAAGTTAAGGAACCGCGAAAGCAATTATACATACTAAAGTCTCACATTGGATAATTAACATATGTGAATTTGCTTCCATCACGTGCTATATAAAGAGTGTCAAATTCTTGTGAAAAGTAACCAAAGTTTGATGCATTTTCCAACTTTCTCTCATCTCCCTCATCTATTCGATGTACTTCTAAGTCACTTATCCCTTTTCTTTCTGTCCCTTTGTTTTTGAGTGGTCATAATACCATTATTTTTTTAGAGTGGTTTTTATGCCGTAGTTCTTTCAATTTATGAGCGGTCATAGTACCATTTACGAGTGACTGAAATCTCTTAAAGAGAGCAATCTAATTCGCGATTCAACCAAATAATATCTTCAGCGGCATAAAATGTATTAATTATCGTAAAAATAATATTATAACTTGTTCAATGCATAGATATATTAAATAAGATGGAGTGCAAAATTGTTTATTTTGTGCATCGATCATCAAACATAGTAGAGTACAAAAAGTTGTCATATACAGTTTTATACTGTAATGTCCAGTACTGAGTGTTTGCGAATCAAACGCATTCATAGTAATAGATTAAACTACTTATGTCATTAAATATAAGACTCATTTTGACAATTTATTTGTCCTTTTTATAAAATTTTCTTTTAATTTTAACTACATTAATTATTTATTTTCTAATATATCATTAATTAATTTACATCTATTTTCTATAATCAACAATGAATGTTATAATAAAAATATTAACTAATTTTTTTTTAAAGGATAAAATTTTAATATTAATTGTCAATAAATTTAATATTAGCATCAAATTTCTTAATTTCCACAATTTAATTAAGGAAGTCCTATAATTAATTAAGAACGAAGGTAGTAGTAATTAATTGAATTTCTTTTTTCGTAGATTCTCTTAATTGATTAAGATAACTTTTATTCTCTCTAAAGAATCTAATGTTGAAACACACGCTAAATATAAAAAAAATA
>JBBPBP010009778.1:7886559-7913662 GCA_037974735.1 Cicer chorassanicum | reverse complement strand
AATTATGACCATAAAAAATAAATTATACTTAACTATTTTTCCAAACCAAAAAGAACTGAAAATAAAAGTATCACAAAAAATGTAAAAGCTAATACTAAAAAGAATTCTGTTGAAGTTTTACATTAACGAATTAAAAAGAATATCAATTTCAGTAATTAATTAAGGTGGTTTTCAGAGTTGTTAGAAGGTGGCTTTTTGAAATGTTACTAAAAAGAGGTTATTAGTAAAGAAAGGTTTTTTGTTTAAATGAAAAAGTTGTTGTTAATATACATTTAAATATCAGAAGTGCTGATTAATGACCTACGGCCCTCTTTTAATCATGATTAAAATGAAATTTATAAAATTATTCTTCAATTTTACTTAATTAAAATAGTAAAGAGTGTTTTTTTATCCATATAATAGGTTGCAGCTAACTTAACTTTTATAAAAAATAGATGAGTGTAAACTAACGATCCCCTCTATATATTTTGTAAAACAAATTTTATATATATTATTTATGTCTTCATATATAATATAAGAATTTGTTGACCAAATTACAGGAATTAAGAAAGTTGGTTGTAGGATTAAATTTGTTTGTAATTTAAATTATTTTATTAGTTTACTTTTGAAGATAATAAATTAGTTTATGTTTTTATTGTAATATTTATCACAAATTATAGAAAAAGACGTAATATAATTAGGGGTATATAAATAAAGAAATAATTAATACAATTGTAAATTGAAAGATATCTTATAAAAAGTGACGATAAAAAAATCTGAAAAGAGTCTTATATATTTTAAGACGATTGTAGTATATAATTTTCTAATTTAAACACAATCTAAAACATATATATTAACAACCTACAGATTTTCTCTTTAGATATTAATATCCATTATTGAAGTAATATTTTTTAAAGAATTAATAAAATTTTGTGTTGCAAAAAATGTGTAAGTTATTAATATACGCCTTCTATATTGAAATGTAACAATTCAAACTACTTTTTTTAATATAGTTGAATAAGTTAATTGGTGTTAGTTAGAGTTGTTGATTTGGGAATTCAGGTGAAAAATTACCATGGCAGGTAATGGACAGTTATTGATGGAAAGAATTGGAATAGATGGTTTGTCCACATGAAAGTGATCTTTGGTGTTCAAGAAGTGTATGAACAAGTGACAACATAGGTAGAGGTTCTCCTTGCAAATCCAACAGAAGCTTAGTGAATTTGTTATATCACATGTTAGTGAATTTGTTAGAAGTTTAACTATAAATAGATCTCACTAAAATGTAAATGATTGATTCTTTCATTCAATATACATACAAAATTCAACATCATCTTATTTTCTCTCATTTGTTCTCTTAAATTACTCATTTCTTTCATTAATCATTGTGAATCTTGAGTGCAAAATCTGTGAGCTTAGTGTAAGCTTCAACATTCTATTTGTTAGGTGCGTGTATTTATAACTCAAAAAAAAAAAAGTGTATTGTCAAAGTTATAAAATTGACTCCTGTAATAGTCAATTTTTTAAAAGTAGGATTGTAAAAGTTATATTTATTGTTGATATTTTTTTCATCGTAAAAGCTTCTCAAATGACTTTTATTGAAGCTATTATAAATTCATATTTTTTATATTCACAATTTTTTATAAAAAATAATTAAAATTTTAAACGTATAATTTTTAAATAAGAGTTTAATTGTTATGCACTAATAATATATAAAGTTTCATTTTGTAAATAAGTCACATTCATTCATGAAAATGACGTTAGAAATAATTTTAAAATTTGAATATCTTTAATAATTATTAAATTCAAATATCTCTAATGATTTAAATGTTGTAATCAACTGATAATATAAAATCTTTTTGTAAAAATTAAATCATTTGGATAAAGCCAAGTTTTAGGACAATGTTAATTGTAGGGGGTATGTTTAATAATTCACAATAAACAAACCACAAGGCCCAAATGTTTACATAGATAGATGGGGCGGTGAAATCCAAAAGAAGCAGAATTGTAACAATTTAAGGGCAGATACTCTTGTCTCATATTTCTCGACTTTTTATTGGATTTCACGATTCAATAGTAAAAAAAATTATTAAAAAAAAGAAGTTAATTTGATGATAAAATATGATATTAATAAATTTTTCAAAAATTATAATTTAATAATATTATTTTTCTTCACATTTTAAATAAATATTGAAATTAAATGAACAACCATCCAATTTAAAAAATACACTACTAATAAATATATTGGGCCGTACTTCCTTGATCAGACCAAACTCAACCCACAGGCCCATGAATAGAACTTTTTGACACGTGATAAACAAAACTATCTGATATTGGATAATGTTTCTCTATTAAACTTTAATAAATAACACTTCATAATCTTAGCATTTTATTTGTTTACTTTATCCATTTTTTTTTCTACTTTAGATGAATTTCAATATAATATTCTATAACTTAGTTAAAAAAATATTAATTGTGTTTGGTGGGATTGAACTTATTTTATTTAAGATTAGGAAGAAAATATTACAACTAAGCCACTATGGTATCTATGCCTATAAGTCACAATTTTTTTATTTATAAGGTCTCGTTATTATGTGTCTCAAAAACACATCTTACAAAATTTAAAAATAAAAATATTTTTTTTGAAAAACTAATTTTTACATCTTTTAAAAATTAAATACATAATTTTTAAGATAAAATTTTTACTTTTAATTTTTTAAGACACAAATTATCATTTGTCACATTGGACAAAAACATTTTTTAGTGTGGCGCGGCAATGCAATTTATCGTGAGGGTGTACCAATTTAACAGTTTTTTCAACCTTCTTGTTGGTTGCCATTCAAAAACATGAAGAGTAATAATTCCAACATATTGTTTGATAATGAAGGTTGAAGAATGGTTTAGTTTGGCTTGACGAATGAGGTTACTCCATAGGCTTGATAAACGGATGAGAAAAAATACAAGTCATTTTTTTGTAGTCTTTGAAAAAAATAAACAACGACTAAATAATTAATTATATTATATTTTTATTCCATGTTATGTTACGTGATAGATCTTAATTTGTCTCAATTTATTTTTTTAATTAAAATTAACTTTTATTTATTATAAAAAATATTTTATTTTGTTTAGAAATTAAATTGAATTATGCATTTTTTTTCTTACTAAAATAAGTGTTTACTCTTTAATTAAATTAAATTTAAAATTGTAATATAATATCAATAAAAATTGCTCATTTATGGCAAAAATAATAACACAAAAATAATTATGGATATTTTAACTTATACATAAATCTAATTATATATTTTTTTAATGAGGTTCATGATTCTCTCTCAAGTTATCAAAAGTGTATGTCCTCTAGTCTAAAAAAAAATAAAATTGAGTAATTTTGTTTAATTTAATAAATTAAATTAAATTTCTATTTTAAAAATTGAAGGCACCAATAAATTTTTTCTCAAATAAGTATTTAAACAAAAAAGTTATCAAAGTCTGATGTTATTTTTTAACTATTAATCGAATCAATAAATGCCAATAGTATTAGATTCAACGTTATATTATATTGTTTAAATTTTGAATTATATATATTAGTTTTTGGTGATATTTATAATATTAAAAAAAAAAAAAAACTAAGTTTACTTCCTCCCTTGTGTTGTAAGCGTTACCCTCATCTTCAAAACCAGAAAGCCAATGCAAAGACTGATAACAACAAATTTCCATGGAAGCGGGAACAGCGCTCCGTGTCCACCATCTCACTCTTAACACTCACAATCCCATTCCCTTTTGGAATTATACTTCAAAACCTAAAACACCATTCACTCTTTCATCATCTTCTTCTTCTTCTACTTCTCATTCTTCTTCTGTATATAGTTTCCGAACCCCAAACCCCAAACGCGAAATCCTCGCTGATTGGGTTTCGCAAAACGACGACGTCGTTCGCACTCTCCCTATTTACGTTGGAGCTTCTTCTCTCTTTGCCGTACTCTTCAATCGCGCCATCTATGGCATCGCTCCAGTGGCCGACGCCGGCAGGTTCTCAATCTCTCCCGTGATTGATTAATTAAACTGTTGTTAGTTTAATGTTTGAAAATTGAAGTTGTGGTGAGTGATTGAGCATTGTTGTTGTTGAGCTAAGCTAAGCTAAGTAGCATCGAAACACATGCAGATTAGTTTATTAGAGATTAGTTTATTTGATAGAGTATATAGAAACAACATAACAACTTATTTCAATAAGCTCAAATAACCTCTCCTCGATGGCTTATGTAAATTTTCCGTCCGGTTTCATATATAAGTAAAAAAAGAAACTACTTCACACCGTTTAAAAAAATTAGTTAATGTTAATCTCATTAATATGTTCGTTCAAATCAATTAAATTTTATAAATTGTCTGTCATGGGAATTTGTTTCATGAGAAACAAGAGTTATCATAGACGTCAAATCTAAATTAACGAAAGAATATTGTTGTAGGAATAGTAACATTAAATGTGGCAGAATTAATTCACTTTTGCTTATATTAAAAACCACAAAAATAGACTTTTTTGTTATTTATTCGAGACAAGAGGGAGTAGCTTATAGATTATATGAAAATAGTTTGACTTATTTTATCTTTTGTTATGTAAATGAATTATACATAAGCACTTGTATGATAGGCATTTATGCTATAAGCATTAAATGAAGTTTATTTATCCAAAATGGATTTTAATACTTTTGTTTTCTCTAATTATCACAGCTATCTATGTGTTAGTGTTGTGACCACAGTTTCACTGTATGTTTAATTGCTTCATAGTGTGAGTTAATGATGGTTAATTTGGTGTTTTTTTGCAGTTCACAATCGAGAGCAGACCTCTTGACTTTAGGATTGGCTGTCACTAATATTTTGGCTGGCCTTGTTTGGCTTTCCATAAAACCTAAATCTATAATTGTGGTGAGCTTCATCCCTTTGTATTCACTGTTATTTGTGTCTCTCCATTTTTCTTTTTCATGAATCTATTTATTATTTTAGCTTCATAATTTTTTTTTAAATGCGTGGTTGTATTGGCTTGTTTTGTGTTTGGTTTGAGAAAGTACTCTATTTTTTTAGTTTTCACTTTTAGTTATAATATTATCCCTTTTAAAATTTTGTGTATAAACCATAAAGATAGCTTTTTTTTACTTTTATAATATCCTATATCAATATTTAAATATAGAAAACAATTAAGAAGAAGTGATATTTTTATATTCAAAAGTAAAAATAGGAAACAAATACAATCAAAAGCAATAAAATAAGATTTTAATAATTATACACAGACAATGCAAACAAGTTTTATACATTCATTCAATGATATCTCACTATGATGTCATGTTGTAATGTTATTTTCCAAGTGCTTGCAAAAATTTATGTACGGTGAGATATGATTGGACAACTGTGTGAAACACTTTTACAGTGTATGTTCATAGTAGTTAAATTCATAAAAAGAGTTGTAAATTGAAAACAGTGTGACAATTTTGTAACTAAAAGTGAAAATAGGAAGTAACTAAAAGTGAAAATGGGAAATATAACCTGAAAACTAATTCTCAAATCAAACAGACCCCAAACTTTCTTGAATCAGACCCTAATTTAATGTTCTCTCTGAAAGCTACAAAACAAGAAGCTATTATTTCTCCAAAATAAGCTGACTTAAAGATGCCGATAATAGGCTTGTTTTTGTTCAGGTAAATCCTCAGGGAGTTGAATGCAAGAGGATGTGCACTGCTCTCCCCGATGTTGCACTTACTGAGCTGCTTTGGTAATACTCTTTAAGTCCACATGTTAGCTTAGTTGGCATTTTTCCCCATCCCTTCGCCATGTACTTTCTAATTCTGTACAAAAGTTAGTGATTAAAAATTTGGATCATTAATATGGCTTTCTTTCATTCTTATAAATTGTCAAATCTACATTATGTGCAGTAAAACAATTGATGATTTGTGGCTTGGAGGTTTCATATTATGGTTGTCTTAACTACATGTGCTTCTAAATGAAATCGATATGAATGGTGTGAAAATAATGTGACTTCTTATTTTATACCATGGGGAAATTTCATGTGCTGTGATCAGCCAGTGATATGTAAGCAGTTGCTTTAAACAGTTAACTTTTCTCCTGTTTGTTGACAGTAAAAGTATCTTCTATAAACTATTATCAGGGCGTGGGAATCTCTATCAGATGTCACCTGCTGCCGGTCACTTGTTATTGTTTATGAAAGCAGTTGTGTACTTCAATTTGGTTTTGCTGCAGAATCTTCTCCTGGGAATGGTGAGGCTGTAAGTGTGGACACCAATAAATTGATGGAAGGATCGGTATATCAGGGTGTTATGAAATCTGGAACTCGTAAGTTTCTGACCATAAATTGTCAACCATGAGTTATTCATCACATCTGCTGCCACTCTAGTGCGGTACTTTTATTGAGGTGTGCTTCAGTATAATTAAAATGTTTTGAATCTTTTATACATGTTCACGTTCAGAGAGTTACTTGGCTAATCTATCTCTTTATCCTGGGAAGTCTGAGCTGCCATTTCTGCCTTCAAATACTCAGGTATTGTGTTTCTGTGTTTAATTGGTTCATATATAACTAATGACATATTTCTTTGCTGTTCATCAATATCTTGTGCTTTAATTAATTCTTTTGGTCAATAATTCAGAACTTTATGGTGCAGAAAGTGTTGTTTAGTAAGAGTGGAACACGGGGATGGGGTGTGGGTGGATTTTGTGGTCCGAGTCACTGGCGTAGACACAGCAGACTCCTTCTTTTGACCTGTAGTGAAAGCAAGTAGGCTCTTTGGGAACATAATTTCTGCTAGGGAATTATGGCTAATCCTAATAAAATAGAGACCATGTGGCTGTGGCCTGTACCTAGAGATGTAAAGGGGCTAAGAGTATTCCTTTAATTGACAAGCTACTGTAGACATTTCATGAGGGGATATATCACGATAGCCAAACTGTCAACTGTGTAAGGACTGTTAAATTAAATGTGACAAGAAGGCCCAAACAGCATTTTGAGAAACTGAAAGAGGCAGTCACAGTGCTGGTTGAGACAGACCCTCCTAGCAAGGTGTTATGGGCAATACTTCTGCAAGGAGGGAAACCAAAAGCATTTTGCAGTCAAGCAATAAGTTAGTGTATGAAAGAGAAGTGATGGCAATAGTTTATGCAGGAACAAATGGGGATATTATTTGATGTGGCACTATTTCGTGAACTTGAAACAACAGTTATTGAATGAAGAACAATTTAGATAGGCTTCCACGTTAATATAGATTTGATTTTGAAATACAGTATACAACAGGGAGTGAAAACTGGGCTGGTGATGCTCTCTCTGAAAGGATGACCTATACAGCCATCATTGTACTGAAGGTCAGTGTTGGAAGACTGGATTGAGAACATTCTTAAGAATGAACAATACTAGCGGATTATCTAGGATTTAATAGTAGACCATGAGTCACAACTTTTACGCTGGCTATTGGTTGCAAGAGGATCCATTGTATTTCAAGGGGAAGTTGGTGGTGTAAACCACCTAATCCGACCTTATATGTAGAATTTCCTAGCTCTCCTTTAGAAAACCATTCAGGTATTTCTAACCTTTCAAAGCTTAGCAGGATGATGTATTAGGAGGAGGGTATGAAAAGGGATCCAAAATTTTTTGGCTGCATAAGACGTGTGCCAATCAAACAAATAAAGATACTATCCCCGGTTGGTCAGCTTCAGCCTTTGCCTATTCCAAGACAAATGTGATATGCTATCTTGATGGATTTTATTGGAGGGTTAGAAAATGCAAAAAGGGTCTATGCACAATTTTGGTGATGGTTAATTGGTTAGGCAAATATGCCCATTTCATAGGCCTTAGCCATCCTTTCACTGCCAGTGACATTGCTGCGATGTTCATTTACATGTTTTCTCTTTATCCATTGTGTTGGAGAGACAAGATTTTTTGAGGAATCATGGAAGAAGCTATTTCTGATGGTGTGTGGGGGGGGGGTACCCAATTGAAGTTCATTATTTCCTACTACCTACTAACGGACAACCATACAGAGGTGGTTAGTAATTTCTTAGAGGTTTGTCTTGACTAGATACTGCTCTCAATGTGGGAGTTAGGCACCCCATAATACCCAAGCCCCTATCATAGTCCCTCACATGCAGAATAGGTTGACAGAAGATAGGCAGGGCCGCCGGCTTAAGGCCCAAACTAGTATAGCGAGTACTTTAGGTCTCCCTAAAAAATATTATTTTTCCTTTTATTTTTAGTCAAAAAAATTAAAAATATTTATGTACACTAAGGAAAAGGCTTCACAAGTATTAAAACATAGGCTAATTGATGTAATTAAAATATTTTGTTTCTCAAAAAACAAGAAAGGTAGAACTTAATAAAATATTATTATTAGCATTAAAAAGGCCTCTACTTTTTCTTATCAAGACATTGCGTTAAAATTTGTCTTAGGCCTCAAGAAGTGTTAGGTTGGCCCTGAAGATTGGGATGCTCGATTGGCCATACTAAGGAGAAATCTACTCGAGGCATAAAATCATACTAGGGGCCCAAGCTAACAAACATGACAGAGCATTAGAATTTCAGTTGGGTGATTAGATTTTTCTTAAGCTGCAATCTTACTAACTGAAGTCTCTAACTAAGCGGTCTAATGAGAAGCTTGCTCTGCGTTTCTTTGGTTGTTATTAAGTGGTTGAGAGAGTAGGACAGGTAGCCTATTGATTGGAACTTCCATAACACAACCACAGACAGTAATCTTGTCTCTCAGGTATCCTTGTTGCTCATGAAAGCTTTAGCTCCTCAAGCATTTTCCCAACCATTCCCTCCTAAGTAGTCTGATGAGTGTGAGCTAGTGGTGCAACCTTAGCAGGTGGTGACTCCCCAAGAAGGACCATAGGGAAACTTGAATATTCTAATTAACAGCTTCATGAAATTGAATTTTTTAAAAATTGAACATACTCGTATTCTGATTGAACTTGTATTTTGATCGAACTTACTCGTATTCTGATTTATTTTTTTAAAATTGAATTTTTTGTTGCTTTATATTCAACATCAGAAGAAGTAATGTTTAATAACAAAAGTTATTCATACAATTGTTATTTGCTAGGCAGTAATTTTACAACCCCTTGGAGATAAAGGAATTGCAATTATTGGTGGTGACACAATACGAGGTTTCACTACTTCTGATCAGGTAAATTTAATCCTTCGCATTTTTTTCAACAATATATCTAAATTTGTCAAAATATTTAACTTTTCGAGGCTACAACATGTTATATTACTATATATATACAGAGGACTTCAAGTTTCTCTCTTAAAAACAAATTAAGTTTGTTGTTGTTTAGTGTTCATAATTGAAATAATGGTGATCTAGTTGATCATGAGAAGGTAAGTCCTGAAGCATCACTTACACTTTGTTTAATATGTCAAATTTCAGTTTTAAAGTACTAAAATTCATTATGTAGGTCTTGCAAATTGTTCCTTATTTATAACTCAATGTCAATACATATATTTGTGGGTTAGTGTGCATAACCATGGAAGTGTTTACAGGCATGGATTACTTATATCGGAGAGAAGCTGGATTCTACCCTTGCAAAATATGTGAAACATCAAACTCTTACTTAAGTTTCAAAGATTTGCAAGTAGCCTCTGATGTTTGTTTATACTTGATTTCAGCGGTAATAAATCTTCGAACTATCAGCTGAGTTCTTCATTAGGAGTATGAAGCTAAAATTGTTCTCATGTATATTTTATCCATGCTGAACTTAAATATCAGTAAAAAGATACATGTATTCCGACCAAATTCATGTACTGATTTTGCTTATATTTAAGTTCAAAGAGTATTTCAGCAGTTTTTATATTGATACTGGCCAATCTAATTCATTAGTATAATAGTAACTTATTGTAGACATAACAACATAAGCACGTTGTCTACTTGTTTTAGACTATTTGCATATTAAAATGTCTATTTTAGAGAAATAATTATTTTTTGACAGCTTCATAAGAGAATGTTTTTTTTAAAAAATCATTGCAATAATATCAAAGAAACATGCCAGTGCTTCTAGTGTTTGATTTTCCGTTTTAAATTCTAAGATTCCCTCTTACACTAAAATAATCCCACTTAATAATGTTTCTCAGAACATGGGTGAACAAACAAAGCCAATTAGCCAAAGGTCTTGTATTCTCTCTTCTCAGGTCTTCTAACTGAAACATCTAATAATCATGTTGTGACTTTTTCCACTAAATCAATTTAGTAAAGACTTTATCAAATTCTGTCAGTTAATAATTTGGTGTTGACTTCCATTTTACCTTTGCTGAAAATTGTAATTAGATATGTTTGATTGGTTGTTTACCATTCCAATTATCGTAAACCCACCACTTTATGTTGTATTAAGTAATCTAGGAATGTTTATGTGATTGTTCATCCACTCTCCATTATTTGCTCACAAGATATAGAAAATACTATCAGAAACACGCTTTGGGGGAGGGGGAGAGCATCCATTGAATGTTTATTGGTTTCTTATTTTGAGAAAATTTTACCCTATACCCCTATATTAATACCTCTACTTCTACATACTTCCTAAACTACCCAAATTATCTTGAATCATCACAAAGAATTCTCATATTTTCTTTTGAGGAATAGACAACTTCTTGTCATTTTTGCAATAAGTTGTTTGTTTTTGAAAATTTTGTTTTTTGTTTTTTAATATAAATAAATTGCCAATCTGATGAGAACCAGCCCATTCTGTTTAAGTTATTGTTTTTAAAAATAAAACTAAATTGAAGCAATAGATTATGATTGGTTTAAAAAAAATTCCACCTTGAGGGAAAGATAAATTGTGAGGCTATCTTTCCTCTTCTAAATTTAAAGAGGTGTTGGGTCAAAAATAAAATAAAATGAAAGAGGTGTAACAAACTACTGAAACTAGTTATTTGCGGTAAAGTAGTCTTGTTTTTTTATTACAGTGGTAATCTAGTCTTTTGACAGCATGAATATTGCAAGGCGTATTGACATATGCTATACTAAACTAGTGTGAAGTCAAAAAATGCAAAAGGCGTATTCATTCATATTGCTGCAAATATACATGACTATAACCTCTGTGAGTTTCTTTTCTTTCATATGTATAAAAATCATTTAAAAAACCAAAATTTGTGACAAATATCCCCCAGAAACAATGAAAATAATGAATATGCCTAACAAAGTATGATTATACTCCTTTACATGGGGCACCAACTACCAAGATATCAGCACCCTGATTAATGTATCCAACCATTATAGAAAAGACTTTTCCCAAGGCATCAACCCTGTTATAGGATCAGCAAAATAAGACATAAGATAGTCCTTTAATCCAGTATCCCTAACCTCACAAAACCTTAATCTCCAATTATCTGGTTCAATTGCTTCTGTTCCAAGTCCTGGTGCTCTATCCTTTGAACCTTTGTTTTGATCTTCTTGCCAATCAACAACATAAGTAGCAACTCTTCTAAAAAACTTGGCTTTAAAAGTCTCCCAAACTTGGTACTTGTAATGATTCACTATAACACTACCTTCAGGCATGTTGTAGCTCTCAAAACCTTCCTTTAGCTGAAAATGGTGAACCACATTCAGAAGACTCGGGTCGAGCAAATCCGGCCGCACAATGGATTTGTGCCGTTCGGGGTACTGAAGTCTACATGTGTACCCTATAGTAACCCCTTGTTTAGGGTGCGACTTTAGCCCAGAAGGGCCAAAGCTATGACAAGCTGTTCTTATCTCGGCGATCGACGTCGAAGACGAAAAATTCGCAACCATCGATTTCAATGGTTTCTCACCAAGAACAACCTGCCCTGGCTGATTATTATGATTAAACTCATTAGGGAAATAGAAAAACTCATCAACATCAAAGAACCCTACCCATTTACACTCCTCTCTAGCCCTCAAAGCACAATGAGAAAACCCTGCTTCTTGTGTCTTAATCCAAGGCCAAACCTTTCTACTAACATTATACCCTTCAAAATCAAGATCCTTAATCACTTTTTCAATCTCATCATCACTATTGTTATCATAGATAAACCAACGTTCCACTCCAAGCCAAGAATGGTACATAATCCATTCCCTTAATGCATAAGCTTGATTCCAAACCATAGTACAAACACAAAGCTCATATTTTTCATTACCATTCCTCTTCCTATCAACTCTACCACCAATTCTAGCAACTGAAGGCAAAAGGGTTCGAACTTGATGCCTCAAATTCCCACTCAAATTACTAACAGTGACCCTAACACCATTAGCCTTATCAGGTTTGTTCCTTATACTCTGTGGCAAAGTGCACCTCACAATTTCTTGTGCCACAGAAACAGCTCTTGTACTAAGCAAAAAAGCAGCACCATCACCATCTTTGTGAAAACTCTTCAACCCAAAATGGCATCGAAAATGGGTCGGATCCGAGATCTTGTGGGGTCTAAGATTCAACCCTTTAACAAAAACCACAACAGTTTCACCATCCAAACTAGCTTCATAAGCCACTCTTTCCCAAGATTGAGGCGTTTGGTTCTTCAAAACACCCAAACTCCGGTGACCCACTTCGCCGTTCCGCCGCAAGTCGACGACTTTAGACCCGCCGGAGGTTGAATAGTTCGTTTGAGGAAATGGGCACCTCACTATGGATCGAGATTCGTCGTAATAGTCCATGGATAAAACCGGTTTAACTTGAACATCAAGGACCGGTTTAGTTGAACCGGGAGAAGACCGGTTCGTTCGGAGATTATAGTAGACACACTCAAGTTCATGGGGTTGGTTTTTTTGATGATTGTTTAAGATGATGAGAAGGTAGTGATTTGGGAATATGAGTTGGTGTTGTATGGTGAAAGAGGTTGTTTTTGTTTTTGCTTTTGTTGTTGTTGTTGTTGTTGTGGGTTGAAGAGGGTCAAGAATTGAATTACTTGCTGAAGAATAGAGAAGTGATAAAGTGGAAGATGGTAAAGGGGGTTTGTGTGTGAAGAAACCATGATAGTTTGATAAAAAGATGAGGAAGATGAAGAAAGAGAAGCAAAGAAAAAGTGATCTTGATGATACGTGAAGGTGTTTTCCAACCACACGTTTTCTCTTTCGACGTTGTTGTTCTGTGTCCATCTTTGATTCTTAATTTCTTTGTTGATTTTGGTGGAAAACAAAGAAAATAATAACAAGATTAATAAGAAGATGGTGTTGGTGATATGAGCAAAAAGAATTTGTTTGTGAATTGAATTGGACTCGGAAATGATTGAGTCGCCAAAGTGGAAAGAAAGAATAAAAGAAAAGAAAGAACTAAGAAGGTGTTCTTTTATTTTAATTTTCTCTCTCAAACATTGCAGTAATGGAATTGTTGGAATAATGTTAAAATTTGGAAGTGTTAAAAAGTCCAAGAGTAGTGGAGATTTTGGAGAAGAACTTCTATTGGATTACTGTTTAACGGTATTTGTGTTCATCACTCATCATTATAGCGCGTGAAATATGGGGTGTCATTGCAATTCTTTTTTTGGTTTAAATTCGATTCTTTCTTGTTATAGATATTCTGCGTGTATATATATACAATTTGCATATAGTAACTAATAATCTGTATATAGAATTTTGTTACCAAATAACATAAATTAACAAAGTAGATATATTAAGTAATAATATTGGATTTATTGATAGTTGATATGTTTTTTTTTTAATGTTTTTCCGGTTATAACATTGATTATTAATTAAAAAAGTATAAAATAGTTATGGATTTTCTTAATAAAAAATTTATACATATTTACTAAAAAAAATTATACTATCAATCAATCTCAATCGTTAAAAAAAAAAAATTTTACACTCTTGATATAGACAAATTAAACTTTTTGGTAACCTTGAATTAGGCTTGGGCAGCAGTTGGGTGCAAACCAAATTGGGCCCAAAATGGCTCACCCAATCAAAACTGAATGTGAGATATTATACTCTAAGTTTGACTGATTTTTGCATCGATTTAAACAGATTATGAATAATGGGGTTTCGCAGGTGAAGTGGACGAGTAGGATCGGACAATGATCTTTTGATTTGATAATATGTTTTGATAATTTTTTCTTCAATTTTTCGAAATACAGTAGACTTTTTGATTCAATTATTTTATTGGTACTATGATTAAATTAAACATAAACAATCTCAAAAACAATTAAACAATCTCTAATGACTTTGTTAATAATGATGTTACCAATAATGTTTATTTTTTACAAATGATGTTACTAATAATCTAATCATAACAAAACATTTAAAAAGTTTGAATATGTAATTAATTTCTGTAAATAAAGAAATTTGTTTTTAATTTCTATGCAAAATGTAAACATTTTTGTTTTAGTTTTTTATGACTTTTTTAACAATTGACTAATTAATAAATTTAAACTTAAATATACAGATAGTTCTATAAAATGCAAGAAATTTGACTTCTGACCTAAAATAAAAAAATTTCATTGCAGCATAATAATTATTTTAGTCCCTTCACAATACAAGAAACTAGATAACCAACACTATTGATGAAAAAATCCGAACAAATAAAAGGAGGAATAGAGTTCCACCAAGTAAAACATCTTGAAGAAAATCATAAAAAAACTAATTTATTTGCACATGTATTATCTTGACGATAGATTTGAGAAACCTTAAATTGCATGAAAGAAACAACTTGAAGACAATTACACCATTTATTACATAATCTCCAAGGAACAAGATGAGGAGATGAAAAAGAAACAATGACCAAAGAAAAATCACATTCCAACCAAAACTTATAATAACCTTTTGGTGAGCAATATTAATAGCATGCCTCTAACTCTACACAAAAAGCAATAGAAATACAAATAATTAAAAGGAAGAGAACCCGCAAACTTAGCAGAAGAAATATTACTAGTATAAAATTTATACTTGTTCAAACTTAAATGTTGCCCAAAAACCTGACTATAAATGAGAGCTTCAATACTCCTTATGTTTGCTTACAGAAAATCCAATATCACTATCATAAAAAAACATGACTATGCGTGACAAAATGCAAAAGGAAACATATTCCTCTACTAAGAACGTTTTCTGCCATGCAAAAACCTCTACAATTCCAATATCATTTTTTTTATTAACATGTTTTATGAGAATTAGCCCGAGAATGGTATTATATGTCACCATGAGTTCTTGCTTCTTCATCCTCTTCTTATGAGATTTTGAAATCACTTGAGTAAAATCAACGCCATCTAATTTGTTTTCCATGTTTGCCAAGTATTTAATTGGACCAACGGTTTCTTCTATATATTCGTAACATAATTTTGATTTACTTTAAAGTTCAGATCTTGAGAATTCAAATTCAATTTGACAAATTTTGATGAGTTTAATTTATATAGACTATTTGAGTCAATTCATTTTTTTTAGATATATAGGAATTTTTTTAATAATCATTTAATTATATCTAATAATTTAGATAAATTGTAATATCATTTTCTAAAATAACTATAAATATTTAAATAGAAAAATATAATCTTAGATGCGTAATTTTTTTTACACAATTTAAATTTTGATTATAATTTAAATTTCATGCTTAATTAATGACTGAAACAGCTTTAAGGTACGTGCCTCATTTCTTTACCATTGTTTATTTTTAATATCTAGTAGGACCCAATAATACAAGTAAAACAAAATTTTATCATAATTCGGATTTCTGCTTCTCTTCACTTCTTGTTGAAATGTCAAGAGATAAGGATATCTTCTAAATTATTATATTATAAATTTATAGAACAAATCAAACGGAATATTTGGTATACAAGTGAAGGTAGTTGGTTAATTTTAAATGATGTTAGATAAATTATAAAAAGAAATTTTAAATTCAAATTTGAAAAAATTAATTTAATATTTAATTTATTTGTCTATTAAAAAAAATTACATTTGTCTTAATATATAAGTTTCTGTATGAGACAATTATAAAATAGCAATTATATCACAATTATTAATAATAGTAATTTATTATTTTCGTTTTTTTTTTTTGAATAAGAACGTTTGAGGGTTATCAATAAAATAAAATAAATAGCACTATATGCAAATGCAATTCTGTTAAAATGGACAACTTGTTCCGACAAATGGCAAAAGAGAGTGAGTTTACTTTCCAGCCAATTATAACTTACGAGTGTCTTATATGTATGATATGATAATCTTAAAATCAAATATATATTTAATTTTATTGTTTTTAATTTTTTATTCAAAATTTATTTTTACTTTTTATAATTGTTTTCTTTTACTTTTACTCTTTACAATATTTTCTGTTAGCAATTTTAATTCTTATAAAATCAAAATAAATTGACTTTGTAAATACAACTTAAATGGTAATTAAGGGACATTTGATATGTTAAAGTGTAAGTTTGAGGTAGACTCCTTTTTTCTATATTTAGTATGTGTGAGTTTTTTTAACGGCAAAGTGATTAACGACTTTAAACTTGAATATACAATTATTCTCTATAAAATGCAAAAAAATTGATTTTAATCGATACATAATAAAAAAAAAGGCTAAATACCACTCGTGGTTCTTTAACTTAATTTCGGTAAACGATTTAGTCCTTTATCTTTTTTTTTCCCCAATTCGGTCTTTTATGTTTTTAAATAATTTCAACGTTACCCTTTAATTGGGGTTCTGTTAAGAAAAAGTTAAAAAATCCCTCTTCTACATCATTGCATATGTTCATCAAACCTCTAGGAACGATTGTCACTAATCTTCTATGGAGTATAAATACCCATAGCTTCAGACGAATCAATCCTACTACCAAACTTAGAATAAACTTTGAATATTTTTCTGAAATATTTCCAAAACATAAATGGTAACTTTTTCTGAAAACGGATGGGGGATTTTTTTAACTTTTTCTTAACGGAACACCACTTAAAGGGTAACACTGAAATTATTTAAAAACACAAAGGACCAAATCGAAAAAAAAAAAATGATAAATGACTAAATCGTTAACTGAAATTAAGTTAAGGGACCACGGGTGATATTTAGCCTAAAAAAAATTATTTTTGTCTCTGTAAAATGTAAGAAATTAAGTAACCCAAACCGTTGGCCAAAACAAATAAAGGAGGAATAGAGTTTCTCCAAGTAAAACATCTTGAAGAAATTGAAGTCAATTTATCCGCATATGTAATACCATTGCTGATAGATATGAGATACCTTAAATTGCATGGAGGAAACAACTTGAAGACAATTACATCATTTGTTACATAATCTCCGAAGAACAAGATTAGGAGGAGAAAAAGATAAGATGACCAGAAAAGAATCACATAATTCCAACCAAAATTTATTCTAGCCCTTTTGGTTAGCAAAATTAATAACATGCATGATGACCTTTAACTTTGCACGAAAAACAATAAAAATACCAATATTAAAAGAAAAACAACCCGCCACACTACCATTTTGATCTCTAAAAATACCACCACCTTCCGTATGACTGAGACACCTTTAGTTACATCATTCGTATTAATTTTAAGTTAAAGAGAATGACACAAATTAACTTAAATAATATATATAAAAAGATTTGAATTAAAAACTCTTGAATAGATAAATACATATGTTTTATAATTTTAAAATCTAAAAATAAATTTTTAAAATTTATGTGAATTAAAAATATATTTGACTCATGATATTACCCCCTTTTTATTCCACACACAAGAGTGCTATATTTGTTATTAATAATGCTTGTTTTGGAGTATGCAACAAATTAAAAGGACAACAACAAAAGAGAAAATTTTACACTTTTTATTTACGAAACCAACAAAATTTGCTTTATACATTGCTAGGTATGCTGTCCACATGAGTTTTTCTTTTTCTACTGCATGTTAATTGTTTGGTTATATATGACATAATTTTTAGAAATGGATAAAGACACTGACAACATTCTTTGCCTTGTCCTAAAGCATTGGCAATATCTTTCTCTCTCTAAAGTAGTAAAATTTCTTGTCAATTATATAAAAAAAGACATTTCTTGTCGACCATAACTCATAATTAAGTGATAAAATTAAAATGAACAATCAATCTCAATTTTCATAAAATATCGACAAACTCTACTTTATATTTGGTATAGCAATTATATTCTTCGGTAATTAATTGGTATTTCCACATCTCAACGTGTGTAACACGTACCATACTATTAGTCTGGCATTTGAAATATGATTTTTTAAATCATCTTCAATTTTTATAAAAATCAAATTGCTTCAAATCCCATTATACTTTAATAAAAACAAGCTACTTTGCCTATCTTGCATAAACACGCTGCAAAGTCCAAATAATTGAGCTGGATTGCATTACAATATATTGTTGTTTAGCATTGATATATATAGTTTTATATACACCGAACAAAAACATTAATATATGGTTTGTTGTACCAAAAAAAGAAAAGGATGGTTTAGTACTCAGTTGATTTTTTAGCCTTTCTACTTTCTTTCTTTATTGATAGAGAATACAAAATTTTGTCAAAATAATAATAATAATAATAATAATATTTTGATAGCTTGTATTTGAGACAAAAAGTTATCCTATAGTTTAGTGATCGACAAGAATTTCTGATTTTGTCCGGTCTCTTGCTCTCTCTTTTGTCTAGTCTCAAGATCAATTTCTAAATTAGACAAGAGTACAATAGAAGTTGCCTTGTTCAATCATTTGTCTCATATATGGACCAATCATTTGACAAATTTGCATTAAAACTCTGGCCCAAACAAACTTTAAATAGATTTTATTTACTTTTTAATCGAAGTTTAGATTAATAAAGTCTTATTCCTTTAAAAATTGGATAAAACAAAAAATGAGGTATGTTATAATATAAAATATTATAAGCCCTCCCACGATATATGCCTTTCCAAGATATGTTAAATTTTTTACATTGAATTAGTTAAAATTTGACAATGTGCTTATATAAGTGAGACCCAACCCAAATTTTAAAATAGAATCAAAGCAAATCTAAGATCTATATAATCATATGTTATAAAGTCACTACTATCATATAGTTCAGGTCACACTTTAGAATCTAATCCAATCCCCGCTATTGAGTAATTAAGATCAGACTCTAGATGTCTAATCCTAAACGTTAGAGAAGTGTCTAAAGAGTTTCACATTGAATTAGATAAATTTAGATAATGTGTTTATAATTGGTCTAAGCAATACTCGTCTTATATGCAGATTTTTGTAAGATTGAGTTAAGCTCAATACAAATTCAAAGAGGAAAGGACCGCAAATCACTAATCTTGAATTTATAATCATGCAGTTTCTTTTTTTTATGAAAAAGTAGCAATTATATATTATATATTTTTTTTATATGTTATGCATTTAAATTTTAATTTTTTCCTTAAAAAATTTATTTTTTTAACTAAAGCATGCTCTATGAACTTGGTTATTTTGAACGGCCTTTAATGATCTCATGTCCCATTGCAATACTGATCAAAGTCACTAACTCCTACGAATTTAAAATTGATCAACTTTAATTTTAACCTAATGTAGATAACTTATAAGTTACTTCAGCTTATTAAAAATATTAAAATTTACACTCTTTATGTTATTTAGTTATAACACTTAGTTTTTTTATTTTTATTTTTATATACAAGTCCCTTATCTTTTCAAATTGTAACAAGTTGGCCCTCAAGTCACATCAACATTTTTTTGAATTTTTTCTTTTTAATTCTTTTAAAAATAAATTAAGAAATCTAGCCAATGTTCATAATTTTCATTATTATCTTCATCATGTTCATCATCTCCTTCATCATTCAACCCAGAAAAAATAAAATCTAAAATCAAAATTCTAAAATAAAAAATCCCAATTAAAAAATAAACTCTAGATTTCCAAAAAATCAAAACTCAAAATTATATACACCTTTTTAATTTAACTTCCTAGATTTAAATAAGACTGGTTTTTCTTGTATTCATTAGTGGTGGAGTAGTAATTTAAGTGGATTCCTTTGTACTCTTGAGATAAGTTTTACATAAATGAATTATTCTTTTTGCCTTTTTAAAAATCAACAACTATTGTAGAATACTTACTATGTCATCCTTGATTCATTTCCTTGGTTTTGTTTGGGTTATTGTTAGGTTAATTATAAGTAAAATCAATCAAAGAAAAAATTTAAAATTAAATGAGTTGCATATGTAATTAAATTTTGATTATACTTACCAAATTATGGATTATAAAATAATGGTAAATGTCTAATTTATGAATTGTCTAAAGAATGGTAAAATGATTTTTTTCTGCTATATTATATAGATACAGTTAAAAATTGTTGTCAATACGGTATGACAATATTTTATTAATGTTTTCATTGTTTCACTTTTAGACAACAATTATCAATTAGACTAAATACCACTCGTGGTCCCTTAACTTAATTTCGGTTAACGATTTGGTCCTTTATCTTCTTTTTTTCCCGATTTGGTCCTTTATGTTTTTAAATAATTTCAACGTTACCCTTTAAGTGGGGTTCCATTAAGAAAAAGTTAAAAAATCCATCATCTAGATCATTGTATATGTTCATCAAACCTCTAGGAACAATTGCCATTGATATGGAGTATAAATACTCATAACTTCAGTTTTAACGAATCAATCCTACTATCAAACTTAGAACAAACTTTGAATATTTTTCTGAAATATTTCCAAAACATAAAGGATAACTTTTTTCTAAATATAGAGGAGAATTTTTTTTTAACTTTTTCTTAACGAAACCCCACTTAAAGGGTAACGCTGAAACTTTTTAAAAATATAAAGGACCAAATCGGGGAAAAAAAGAAGATAAATGACTAAATCGTCAACTGAAATTAAGTTAAGTTAAGGGACCACGGATAGTAAAATCAATCAAATAGAAAATTTAAAATTAAATGAGTTGCATATGTAATTAAATTTTGATTATACTTACCAAATTATGGATTATACAATAATGGTAAATGTCTAATTTATGAATTGTCTAAAGAATGGTAAAATGATTTTTTTCTGCTATATTATATAGATACAGTTAAAAATTGTTGTCAATACGGTATGACAATATTTTATTAATGTTCTCATTGTTTCACTTTTAGACAACAATTATCAATTATTGACAACTATAACAACAATTAAAAAATTGTCTCCTTAGATGCATTGGAAAACAGTTTGCTACTCTCATATTTTAGACAACATTTATAAATAGTGTACTCAAAAGTGCGAGAATAATATTGGCTAAGATAATAGACAATGCTCGTATATGAGATATGTGAAAAATGTTGTTTATTCTCTTAGGCAACATTTTTTCCTAGTTTTGACAATATTTTTCTTGTTGAAAAATAAAAATATTGTAGTGTCATAACCCACATAAGTAATATCAACAAGTAAATGAGTCAAGTTTATTAAAATAAATAAATAAATAAGTAAAGAAGTCAAGGGCAACACCTTTCATTTGACATTATCTATATTTAAAGTTAGATCAATTTCTATTATTTCTTACCCGAAGGAACTCAACTACCTTTTGAGAAAATCGATACGAGAATCACGAGCTACCTTCCCTTCTGCCCTTTATCATGAGAAGCACTTTGCTTGGGAGAAAGAGCAGTTAGACTACTAGGGGAATTATAATATATTGAGCCAAGAAACCGCGAAGAAGGCGAGAAAGATAACAATTCAGTTGGAATCGACTATAGAAAAATATGAAGTCTTACTTGTACACATTAGACAAAGTCTATAACTATAAGTAGGTTGAAGAAAGATAAAGACTAAGAGTGTGTTTGGTTGTAAGGAGAAAGAGAAAAGAGAGAAATAAGTGAGAAAGCGTGTGAGAAGAGAGAAATAAGTGAGAAACATAGTTGATTTGATATATTGTTTGGAATAAGAGAAAGAGAGAAGTAATAGAAGAGAGAAAAATGTTGATTAATTTTGAAAGTACCAAAATTCCCTTTAATTAAAAAATTACCATCAAATTTAATCTAATTTAATTTTGATATAAAATAATTATTTAAATAAGTTTTTTTTTTCCTGAAATTTTAATTCATAACATTAAATTTCTTTAAAAAGCATAACATTAAATTAGTTATTAATCATTTAATTTAATTGATTTATACTATTTACTTATATATAATTCATTTACATTATTTAAGTTAATTATAAACTTTTTTAAAATATATTTAACAGTATCTAAACAATTTTAGTTATATTTTGGGTATCCCTCACCTCATAAGTGTCAACAAAATAATTTTTTTACGTTATAATAATTTATGAGTGTCGTGTATGTTAAAAAGAAAACTAAACCAAACCAATTTTCAGTTTGAAAAAATTGAATCGAACCGATATTCAATTCAAAAAATCAAACCAAACTATTTTATAAATCAGTGAATCGGTTTATTACTCTGAACCGAATTAAACTGGTTTTAACTTAATGTTTTTCTTCCTATTGGCCAAATTTTACATAATTACCCCTAACTACTTCTAAAAAACCAAATCCAGTTTTAGTTTTTTGGAACTAAAAACCGATTCTGTTCGATCTTTTCAAACTGAAAACTTGTTCGAACTAAAAACATTTAGATCAGTCTGCAGTTTGGTTCAATTTTTTGTTTTTTTGAACACCACTAGTTCTCCAACTGTCTTCGCACCTAAGAGGAGAAATAAAAAGTAGGTGGAACACCATTTTTTATCACTCTCCTTTCTTTCCATGCTCAACCAAACATAAGAAGTTGTCTCTTTCTCCTCTCTTTCTGTGTCTCTTCTTATTTCTATTTTTGCAAACTCTCTTATATCAAATAGACTATAAGATTGTGCTAAGAGTTTTGTTTTGCAATGATTGTTGAAAAGGAAAACAAGGGAAACAGGACGTTGGTCCCATGTACTAATCAAATAATACAACCCATATATTTATGGTGTCAAATATCAATTATGACAAACTTAATAATTTTTTAATATATATTCATATTATAAAATCTACAATTGAATTTAAAAATATTATCACATAGATCATGCGAATAAAATTTTATTTAAATATAAAATCATTTGATGCAAGTTTGATATAATTTAAAATTAAGGTGTGATGATTTTTTAATAAATGAAATAATTTTAAGAACTTGAGAGATGAAGATTGTAGAAAAAATGTCATTCTATTATTGAGTGTAAACTTCAAACTGTCTATTTGTAGGGTCAGTAATATAAATATAAATGGTTACAAGATCACAATAGTCACAACAATGCACCAATAAACATCCACATCAATTGGTGTCTACACTATATATCATGGACATCCATATTCATCTTATCCATAATACTTTTCACCTTTTTTTTTTTGCTTAATTAATTATTTTGCGATTATGCATAATTATTTTGCGATTATACATGGCATGGAGATGGAGGGATGGATCCCTAGCTCGTAGGCAGCTTGAGAGGCTAAGTTTTATATTTCCATTAAGAACTAAATATTTCATCAAAATATGAGTTTTTTTTTTCCACAAAAGAAAGGTTTATCGGTACCAATCTCATTTTTCCATGCATAAAAGAAAGGTGGATATCGGTACCATAAAATAATTTTAAAATTTAAATTCACTTAAATTTAATTAAATATGAAAAATTAAAGTGGCTTCAATTGATTAGTTATTGGATATGATACGGTCCATATATCTGAAAAAACTCTAGGATATGTACGTGTATTGTGACAAAGTTCTAAGTAAATGTTTTTTTCTTCGGTGACTATAATTAATTTTTCAAAAGGGATTGTAATTAAAAGTGACCTGAATAAAAATTTGAAACTCTAAAAATTTGAAAAAATTTAAATTAAAATTATTTTTAAGAGATAAAAATTCTACTAAAAAACAATCAAATATATCATATCAAAATCAATTCTTCACCTATTAAATTATTTTAACTCTTAAAAACATAGAACTAAACATATAGTAATTGTGATTGCTGATACCGTTGAAAGTAGTGGCAATGGCAAAAATATTTTGAGACATTTATTTTACAAATTCATTTACTTACAAGAAAAATAATAAATGAAAATGAGAAGAGTTAACAACCAATATATTCTCTAACACATTTTTCTAACACCTCATTTATTTGTTAAATTCAAATTGATTAATTATGTGAATCTACATGAATTTAACATGAGCCATATTAATTTCACAACCACTAAGAGAATTAATGTGGATAAAAGTTTGTATTAAAAAGTGTGTCACTAAATAAGGATGGTTGAGTATAGCATAAGTATGTATTATTGTTGTGATGTTGTTTCAGCTACGTTGTAGATGAAACTATTGTAGACATAACGATTTTAGCAAATCGAACGAATAAATCCTTAATGAAAGTCGATGCCTCATATTTTACTTTACAGTTTTCTATTTTACATATTGAATTTGGTATGCCATCATGTGTTGCACATATCAATTTAATTACAACAACAAAAATAAATATATATAAATGGTGTATAAATTATCTTTAAGTCTTAATCCAATATAGAGGTTTCACTAATATTTTAAGCTCTCATCTTGATTTAACACTTTTCAGTTAATAAATTAAGAAATATGGAATTAGTCAATCAATTGATAATTGATAGGAAAAAGAAAAAAAGAAGTTGGCGATAAGAGTTGAGAAAGTGATATATTCTAAATACCATACTCTTATCATGAAGGTAGAAGAACAAATGAAAAGTGACCACCACCTATAAGTTCAAACTCAGTGGGATCCACTTTATATATAATTTAACCAATGAATGACTTTGGCTTTTGTTTTATCGACTTAATTAGATAGAGTTTTGCTTTTCTAATTTTGTTGGTTTACACAACACATTTTTCGTAAAGGGATAGTGACTTGAAAATAAAATTAATTGCATGACTTTCAAACATTATAAAATTAACGCGGACTAAAAAAAGAGAATCTTTAGAAGGGGAACAAACCTCACTAATCAATATAATATATTTAGTCTATAATAGAGCTGAGTGAAAGCAGATGAAATGGTCGCACGAATTCGTAAATATGAATTTGTATGAATTAGAGTAATCAAATGTATGTGAAAAAAATAAATATGTGGTTATTCGAATTCGAACATTTCATTTAACATTAGGGTTGGATCATAACTCGTATAGATGGACCATCGCACATGCCCTAAAATTTGAGGATTCCAAAATATTAGTTATATATTGTAACGTTTATAAATTAGATATATTGCAATGGTTCGGTAACAGAACACAATATTTTCATGTAGGTAGATTATGACAGAGCCTCCAAATTATTTAAGATTGATCTGTTTAAACTCTAGGTATAAAAATTCAATATTTTTTAGGGTGAATGTCTCAATCTAATTTGGTTATCACACCACTACTGTGATAAATAAACTATTTAACAAAAACTTAATCATTCAAAAAAATATTGAAAGTCCCATATGTTTTTTCTAAATAAAAAATAAAAAATAAAAAGTTAAACAAAATACACATTCCAATAAAAAACAAAAAACTCATCATCTAAATCAGTTCATCCGTATAACCTGCACTAATTGAAACTCTCCTAGATCGATATAAAAATCGTCTGAATTAGACCTATAAATAGTAGACTCGATTTGACAAAATTGGACCTGAACCCACATAAAAGATTGATGCTCGAAGTAGGACACAGTCAAAGAAATAGACCCAAAATTCTCTAGCATATATATATATATATAGATTAATTAGAAGTCCCAATCAATAATTCAATCTAGATAATGACATTTACAAATATTAAAGAAAGAATCATTAATATAGAGAATATAATTGGCAAATGAATATTCGTAAGACTTAACTCAATTGATAATTATCGATATTGTTAGACTGAATACAATGTCTTAATTTTAAATCCAGCACCTTGCAGTTGTGTGCGAGTTTTTATTCAATTTAATCTCCAGACAAAAAAAAAATGAATTAAGTAAAAAAAAAATAACGACAAATGTATTAGTTCTGTTGAATTGATTTCACAACTCTTTTACAACTTTGTTATATACAGTAGCTAACTTTAATTGTTTGCCAACAAACTAATAGAGTAGCAATACAATAACAAACTTGGGCCAAATTTCCACATTAATAAGAAGCCCAAACTTATTATACAAGAGAAAACACTAAACAAGGCCTAACATATCATCCATTAAATTAAATGTAAGTACAATCTTGAAGTCAGTTTACTACTTCAGCTTGCACAGACCTATATTATCAAATAACTTTTGGAAAGCATATATATATATATATATATATATATATATATATATATATATATATATATATATATATATATATTTTAAGGATTTGTCATTATATTAAGAGATTTGTTCTTATGTATTGTAGTATTCCAACTCAATTGGTTTTTCCATGTATACTATAAACAGTTGATCCCTTTTGGACTATGCACAACTTCAACCCATATGAAATGATTCATCTTTCCCAAGTGTGGCATGTCATTTTCATTTTTCATTGATTCTTTGAACTTTGAGACCATGTCTTTACTATTTCCTAAAAAAATCAGAGCATCTACATAACATAATCAAACTTCACAATCATAGATCGTAGAACCAATTCTACTCAATTGTCACAATAATTCAGTTACAACATTGTTATATATGAACAAAACTTGGGTCGCACCTCAACAACAATAAGAGGCCCAAACTTATTATACAAGAGAAAACACTAAACAAACCTCACAATTAATTAATTTTCGAGAGAAAGAATTATAAGATGATAATATTAATAATGAGATGAGTTAATTACTACATTTTACTTTTTTTACTCAAATTACTATATTTTACTTAAAAATAAACACATTACCGAGTTTTGCTATAACATTTTTTCATCCAATTTTATCAATCAATTAAATTATTTTATTTACCATTTTTTCCTTTTTTTTCCAAACAAATAATTAAACTTTTTTAAATATCTTTACCTACATATATAGAGGATATTAAATTTTGGTGTAATCCTTTTTTCATCCAATTTTATCCTTCTTCTATTTACAATTTTATCATTTTTTACCTAATCAATTAACTAATTTTTTAAATAATCATTTAAAAAAATTATAGAGAAAAGAAGACAAACAACAAGATCAAGTATTAAAGGAGTTTAACTTGTATACTATCGGTATAAGAATATTTTACTACAGAACTTTTTATGCTCGTATGTTATAGATTATAAAAAAAGTGTATTTAATTTTCAATCA
>JBBPBP010009778.1:7856022-7886185 GCA_037974735.1 Cicer chorassanicum | reverse complement strand
TCTAATTGAACTTGTTTTTTGATTTTTTGTCAGAGTCTCATTTTTTTTTTAAATTTATAACAAACAGATAAAAAAAAATTAAAAGTGATGAAATGAAACATTAAAAAGACACATCAAAGAAAAAGAATGTGAAAAATTCAAAATCGCTCGAAGATAAATTTTATACAGAAGAATTAAGAATTGATAAAAATATTGATATGCATTAGAATTTAATTAAATTAGAATGAAAACAAAACACGTTTTTGCAAAAGAGAAAAGAAGAGAAAACAAAAAACAAACTTTTTTCTCAAAACAAAGCAACCTTTTTTTACAAATCAAACAAAACAAAACTTAAGCATAAGAAATATTGGTAGTTTAAATTACATACACAAAAATGAGGCCAAGAAACCAAGATTTTAACCAAACCCAGCTCTTTATATATACTTCAAATGATAGAGCCCACACCAAAGAAGACGCATTGCAAATAGGAAAAATTAAGGGTAAATTACCATTTTGGTTTCTAACTCTACATGACGTTTTTATTTTGATCTTTTGACTCAACAAAAAACCTAGATCAATTTCATACTGGGTCAAACGTCCGTCACTTTAGTCTTTGGCGTTAACTTTTTTGTTATCGGTGCTAAGTGGGTGACATGTATGTGGCTAAGTAAGTGGGTGATAATAAGTTTACAAAAAAATGAAGTTTTAAATGGAAAATTGTGTTTTTCTCTCATTCATATATCTTTTCTTCTTTCTCCTTTCTTCTCGCTTCAGTTACATTTTCTCTCATTTCCTCTCCCTTCATCAAACCCAACCACCACCACCATCAGTGTTCACCTTCGTCTCAACCACCACCTTCACTCTTCATATACCATTCACATTTATCTTCATACGATTTCCATCTTCTTGCAAATGATGAAGCACTTGTAACACATGTATTAGATGAAGGAAGAGAGAGTGAAATCTACCAAGGTCGAGAGATTGAGAGGCACCAAAATTCAGGTGGAGTGTTCAATGCTGAAATTAATATCAAATTTGATTTTATGATTCTTGAAATAAAGATGTGTAGAACACTTGTAATTGGCGTATTTGTCATGTAAATGTTGTATATGGTTTGATTTCACAAGTCATAAATTGAGTTTAGTAGTTTGAGTATTTTTAATGTGGATAGTTTGTAATGTGTTTGACAAGTGACTAATGACTTGAACTTAATGTGTTTTATGTTCTTTCAAGTGAAATGAAGTTTTTGAATTGTATTGTTTTGTGTTGTTTTAAATTGTTAATGTGTTTTGTGTTATTTCAAGCGACTTTAAGTGTTGTAAAATTTAAATGGACATTTTAGGTTTGTATAGTCACGAATATAATCACAATGATCCTCCAATAATAACACTTATTGTCATTATAGTCTATAAAAGTAATAATTTATTGTTAGAGTGGTCATTATATGTTATATTGTATTGTCAAATTGGTCTCTCTATAGCCAATGATAAATTGGTCCATTTATGTCCCTGAGTTCAAAACCATATATACCAATTCAATTAAAGAATTCAAAATCTAAATCACAAGCTAATTCATGTACTAATTGCATGAAAATGATTCAAATAATTCGTATCAAGGCAGATGTGAATGGTATGAAGAATGATGGTGGTGGTGGTGGAGAGGAAGGTGAAAACTAATGGTGTTTGGTTTGATGAAAGGAGAGGAAACGAGAGAAAATATAAATGACGGGAAAAGAAAGGAGAAATGAGAAAAAGTAACTAAATGAGAGAAAAACACAAATTGTTTCCTTTAAAGCTTCATTATTATAATTTTTTAAAATTTAATGTCATTTTGGTCTCTGCCTATTCATCAGATCCACATTTAAGAGAGTGACACGTTCTGTCACTTACTTACGTTACGTACCAAAGCGACAAACATTTGGTTAAGTCAAAGACCAAAATGATAGTTTATCTAAAAAATTAGCTATATAACCCTATATCTTATAATTTTATCTTACAATTTCATTTAAACCTAAATCTATCCTGATACATCTAAAAAAAATGTTTTTTTTCAAATCCGACCATCTCTTAACCATGAGAAAAACATCATAATATAAAACATGTGAACCAAAATTTCAATAATTAAATTACTTTTTGATAAAATAATAATTGAAATTTCTAGAATTTCAAAAAAATTAATTTTGTATTCTTCGGCATCTTGAAATTTTTGAAATAGCAAAATTTTCAAAATTTAAAATATCTGATACATTGCAATGAATTTAAGAGAGACAAATGTATGTAAACCAACATTGTACCAGTATTAAGGAAATTTAAGTTTTAAATTTTTTGATAAGTAAATTTATTTTGAAAATTTCAAAATCTATTTTGGAGGAATTCAATAAATTGCAATATTGAAATTTTTGAAATGTATTTTTTGTTCTAGAAATTTACATTTTCAAAAATTGTGAGGTTTCACCCCATTATATGTTTTGGAATTTAGTGGAAATGAACATTTCAATTTTCATTTGTTTATTTATTTTGATTGGTGGTAAAATGGATAATAAAGTAAAATATGGAGATAAGAATATAAGGGGTAGGGATTAGATGTATAGGTTTACTTATTCGGCAAATTGACAAAGAAGTCAGGCCCAAAACACATCTTCAAACTTTAGAGGGCTTTTAGTGCATCAGAGAAAGTATATTGAAGATGTTTTGAGAAGATTTCACATGGAGAATTGCAACTCCAATGGAAGCAAGTTTGAAATGGACTAAAGGTGAAGATGAGCAGGCTATTGCAACACAAGACCTGATATCATTTGCTTGCAACAAAGAGAATCCTAAGATACTTGAAGGGAACAAAAGAGCATGGCTTATTGTTTCCAACAAAAAGGCATGAAGATGGAGCTGAGTTAGAAGGTTTTTCTGATTCAGATTAGTGTGGAGACAAAGTTGATAGAAGGAGCACTTCAGGTTGAGAAATTCACCAATTTCTTGGTCCTCAAGAAAACAGACTATATTTGCCCTGTCTAGCTTGAAGCTGAATATGTAGCTGTTGCACAAGCTGCAAGCCAAGCAGTGTGGCTGGAATCTCTTTTAGAAAAGCTGAAGATTGAGTATAAAAAGCCAATAAAGTTGAATGTAGATAACAAATCATCAATAAGCTTGGCTAAAAATCCCATTGAATGTAGATATACCCATTATGTGGGGGACATACCTACAAAATTCTAATATAAGTTTACATTAAGTCCATGTTAATCAATTTGCTCAAAAAAAGAGTCCATGTTAAACAAGATTTATTGATTAATTAAAGAAATCATGTCATTTTTGTAAAGCCTAGTTAAACAAAAAAGTCGGGATTTTGGGTCTAACACTCTAACTGATCAACTTATTTAAGTAAATTATGTCAATCATAGATCAAAGTGATATTCATAGAGCTTCATAGTCGTATATTTTCACTTTTTGGAGTGTTTGAGGTTTGATTTTATCAAACATTTATTTATTTTGTTGTATTGTTTTACAGGTGACGTATCCCATGATGTGGGATATCCTTCTATGTTTGTAAATTGGGTGCGGTATCCCTTACAAGCTCTACGAGACGAGGGTAATTCATTCCCTTGTTTCTTCTTATAAGTGAGCCTCTACCTATCAGTTGGATGCGTATAAGTTCTGATGGTGCTGTTAAATGTGGAGATGTTTCTTCTGTTTGTGAAGGATTGATTAGACACTTGAATCAAAGGTAGATGTCATACGTGGCTTTTTAAGAACTTAGAAATCTGGAGTGCCTTTATTACAAATCTGTGAGAAGAGACTTATTAACTCAAGTATTGCTTATAATGATGCAAAGGAAATCTCCACTCCCTTTTCCCTCTAAATTTATATTTATGGCTATTATTATCAATGTTTGTTTAAAAAGATTGTTTTTTAGGTGGCACGCATCTTCTACTTCAAATAATGCAAAGGCTCGGAATTCTTCTGAACATAGCATAATCACTGTCTTTTCTAACTACAACTGCCGATGCAAAGGGCCAAAGACATAATACTATAATATAATAATTAAGATACATAACAAGAGAACTACTACGTCTACATTACATTTCTACATTTATGCTACACATCAACAAAATTCTTGAGCCTGTTTTACATCTGAATCCACATGCTGCTGATTCTGCCTCAATATGGACAATTTTGAAGGGGAAAAAAGGGATTTTCTAAACAATAATTTACTAATAATTGCTTAAGGTAGCCAACTATCGCGTAGTGCAACCTGGACCAACAACCGTGAGTCTGTGATAACATTGACACGCTGTCTTCTCTACACGGATGACCTGATGAAGTACAGAGAGAACAAAATTGTAAGTTCTTAAAACAATTAACAGAAGCTTAAACGTGCATATAATGGACACCCTTTCCTCATAAAAATAGTGAAACATTACAACAACCCAATTCACACACAAACCTTTATGAACTAGGGTGATTATAACGATCTAAAGTCATGAAAATATCATTAATGAGGCCTGCACAAATAGCAGGGTCTAACTCATTCGCAACTGACTTACTAGTGTCAAGTATGTAACTCATATGTAGTGATTGGGGTGTCAAATAGCAATACAAACTGTGTAACTTTACAAATCCACTATTACCAGTTCAGTTGTTAAATTGCTCTTAATGACTTACACCAAAGTTAACAGCCCAAATACAGAAAATAATTCAATTACACAATTGAAATGATTATGGACAGTGGTACTGTCTCAAGATAACTACTAAGATCACTTATATTGTTACCTGATATTCTGGTTTCTCAGTATTTGACTAGTTGATGAAATGCCATCAAATCTGCTGGAACTGTTACTTAATACACTAGCAGCATCTTGAACAATGTGGTTATAAGAATGTTTCCCTGAACGCCCCTTCAAATCGCTTTGAATTTCTGACAACGGGTTCACAAAAAATCCATCCTCATCCCTACGATGCTGAAATCTTTTGTTATTTGCAAATATTTCTTTGCTTCCATTTTTATCAGTTAAATTATGCACAGTGTTTGTTGATGCTAAGCTTCCAGTAGAGAATCTTGATGTGGAATACCGACCTTCGGTCCTCTTCCAGAATTTAGAACTCAAAAAGTCAGTACCAGGTAGCTTGCAACACATGTCTTCTATGGCATCCGCATTGGAAATCCTACCACTTGATACTGCCAAATCATATGATATTTCATCTAAGGCCATCTCTAGACCATGTACGCGTGTCTCCAGAGAATTCATCCCATTTTGGGAGGTTCCAATAAATCTCTATATTCAAATAAAGATGAGAACACAAGTCAGAAATATATACTTCCATCATTTGTTTTAAATATTAGGAATAAACCATCAATTTAGTTTCTGAACTATCACTCTCTCTTCAACTTAGTCTCTAAAGTATATAAAAATACTTATAAGTAATCCTGAAGTATATAAAATCTTTCATTTTAGTCCCTATTGTTAAGATGCTGGGGACATGCAGGATGTATTTTGATATATTGTAAGGACTAAAATGTCAGTTTCATATTCCTCGAGGATGATTCTATTCATAGTCATATACCCAAAAAAATAGGTAGAAATATTTCCAACACGACATTTGGAATTTTAGTCAAATAAAAAAAGAGATTATTAACTAAAAAGATGTCATGATTTACTAATTACTACAGCAAGTTTTCAGTTAATATATGGAGCTTGTCAATACTATGATAATCGAAGAAGCAAAACATCATCCTAAATAAACCAGAAAGTAAAAACACAAATAGAGTAATAAATGGCAGAAAGTAAAAACTGAGAGGAGGGCAAATCATGGAAAGATATAAAATGTCGAAGACTGTCAGATAACTAGATAAACAGAGAATTTAGAAGCACAACATAAATAATAAGTAAAATTAGTCAGGAATAGAACTAGCCTAAACAAGTTAGAATCGAAAGAGAAAAAGGTATATAAAGACGCAATATACCTGGAGGAGGTCTAACAGATTTGATTGTTGGTTTTCAATTTGAATAAGTTGTTCCCGGATCAAAGACAAATCCTCAACATCTTGTTGGCTCTCACAAATTTCGTTAACATTGTTGACATTAACATCTGTGTCGAGATCGCCATCATCATTATATGGAACTACACGAGATTTTGAACCACCATACCTCCGCATTTTCTCGTCAGACATCTTGCTAAAGAAAACTCGCTTTACATCAGCTCTCGAATTTCCCGTATTCTGATGTGGGGCTGACTTAGAAGATTCAAAATCACACCTAATATCATCTTCCTTCGTCATATTTGAAAAGGAGGACTTTAATACTGGAGTTTCAAGTTTCTCATTGGATAATTTCTCATGATCCTGCTGATGCAACATCCTCATTCTTGAATCCTTGTCATTACTCTTCAGAGAACTCTCTCCTTTACCAGAGGATAAAATCGAAACTGTAGATGGAGGGGACCTATTAGAAGGGACTGTTTTTTTTGGTTGGGACAATTTATTACCAGCAAAGGATGAACTTTTGATCACGCCTTGACCTTTACCATCATCCGTGCCTGTGAAAAAAAAGGTGAACAATGAAATTACTAGAGTCTTATACTTTCTTTCAATAGTTAAAAATATAAAGAATATACAGAAAAAATAAGTCAAAAGATATCTCAACTTCAAATTCTGAAATTGAAATATCTTCATCAATTTGGTGTTTTAACAAAGTTAAAAAAGCATGGATAAATTTAATACAGCAAATTTCAAAAAGTCAATCCAGAGATTTTTCTCCACCAACTTCAAGATAGCGCACAACTACTAATAATTCTCATAACAGCATTCTTAATTTCAAATCAGCTAAACTTGAACTAACAGAACCCCACATGAAGATTCACATCAATACATATCAACAGTTTACTACACCAAATCCAAAATGCAGCAATACTTATACTTAAGAATTAAAAAGGTTTTGGAAATTAAATTTAAATCTATGAAAACAAATAAAAAGGAACCTTACCATTTGAAGCACATGCAGACTTTAACGGAGCAGGAACATTTTCAGACAAATCACTTACTTCCTTCCACATATCCAACGCACGATTCATAGTTTCTCTAACAACTTTAACCTGAAATAACAACACTATCACCATTTTCACATAAACACTCAACAACACTATCATTTTCATTCCCTTTTTCTTCTTTTCAAATATCGCCATTTTTCAAAAGTGAATATTCTTCACGAAAAAGAATAACAAGTTACCTTATCAAACCTACGATTCTGCAACGAATCCAAACACAGAACCTTATGCTGCGACGCCAAATCTTTTTCCACCGAAGCCACCTTCCCCAACGCCTCCGCCGAAGCCTTTCTCACATTCCAATCCTCACTACCTAGAAACTCCAAGAGACACGGAACCAACCAATTCATCGCTCCACGACTCGCCGCACCGCCGACGGCAACGACACTTCCGATCAGCACCAACACTGGCGCCTTCGCCTTACACGATTCAGTCTTCAGAACCTTCCCTAGCTTTGGAAGCGCAGTCCTTCGGAGCGTTTCCACTTCCAGCTCCGGCGCCGCCTCAACAGCCGCGGCGAGACACAGCGCGGCGCCGATCTGAACATTCGCGTCCTGCTCCAGCGCCAAAGCGTCCATAAACGGCTTCAAAAACGCGACGGAGAAAGCCGGACGAGTAATGCGGGACGACATTTCGGAAACAGCGTCAACACAAGCGGATCTAACAGCAGTATCAGGATCTCGGAGACGACGGAGGACGGTGGCGATCATTTTAGAAAGAAAAGGTGAGAGAGCATCACCGTGGAAACGCGAAAGAAGGCTCAAAATATTAACGCATTGTTTCCGAACCGGTGATTTAGAAGAGGAATCAGTGTTGTGAATGCAAGAGAGAAAAGAGGAGAAAGAATCGTGACTTAGGGTTCGAGCAATGGATTCAAGCTCTGAAGTGGCAGTTGCGAGTGTATCCCTGTCGGAGAGCTTGTTGAGACACGTAATGACTCGTTGCCGGAGCTCGTGAGTCGACGCGGTGGAAGTGAGTTGGGGAGGACCGCTTAGCGAGTGGCGCCTTGAGGACATTGTTGTCTTTTCGTTTAGTTACTCGGCATTCGAGAAATGGAAGAGCGGTGGTGTGAAGGAGATGGAGGTGAAGTAGTACAGTGACTGTGTTTAAACGGTGCGTTTAGTTGAGAGTGTGTGATTTTGGCGGCAGAGTTTGGAGGAGTTGGGAATTGTTTGGAACTTGAAATTGGAAAGTGAAAAGCAGTTTTGTTATCGCTGCGGTTTTTTATACTAACACCAATGCAGACTCTGCAACTGCTTGCGCATGAATGCGCCGTGTATATAAAATGAATTATTTTTTAATACTTTATTTTACAGAAATATTAAAAATATTTTACCTTACAATAAAATGTCCGTTTCGCAATGATTCAATAGAATTCACTCTTTAACAAATATTAAGAGAAAATTATATTCAATCAGAAAAAGAAAAATATATAAATGCTGCAACAATACTTAAATTTATCTTAATTTCATCGACAATTCATTTAATTAATATATATGTTTTTTATATTAATCATTTTGAAAATATGTATTAAATTTTATAAATAATATATATTTTTTAATTTTTTCTACAACAATTTAAATACAATTATAGCCTTAAAAACAAGGTGAAAAAAGCTTATCAATATTTGTAATTTCATTCACATGTAAAATACCTTAGACAATCAATTATTGTAATGTTTTGATTAATGAAAAGTGTTATATATAGGAATTAAAAAATGGTTATATTTACAGAACCAAAAATATATTTAAACTATTAAATTTTAACATTTTATAATAATAATTCAAGAAATTTTTTTAATTTAAAAAACTGCGTGTGTAATTTAATAAATCTTAAAAGCTAATAGTGCAAATGAATGTAATTTAAATAACCGAATCGTAAAAAAAAATAACGTAAATTATCTAAACAAAAATAAAATTAAATTTAAAAGATGCATATTTACTTAAAAATCACTCAAAATTTTAAAAATTGATGGCATACCTCAAAATAGTCTTCTAACTAAAACAAATGAGTCAATTGCAACAAAAATAAAAATAAAATAAACATATAATTTAAAACTGAACTCATTCAAACAATATGACCTTATTACTATTTTAGACATAACGACGTCGTTACTTATATTTCTAAAAAAACGTCCTTATTTCAAGTCACTCTTAAAATTGATTTATCATCCACCTTAGAGTTTGCGTGTCTGCAATTCAATTTATGCCTCATAGTCTGACAGCCACATGCATCAAATGCCACCTAAATTAAGAAGGAAGTCATATGAATTAACGTGTAATCTTCATAAATTTGATAGTTAGCTCTCCAACATTATGGATTGAGCATATACCTTATTATGCTTTTTTTAATAATCATATTTACACTATCAATGATAATTATATTTAGGTGAATAGCAGCACATGCTCAAACCACATGGAATGCAAGCCAATGCAGAGGGCATATGTTTTTTCACGTGGGAGTTAGAAATTACGAGCTACTATATCGTTTTAAAACTCAATTTTAATCAATAGAACTCAATAAAAAAATAAAAAATAGAGCTCACTTGTGACGAAATTAAGGAGCTCCTTGAGTACCCTAAGTCCCCAAAAAATTGAAGGGTTTTCATTTGCCTAATTTAAGTGCTATTGTTCTATCATAGAGCTTGAGTAGATATTATTGACCATATCCCGTGATCATGGTTTGAGATTTTGAGTGTATTTAATGTAAATAATGAATAATTTTGGTTTATTTTGTTGGGGTTCTTTGACTTTTAAATTTTTTATATTTTAACTATCTTTTCGTCTTTTTACTATACTTCAATTTCTCGATAGATTAATTTATATATTCTTCACTCTTTTTCATTATTTGGGTTGATCTTAACTTCTTAGATAATCCTCCCAATAAGTTATGTTGTCAACGTCTCTATCGATACAAGATACGACTAACTATTTGACTTTTGGGTAGAACATATAGACTAAGACCTAAGTTAAGTATGCGGTACACGGGTGTCCTAAACCTTATTCATGAAGGTCACAATGAATACATATTCTATGATGATGCAGTCATCAAGAGCAGTAAAACAGAAAATAAAACGTTCATTTTTTAATAGTAATTTCTATTGGTACATCGAATGTGATCTATAAGAGTCACACATTAGATAAAAAAGAAAAAGTAGATATGGAGCATATCATATAAGTGGGATGATATATACCTAATGCCTTAAATTTTTGGAGGGAGATGTTATGTTCAAATGTCTACTTGTGTGGTTGCTTGGAATTCAATGTTGATATATCAAGTGTAAGTAACAATTACATTGGATGAAAAAGTTGATATTTAACATCATATAAATGACTCTAAACTCTGTGATTACTCTAAACTCGCATGATAATCCTCCAGACCCCTCATATCCCAACAATTTCTTTTAATATATATATATATATATATATATATATATATTATTTAATACGAAAATTATTTGACAAATATAATTATTATGACTAGGTCTTATTGTCTAAATATGTGGAGCATGTAAAGGAAAAATAAGGATAAATTTTTCTTTAGTGATCTTTAAGTCTTAACCTTTCAGTATTTAGGAGAATCGAGTCTAAATAATCAAAAGTTCAGTTAAAAAATAAACAATATTTAATTAAGAACGGTTATAAATAAAATTCAAATTCGAACTCCTAAAGTGAATTCATTAAACATTTGAACTTAATCACTTGAAATACTATATTATCTTATGGTATAATTTTGAAAGATCACAAGCGCACAAAGGATTCAACTTGTAATATAGTCACGTGACCCTTGAATAAGGATTCATTGTATTGTCCATTTCAAACGAAAACATTTGGATTGGTTAGGGGGAAGGTGTTCTTTTATTTCCAATTAGTTGCATACAACTTTGTTGCTGCTTCCCAAATTTCATGGGTAATATTCACTGCTAAAAAAAATAAAGTAAATTTACAAAAACAAAATAAAAATTATTTATCGCTAATTTCTACACTATTAAAAATTAAGATTAAATTTTTATATACGGTCAACATAAAAAAAATTATATTATCATTAAATCATTAAAAACTTCTAAATATTATCATAATTACTAATTGTAATACCATATAAATGATTGACTATAATGTCTTAAGAATATAAATTATTTTGCACAAACCGTGTAATGCAAATTAAACTTAAAATTAGTGAATAAATTATAGAACAATTTTAATTTTTTGGCAAAATTACCATCATCAATTTATATATAAAAAAACTGAACCAATAAAGATTGCATGTGACAAATCCAATTACCCAAAAATTAAGCTAGAGTTATGAAAGGTGAAGGGAAAGGCCCAAAAAGTTTTATAATTCTAACTACCATATGCTAGCTACTTCTAGAGGGAAAAATAGAATAATTAAAGATGATATCTACCTATCCGTGATTTAAGTTAAGATGCAACGATGATTTAAAGCATGAAATAGATAACTCGATTGGTATCGTTGAGAACCAACATAACAGTCTCCTATTATTTTACACAAAAAATATACAATCATATCCTAAATTCATGGAATAAGAAAATGACATGGAATACGTTGATGAATCCATGTGACTATATGTGTTTCCATTTCCGTGACAAAGACTAGACAATTTTTTTTTTGACTAAGACTAGACAGTTTTTTGGCCTTGTGGTTGTTATAATGTTATCGAATCGCGAAAATATTGTTTGGATAATTAAACGAACCATATATAGATAAGAATTACCTATCTTGGTATTTTAATGTTACCAACATTTCTGCATTGATCTAATATCAATTGACATGAATTTGGAAAACAACCGAGGTTCAATATAATATTTAAAAAAAAACAAAAGATTTTGAATGTTACCATGTGTTTGGGAATTAGAATGTAGCCTTTCTTTTGTTGTTGTATAAATAAACTAAATATTTTATGTATGCAATTTCAAAAACTAACTGAAATTAGATAGAACCACGTGAACAACAAACTTTTTCTTAAAGAATTTTAATGATAATATTGTATTTCTAAGATTGGATTCCAATTTGAGATTACTTAATCACCTTATCCAAATGCTCGTGAATTAAATTTTTATTTTGTATGCCATTTGAAATCAATTAATGTAATTGAGCTTTTCAGCTTTAGAATCATATTGGAATAGTATAATGTT
Organism: Cicer chorassanicum; assembly: GCA_037974735.1. NCBI lineage: Eukaryota > Viridiplantae > Streptophyta > Magnoliopsida > Fabales > Fabaceae > Cicer > Cicer chorassanicum. Next base: position 7,874,022 of record JBBPBP010009778.1, on the reverse strand, counting down.
TTTTTTTCTTCGTAAAAAGATTATTAAAATAAGAAACTCAGATTATGTATGTGCCCCGTGATAGTTAGTTTAATAAGTTTGTAGAAGCATATTGTTGTACGAAGTCACGGAATTCTCTTTAGACACACGAAACATCTTTAGCAATTAGCAATTCCTTTAATATATACTAGTATTCAACTACTAGTACTAATTAGTTTACTTATTCAAAGTTATCCCCTTTAATACATGTTATGTTGAATAAATCACTTTCAATCCAACACCTTCTTTTTAAGTGGAATTTTAGAATCTTCTCACTTTTTCATTGAAAGATGCAAACATATTCCATTTGAATTTTAAAATGTTAGATATATATGGTCGCTAGAAATAAAGAAAATACAGCGACTATATAAATTTTGATACTCTTTTGGGATGTGAGCAACTTCATAGTTATAAAGGAAAATATATTGTTGGTACTTGTTTGCAAGAGAAATACTTGCTTCAGCACAAATAGTGTTAGATATATTTGTTTGAACACAAATATAAATAAATAGTGTTAAGCACACTCACATAAATAAATAAAGATAAAAAAAAATAAAAAAATAATGTATATTTTTAAAATAATTAAATTATATATATATTTTTATATGAGTCTGTCAAAACACTATTGATTTATATTTGTGTCTAAATAAATATTTAACTGCAATTGTATTCGTAGTTAACTGACTTAACTCATTGTGCATGAACTAATGCAATACTTGTATAGTCACAGCTCTAAAAAAACTACGCGAACAAAAAAAATATACATAATTTAATTAATTAAAAAGTTTATATAGTTAATTAATTATTCTTCTACTTTTTTTCTTTCTTGTAAGTGTACCTAAATGTTTTGACCCAGTGTTGTGATCATACAAGACTTTTTCTTGAAATCAGAATCCAATCTCAGATCTCATTCTAAATACTTCTTAAATTGTCATTTCGGTAAAAGTGTTCGAATCCAAATCGAAAAAAAAAAAAAAAAACTACAAATCAATTTAAAAAACCCAAAAGCTGCACAAAATTGGTTTTTCAATGTGTTTGGATTATCTTTTGTTAAAATAACTCAGATTAGATTGAATTTTACATTCATTTTTAAAAATCAAAACAAACTACACATATAAATTCTAATACTTATTTATTTTATTAGTATGAAATATTATATTAAACTATTATTTGATAGTTTTAATTATTTTTTAATTATACTTATTTTGTTTAATTTGTTATATCTTTATTACTCTTTCATATATTTTAAACATAATTGATCTATGTTATTTCGTAATGTTAATAGTATATTATACATAATATTTTGCTTTAAACTTGTTACTGTAATGTGGTTTTATAATATTAATATTAAAATAATATTTTATAAATTGTAATTTAGATTAACCGAGAATTGATTCAATTTAAATTGCATTAACTTAGATCGTATCAGATTGAATTTTTTTTGAGCTGTCATCCAAACCGAATTGCAAGTATGTTAATATTTGAATCAAATGATTTTTTTCCTCCAAAACTAATCCAAACTACACTGCAAATACTCCTATATTTTTTTTTCCTGAATATGTGGCGCCATCACATTAATCCTTGAATATATCAAAATTGTAATATATATATATATATATATATATATATATATCATAATATATTTTTTATCAATCATTTTTATTTTTGAATATATCTTTAGTTTTAATTTAATCCTTAAATGTGTTTTTTGTTGGTCAATTTAGTCTATAAATTTTTTAACAAAAGATATATTAAATATCTATTTGTAAATTCAGTACATTTAAAGACTTTTAAACTATAGTAAGTGCAAATGAGTGGTTCATGTGAGTCATTGTAAGATCAAAATACTATTTTACTCGCTTTTTTTTTCTTAATGTCTTATTCTCGCCTTTCTAGCCTTCAATTCAAAATTTGAAAGGAACATATTAAGGTAGATATGACCAAGACAAAACGACTCATTGAAGGGATAATGATAAGGATATATATGGGTAACAAGAGAGGTTGGACGAATAGGAACCATGATATAAGTTGTAGGGATTTGATAATTATGTTTCAAAAGGATCATTCATTGTATTGGACCATGTCAATGTTGTTTGATTCAGGACCAAGACCCCATCAATTGAACTTGTCTTTGGGTTTACAAATAAATTGGTTTAATGTTCACATGGGGGAAGTTTTAAAGATGTAGACCAAAGCCATAGAACATATTGCACATCCCTGCGCCTAATTCGTGTGCTATTTCCTACTTAGGCGACACCTTCACATGCTTGGTGGAAGAAGAAAATTTAACACTAGCATAAGGTGTGGTCCATTATTTGATTATTAATTGGGGAGATAAATTTGGTGAAGGGAGCATCTCCCTGAAAACATTCTCTTGTTTTTCCAATGGCATTTTGTCACGTGGCACTTGGCATGTGATCATTATTTGATATATACGGTCCTCATGATCAGTTTTCAGTAATGCTATTATTAGTGAAAATATCAAACATTGTTTCTTCAAATTTATTTAAGAATTAACAAACTATTTTTTAAATTAAAGAATATCCAATTAATTTAATTCATCTATCAAAATATTTTTTAATAAATATTTATTAAAATAAAAAGACATATATATTGACTTAAACAGTGTTTGATTATATTAAAACAAAAATAGAACCTTTAAAGTTGTGATGTAAAATTTGTAAAAAATAGTAAATTGATGGATATTTTTAAATTTAAATGACTAAATTGCTATTTCACAAATTTGAGGAACTAAATTGACCAACTCTTACAATTTCAATGACTAATATATTTATTTATTCAAAATTCTTATTTCAAGGACTAAATTGACTAACTCTTACTATTTCAAGGACTAATATGCTATTTCTCTTTATATAATGATAAAATTATAAAAATAACATCAATTTTTAACAAGTTTCATATTTCTACCAATTTTTTTAATTCTCATAATTAAGGAAATGAGATGAGATGTTATATTTAACGTTGAAAGAAGTTATTTTGTAGTCTCTTGTAAATTATTCTAGATCCATTTTTACCGAAAAATACATCAATATTTAATAAGTATAATTTAATAAAATTATTTTTCTCTTAATTTTATTTATTAATTTTTTTAATACATACAAAATAGTCAAAATGAATAATTCATTCATCGTAAGACTGAATGAGTAGTAGTAACCTCTTTTATTTGTGGGGTTGACTCTATCACTTAGTTATTCCCATTCCCAAAATCCAAAAAGCTCCATATGGTAGGTATCACAAATCGTTTTCACATAATAAGAACAGAGGAGAAAAAAAGCACAACCTCATTTAGGAATATGGGTTTTTGTTGCTTTAAGCCAAGCCCATGCCACAACTAAGCTTGTTGTCTAAGAGAACAAACAACACATATATTGACCCAAAAAAAAGAGAGAAAATAACATATTTTGGTCGGATTTTGATTAATTGATTTTAAAATCCTCAATGTGACAAGAGTTAATACAAGCTTATCCTTTTTTTCCCTTCTAATTATGTTGCTCTGATTTTTAAGTAAGATAGTTATCGATTTAAATAATGGAGTTAAGAATATGATTATTTTAAATAGGATTTAGAATGATCTGAAATTTTTAAAGTCTAATTCAATTAATATATGTTGATATTATTAGATTTAATACTATGTCCTGAGTTTAAACTCAAGACTTTATAGTTGTATGTTAGTTTTTTTTATTATTTATTCTATAGATAAAAAAGACTATCTGAAACTTTTTATTTTTTAAAAAATAAATATGAACTCAAATATTTCGTAATGGTGGTCCTTGGTCTGTGTTGGTTTTGTTCTTATCCTGCCAAAAACATGGTGCTGAATAATTAGTTAGTATATTTTACATATATTAAGTTATTATACTATAATAATTGAGTAAAATAATAATTATATTATAATAATTAGCCAACCTTCAAATTCCACATGGAAGCCACATACCAATCATATAGGCTGAATTGTTTTTTGTTGTTGTTATAACCTGAAAGAGTCTTTTAAAAATCAAATTCAGATTGAAAAAATTGATTAGTTTCTATGTCATTTTATAATACTCGTAAAGCTGTATGTGACGAGGAATGCGAGCTAAAAATCATTTGTGATGTGATAGCCAGCAACTAGATACTTTATATCATTGTTTTAATCATTGAAAGAATACAATGATAGTTGATCTCGAGATACATTAATGTATATTGTTTTGATGAAAAGATAACGTAATTTTAATCAAATATATCGTTTAAATTGCATGAAATTATTAGGAAACATAATATCCTATAGAAATCATACAATAATCTACTTTTTAAACTTCAAAACAACAAACCTTTAATGCTGAATTTGCTTCAAAACAATTTTCAAGTAGGGTAGGTAAGTGTTTTGAGTTAGGCTAACTCTTTAATTACTAATTACTACTACTTATCAAACATCCTCTCATCAATGTACATGAATGAAGAAAAGTAGTTTTCACGATACATTAATAACAATGTACCTTTCTTTTTTTCTTTTACCCCACTATAGTTTTATTCTACTAAATTTTATTATAAATGTATCTATTTGGATTGGTTTTTTGAGTTTTTGGTATAGTCTCTAAGAATTTTGTATTTTTTTATTTTTTTTATTTTAATAATATTTTAGAATATCGTAAATGATGGTGATTTATTTGAGATATCAATAAAGTTAGAATGTCAATCTAATAATGTGATGCATTTATACTCTATTTTTACTTAAAAAAAATATACATTCTTTTTTTAAAACTCTAATTCAATTAGAGGCATTTCTATATAAAAATAAAAATAAAATATGGTTATTATAATTTGAAGAAGTTTATATAAACAGAGATTTTTTTTAAAGTGTCTTACATAAATCGATCATTTTGACTTGATTTGGTCAGTCCATCAGGTGAATCAATTCAAGACTCATATTATATATTTTTGGGTTGAATATGTTTTTAGTCACTACAAAATCATGATTTTTTAAGTTTAATTCATAAAAAATATTTATTCACTTTTAATCTTTATTTTAATTTTATAGGGGCTTTTTTTTATAGACTAACGGTATCAGCTTTTTACAAAAAAAAAATATTCATAGTAAAAACTAAAAGTGAACAAAAATATTTTTTAGGGACTAAAATGTTGATAATTTTTCTATAAAGATTAAAAAGAAAATTTAAAATTTTATAGAAATTAAAAACTTATTTAACCCTATATTTTTTTTTAAGATAAAACATTTGTTAGCTAAAAATAAGCACCAAACTAATATGACCCAATATGTTTTAAATTGGGTTGGACTACAAAATGCATGACATTAGAAAATTGGAAATTTTACCTTGTATCCCCACACTTATACCTATACACCTACAATATTTCTAAAATGTCAACTTTACCCTTGAAATTTTTTAGTATTTTACAAATTCAAATTCACTTTTTTTTACCATTCAAAGATTTTCGGACCAATCAATCCAAGTTTTCTAATCATAAAAGATTTTCGGAAACTATTGGAAAACCTTTTATAAGATTTCCGATACAAAAGGTTGAAATTGAAAATCTTTAAAATAGTTTTCCGATACAGAAGGTTGAAAAGGTGTGTACCGGAAACCTTTAAAAAAGTTTTTCGGTGGAAAAGTTGTGTACCGATGACCTTTAAAAAAAATTCGGTACAGAAGATTGAAAATGTAAACTATCGAAAAACTTTTCACAAGTTTTCTGATAAACTCTTCTGTACCGGAAAACTTTGTGAAAGTGTTTTCCGGTATATACCTGTTTTTTTTTTTGAAAATGCTTTTTTAAAATTATTTATATAAATTTGAACAGATATGAATAAACCTCTACTATTATGTTATAAAACATGCGACGATACTACAAACGTTTTCAACACAGATCAGGTATGAATAGTTATAATTAATATTAATATTGTAAAAACCTATATTGTGATTAATTATTATAATTTATTTTATATTTTACTTCAAATATTTGATACACGGGAAGCTGTTGTGAATTGAGCTAGGGAGATTGGTATAAAAAACAAAGTGACAATTATTATCACTAGATCAGATAAAGAAACGGGAGAGAGAGGGAGGAGGAATAAATTAATATTAGGTTGTGACAAAGGAGGAAAATACAAATGTGTTGATAGTTTAACTCGAAGCTCAACAAAAAAGTGTGGTTGTCCTTTCAAGCTTAGATCAAAACCATTAAAAGATGGTTTATGATGGACAGTTAAACTATCAACACATTTGTCTGATATTTACAGGGACATGCATTTGTTGGACGTTTAGATGAAATAGAGAAAAAAAAAATATGTTCAAGACTTAACAAAATATAATGTTGCACCGAGACACATATTAATTTCATTGCAAAGTCGAGACAAGAACAATGTTACTCAGATATCACAAATATATAAACAGATGAGTATAATTTGATTGCAGGTGAGACGTCCTAGAATTGAGATGCAACATTTATTCAAGCTAATTGAAGATACAAAGTATGTGTGTTGGAATAGAAAGCGAGAAGACTCATATGGCATGAGAGGTATTTTTTGGACCTTTTCATATTCAGTAAAGTTGTTGAACTTGTTTCCTATTGTGTTGATTATGGACAACACCTACAAACCAATAAATACAGAATGTCATTACTTGAAATTGTTAATATGACGTCAACAACGATGATGTGTGTAGTTGGATTTGCTTATTTGGAATTTGAGTGTGAAGAAAAATTTTGTTGGCATTAGAGAGGTTAAGAGAACTGTTTGTTACACAAAACAAATTTCCTCATGTAATTGTGACATGCAGAGATCTTGCTTTAATGAAAGCAATTAGTATTGTATTTCCACATGTTGTTAATTTGCTTTGTCGATTTCATATCGACAAAAAATTTGAAACAAAAAGCAAGCAATATGTCTTAAATGATAGACAATAGTTAATAATGAATATATGGAAAAACATTATGTATTGCAGTGATGAAAAAGAGTATATCATGCGCTTGCACATGTTTGAACAATCACGTGTTGATAATAAAGAGTTTGTTGATTATGTGAAAGAAACTTGGTTAATTCATCACAAGCAACGGTTTGTTGAAGCATGGACTAATTGAGTGATACATTTGGGGAACACAACGACTAACAGGTATGTCATGTCACTATAAAATTTCAAGTTTCTAATTTTACTATATATTGTTGGATTTCCTTGTGGTGACAATTTACATGTAATAATAGGGTTGAGTATGCTCATAGGAAACTGAAATTAATGTTGGAACACATCATGGGTGACATGTGTAAATGTTGGGAGACTGTAAACAACATGATAAGGTTGCAATTTAAAAAAAAATCATGGACGCGTTTGAGAAAAGTTTATATGATAAAAAACGTGAACACAACAATCCATTTTATCAGAGATTAAATACATTTGTATCAATAGAAGCTTAAAGATCCATTTATGAAGAATACGAGAAAGTTGAGTAGCTAAGTATCGACAAATATGTATGTGGGTTCTCTCTCAGAAGAACATACAGGTTACCTTATGCTTGTGAATTGACACAATATAAATTGACGGGTGAACTAATTCCTTTAGATTCCGTGCATATTCAATGGAGAAAATTAAGCATGGAGTGTAAACTCACCCAAGACACAAAAGATGGATTAGAGTTGAATATGCCTAATGAGATGAATGCATTGTGGAAACGTTTTCGATCACTTGATGTTATAGGAAAAAGAGTGTTGAAGAATAATGTTCATGAACTTGTTTTTCCAACTATAAGTTCAATGTGTCCATCACCTGAAAAAGTTAAACGAAATGAAGGGTGAAGAAGAATAAGTGTAATAAGCTAGAGGGATATGATGTATATCGAGACCCTTCTTACTTAGAGCATGTTAATGCAATATATTATGAAGATTCTAGTTCCCAACCATCTCAATCGTCAATGAAGCAATCCTCTCAATCCCCAATACATTTGTTCTTGAGACAATTTCCTAATGTCAATCAACCATACATTGATAACATAATTAGTGTGATAGTAGATGGAAATTATGGCTATTGCGTTATTGCATCATTGATTGGACATGGTGAAGAGTCTTGGTCTTTGGTATGCCATAGTTTGGACTAGGAGGTTGCTTTTCATATAAATCCATATGATAGATTGTTTCCATGACACATTAGAGAAGTCGGAGATTCTTTGCAGATAGCAAGCTTTGGTATTCAACCCCTAGATAAATAGATGTCCATACCTGATATGGGTTACGTGATAGCGACAAAATATAATATTATTCTAGTCACTTTTGATTAGACATTTTCTATGACTTTCTTTCCTATGAGACGTTCACATTCAGAATCGACAACTAATTGTCGTATTATATGTATTGGTTTTGTCGAAGCAAGTCATTGGGTTATGGTAAAATGATATTATTTTCTAAAGTAGTACTAATTTTTTTTTAAATAATAAAATTATTTATTATTTCAATCTATTTTGTAGTTAAAGATTAAAAATAGATTTCCAATGCCAGACATTGCACTTGGTTGAAAGAAATATCACACAGATAAGACAATTTCTTCGACAATAGCATATATAGGATGTCTACAACGATGGGGTATTTATTTAACCATATGGCACATGTTACACAAGATCCACCAAAAGAACCTGTAGATGTCATGTCATTAGATGAAGATTGATTTTTCATGTACTACCATACTTTAAATCTTATATTAAGTGTTTTGTATTCGTTATATTTCATTAGTTACTACTTTTTGTTATATTTCATCTTGCATTTTGTTAGGTTGTTAACTTACGTTGTTCATCACAAATAATATAAAGTTAATGATATAATAATAATAATAAAACAATCAAATAACAATGAAATAACATTAGAAACTACAAAACGATGTTCTTCACAAATAAAAGTCAATAACTACTAACTAGTGTTATGACGCGCTAAATATAAAGCTCTATAAAAGTAACTATACATATCGTCCTCCGGATCATCACCATGTACCTCCAACCTCCGTTGTATAAGATCACTAACCTATTGTAGGGTAGATGGCTGTGAACCAGAAGCTTGTGTAGCGGTGGTTGGGATATTAAAATATGGAACATGTGATACATCATCTGGTCGCACTAAAAGTGGATGAGATACCATGTAGAACCACTCCAAATATTCATCCTGACACTCACATGGATATGTAGATGGATGTATCCTATGATGCAGTTCAGTGACACGGGTTAAATATCTCATCCATTTCACATCTACATCAGATAATCTTGAAAGAGCTGGAGGTGGTGGTGGAATATGTTGAATATATTCAAATTGTTTCAAACACCTCTCTAACAAATATGTCACTATTATGTTGCATAATTGGAGGTGGTCGGTGTATAATATGATATCATCGAAGGGAATGACATCATTACGATTCTCCCATGGTCTCCATATGTCGTCGACATATGTTAGGATATCTATCATTTGTCTGTACTAAGTGATTTTGTGTTTTCCTTGTTTATAGTTTCATCTATTCATTATGGCAACACATTTCACATCAGAGTCTTGATCAGCTTTTTCACAAATATTTGAAAAATATCCGTAAATCCAACATCTTTGCAAATAAAAATAAATACATTAATGATAAACATAAAAATTAATAAATAAAAATCATAACAATTAATAAATAATCATCATAAATATTTAATACTTGCAGTAGAGACATATATCCACCTAATTGCTTGGTGTCGTAACAACTGGGATTTGAGAGGTAGTCACAAAAGACTACGAGTGCAGTAGTACCCCATGCGTATCTACGAATACCTTCCAAATCTTTGAATAGGGAAAGATACTTTGCATCAACTAATTTATGACTCTTATCTGCGAAAATAGAACTCCCTACCAAATTCAGCAAATACGCCCTAGCAACACAATCAAATCTCTCTACTGCACACTATCTTTTGAATACCTCTTTCAACCAATCCAACATGTAGTGTTCACCTCTAGGTCTTTCTGGTTTTCTCTCATATATCATCAGCATACACCCCTAATAACATTATTTTATCTAGGTCGGTTGGTGGACTGTAGGATTTACCTCTAATATGAATGTCTAATAGATTGACAACATCATCCAAAGTAATTGTTATTTCACCAAATGACAAGTGAAATGACTAAGTCTCATAGTGTCATATTTCAACAAATACATAAATTAGGTTGTTGTCAATCAGCTTCAGACTACCCCGTTGTAGTGGAGCTAATCCAGACAAATTCACTCATGTCTCTATAACTCGCATGAGTACTTGAGGAGTAAATTACTACAACATTGGTCGCTCCCGTATACAAATAAAATATATGACATTAAAATTAAATATAGAACAAAAATAAATATTAATTTAAATATTTTTAATGGACTATAAATAATAATTAATTTAACAAACTTGACCAAACCAAAGTCTGGTAGAAACATGATACTAGTATCGGGTAAAGACAGACATATCATATGGTCCTCCAAGATACCGTGTAATCTTACGCTTCTACTATACAGGTATTTCCTGTTGTGCAGGTCCCTCCAGCATATGGTCATCATGTTGTACAACCTCTTCCTCCTCATGTATAGCAACATCAGCCTCTAAGATAGGTATTTGGCCATGTTCTCCCTCATCATCATCTTCCATTATAAATCATCTTCTCCTCCAGGATGTTGTGGGTCGAATCATTTCCAGAGGCGCATCCATCATAAAGGATAAAGTATGAACGCCACGTGCTATTCGTACTATCTAGTCGTTTCGTCCTCTAGCACTAGCATCCGCTGAAAAAAATAATTAAAAATAAATTAAAATAAGAAAGGAATAAAATAAATAAATAAACAAAATAAAAGAATTTCCAGAAAACATGCAGTTTCAAGTTTTCCGGTAACGAGGTGTGTTCTGGAAATCTTGAAAAAAAATATTATGTTAGTTCTGAAAAACTTCAAATACGTTTTCTTGTAAAGAAATCTGTACTGAAAGGTTTTTCGGTAAAATAAAAAAAATTGGCACTCACTTGTGTGTCAGAAAATTGAAATGATATTGTGGATGAAAATGATAACTTTTAATACTTATATAAGGACAAATATATCAATTCATCACATTTATGAAGGTATGAGTCTAATATGGAGGGCACATGGTGAAATTTTTCTAAAAAGTTAGATTTGATATCCCACTCTTTCATTTTTATTCCACAATTTTTTTTAAATCTAATTTTTCTTTCATCACTTTTACTTCCTCTCATTGAAAATTTTTGAACCAAATTTGTATCTCCACAAATACAAAAATTTCAACACGTAAATTTTTTTGGCAAAAATTCAATTTAAAAATTAAAATACCAGAAATTTCAATTTTAAAATTAAAATTTCTAGTATGTAAAAAAAATAGAGAATAATTGTACATATTAAAAATTTTATTTTTGAAATATTTAATATGTAAAAAATACAAACAAGAAAAAAATATTAAAATTTTCAAAATGTAAAATGAACTGAGAAATTTTTATATATAACTAGAATGTCGTTTTCAAAATTTTTAGTATGAAAAAAAAAACTAAAAAAAAATTTATAAACCGAAAACTTCTAGTATGTAAGATAAATTAGAGAAAAATTTTACGTATCAAAAATTTCTTTTGAAAATTCTAGTATGTAAAAGAAATATAAATTTTTTTCAAAAAGTATAAAAAAATCTGAGATGTATGGGTAAAAACAAATAGGCCAATTTTTTTTAACTTTAATTTGTATTGTCAACGGAGTGTTTTGGAAAATTTATGCAAAAAGTAACAAAATATGGAAATAGGAGTCAAGTTGAAGGAGTAGAGAATCCAATTCTCATGACATGAATGAAATATAGGTTGAGTTATGCATTTGCAATTGCGCTCGATATGGGCATGACTCATGACAACAAAAAAAGAAGTACGGAACCACGGCTCAAAAGGATCCACGTTAAAAAGTTGAAAAGAATGTGATTTTGGAAATTATATATCCTTAGGTAATTGAGAGTTTTTTTTGCAAAAATATCATTTTTTTTTTAAATTTATCAAAATGCCACCTTTTGAAAAAACTTTACCAAAAGGTTCCATTAAATGAAAAAGCTTTACCAAAAGGTTCATGTAAAGCTTTTTTAAAAGGTGGCATTTTGGTAAACTTTTTAAAAAAAAGTGATATTTTGGCAAAAAAACTCTAATTTTGATCATTAATTAAATTTTTTAAAATTTTGGATAAATATAAAATTTCTGAAATACAACTTTTTTAAAAATTGAAATTTCTTTTGAATTTATGGATGAATGTAAAACTTCATAAATGTAATTTTTTATATTTTTTTTTAATTTCAAAAATTTGGATGAATTTGAAACTTTCGAAATGTAGTTTTTTCAATTTTTTTTTGAAATTATTGAAATGTTAATAATTTAGAAATATTTGACTTTCAAGTAATAGAGGATAAAATGATATTTTTATGTGTTTTAGGCGTGAGAGGTAACAATGAGGGGTGAGAGGTAGATTTATCTCGTATCATATATGAAATGAATTAAAAAAAGTATTTCGGTAAGCTCAACTCAAATAGTAATTACATGGACATTTAATATGTTGAGACGTAATTTCGAATTTAAAATATCATTTTTCTTTATATTTAATTGTGTAAGTATTGCAGATAGACTCTTTAAAACTACAGAAATGGAAATAAATATATCGCTTCTATAAATATTTTAGTCACAACATTTAGCAAAAATAGTGTGATTTTAAATAATTTTATATATAGATATAATATATATATATATATTGACATAAAAAAGTAGATATAAAAAATATGTTTAATTCAAAAAATCGTGGATCATTGATGTCTGTTTGTGTTGGTCGAAATCATTGACGGACATGGTACTACGTACATGTTAAGATTTTTGAAAATTAATCTTCTTCATATTTCTCACACAAAACACTCTAACCATAATCTCTTTTTATTTTTCTTCACGAAATTTGTGTTTTATTATCCAATCCTATCATCTATGAATTCTATTTACAATATTTTCGTCTCAAATCAAAGGTATATTTCTGCTTTTTTTTGTTGTTGTATTTTCTTCTAAATATTTACTGGTATTATTTAGATTGACCAATCTAGATTATGTATTTTCCGTATCAGACCATCTTTCTCATATACTTTATAATATTTTAGGTATGGATGATTCTCTTATTGGCTTGAAGCCTAACTTTGCTGAACCAATTCTCGAGTTTCTTGATTTTGCTACTAACTTTACTACTGATAAGAAATTTAGTTTTTGTGACGACTTGTTGAAATGAATTTGAGGTGTAGCAGTACTCAAGTATATAGGGTTGAGTAAAACAGTAGATTTGACCGAATTAGAACCACCTAATTAGTCCAGTTTGATGCACAGAAAGTTATAGCAAGTCACGGGTCACACAAGTTTTTAAATATGGGTTTGAGTGGTCGAGTGCAAGTGAGGAAAAATAAACACACAATATATATGGATTTGAGTGGTCAACGACGAGACCAAAATTGTATAATTTTCCAAACTGGAGGACTTAATATACCAAAAAGATAGAGGGACTAAACTCGTGAATTGATGATAATAATAGAGAGGTTAAAAGTGCATTTAATCTTGAATTATAATTTTCTTATGAAATCCTCATTATGCTGATTATTAGAAGCAATTTTAAATAAAGTTATTAAAATCGTGAGTTAATTTGTCAAATTGTATGATTTTACAACTTGGCGTATTAATTTTGAGTTTTTTAACTACAAACTCGAATTTTAATAAACATGGAAATGAAAAATTGAGTTTATTCGAGTGGATTTGTGTTGTACTCGAGTAAACTTGCATGGAATTTTTGACATTGTTAATTTTCTCTTCTAAATTTTCAAATTTAATATTTTTTCTTTGTAAATCGTAAATTTGTTTTTGTTTATATCAGTTTTTTTATATAATTGAGTTGAAATTGTGATGCATATATTAATTTATTCTATTATATAAGTATATATATATATATATATATATATATATATATATATATATATATATATATTATTTGTAATATTAATTTAATACGAGGTAAACTTGCATGAGTCTAGTTAATTTCACCTAGGAAGCTTATCCATTTCCCAAGTCTTTAGGGCAATAAATCTCTTGAGCCAAAACTATTTGGTAAAATAACATTTCTTCTTCCAAGTCTCTTAAGTTTTGGAGATTTCTTCAAGAAGTGAACTTAATAAATGTGAAATGAAGACTAACACTCATCTATTTTTATCCTATTCTTTTGCCCCTAGGCTGTAGTTTTGGTTAAGCTCTATTTTTCACTCTCAAATTGATATTAGTTCAGTTCAAAATCTTCTTGTCATATGGGAGAGATGTCATTTTGGCCAACATAATTGTTACTATTGACACTAATTAGTATTGCAGAAATCAAGTTCAATTTCAAGGCAAGATTCTTGTTTTTCATAGTGTTCTCAACAAAATTATTGCTAATTTATCGTTATGTGGCAATCACACTTCTAACACATTCTCCAACTCTATTCAGGAATTTCAAATTCTCAAGTTCTTTCAAGTTGGAGTTCATCCTCTTAGAGTGCTTACTATCAATGAGGTGATATGACGTCTCTCTAAAGAGTACTAGATTAAATGTAATACTAATGGCGTTGCATTTTGGATTATTTTTCTATGAACTTGGGGATTACAATTGCACTACATATTGAGCTTGTGAGAGTTATGATTGCTATTGAAACAATCTATATATGAATGAGTAGCAATTTATATGGATTGAATCTGATTCACAATTAGCAAATTTAGCTTTTAGAAATAATACTTTGTTCCTTGCCCTATTAGAAATACTTTGTTCCTTCACCAAGTTGTCGTAACTCAAATATAATGTTATCTCCGATTAATCTATTTTTTTATAACAAAAATTGGTTGATATTTTTTAAGTATTAAATTTTGATGCTAAATATTAGGAAAGTGTGATACGACTATTCAAAAAGATGACAAGGAGTAATTAAAAACTATATGGGTCTGGAGCTCGATTTACTAAATAAATAAATTAGAATTAGACTAAATTATAATTTAATTTGATAAAACAAAAAATACTAATATAATATTAGGCTTAGAAAAATGAAAGAAGACTCTAGGTCTTCTACATTTTTTATTTCCTTCCATCTATTTATTTTTTCTAGAAGAATCTTTCTTTTTGATATTTTTTTTCTTTCATTTTATATGCTATAATGATAAATCTTAATTTGTGTCCATAAAATAAAATGGAATTTCGAATTTTTTTTATTGTTTTGCAAAATTTATGAGATTCTGTCGAGATGAAAATAAATAAGAGTGGCTGAACTATTGGCTTGGTTGCATTCTTTATGGATATTATTAATGTATTAGGAAGAAGAAAAAATCAATAAAGCTGAAGACAAAAGGGAGGGGCGCTGATACAGTGACAAGAAGTTTACTACTTCATTCATCCTACAATAATTCACTCACTTGATTATTATTCTACGTAGATTAAAAATAATAATAAAGTAAAATACAAAATAATAATTTTACTAAATTATTCTTATCAAGGATTACTATTAAAGCAAATGTTACAATAGAAAAAGAGTAAACAATGTTACTTGTAACCTTAAAAGTTCATATTGATTATTTATTTTGAGACAAATATTATTTTTATATATAAATTAATTATTATGGACGGAAGAAGTAGATTGATAGCTTACGAATTAATTTAATTTGAACATAGCAATAGAAATTTTATTAATATTCAAATAGCATAGAAATACATTGACAAAGATCTATGCATAATCAATAAGGTGACTAAGAGTAAACAAAATTAAGGGCACTTGGGTCCTCCTTCCTTAGTTTTCCAGTCATTGTAGCATGGACATTCTTCCTTGTGACCATATGTTCCAGATGGAACACACAAACATTTTGCACAACAAAGGTTGCAATATGTTAAACATGCCTTCTTGTATTGAGTTGCTGAACAACGACGGTCACATTCACCCGGACAATCTGATTTTTTGTTTTTTGAATGATGAATAAGATTAATTAGTAAAATAAATTAATTTGAGTCCTTCTTGGACGACTGCAAAAAAATTAAAATAATTAAATCTAAAATTATTATCTTCAGGATGAAGTGATCCTTCTCCACCGGCCTATAGGTTTTTTCATGTAAAATAGAAAGACAAAGTTATCAGATATAATATAAGAGTAATATTGTTGTTTGAACAAAAAATGAGATACAAATACATATAAAGTGAAATTCGTATTTTATTTTTTATAAAATATCAAAATATTGTATTTGTGTTCTATTCTGTGTTCTAAAAACATTACTCGTAATATAATTTATACTGTGAGTTCAAGCAAAAACAAATAAAACATGTGCAATTTTTATGCTTATTTGAAGGCATTGTCTTTCATTTAAATGAACTCAATAATCACCGTCACTAAAATTGGAATTTTATATTATATACATACATTATGTAGAGGAACACTAAAAATATAGAGAGGGGAAAGAATATAATCACTCACATAGGTATCTTTGATGGCAAAAGCCATAACAAGCATGAGAAGAATTGCACAAACAAATTTACTCATTGTGTGTTTGGTTTGGTCTCTTAATTACTCTCTCTTTCTGTTGTACACAGTCTCCAATTGGGCCAGGGAGTTATATAGATGCCAGTGAAAACACAATACAATATAATATGGTTCTTGAGTCAAAAAACAAAAAGTTAATATGGTTCTTCTATAATCATATGGTAAAAAAAATAGATATTAGATATACCAATCATATATCGATAAAATAAAATATTTATCATTTTTATACAATAATACCAAAATAATCAAATATATGTACTCAAAAAAGTCAAATATAATTACACTACAACTTTTACTAAATAAGTCATTTTAGTGAATATTTCCAATATGGTTAAAGTATATTTCATTAACTTTTTCCTACTAAATATTATATTATTCATCATTCTAGATGGTTATAATTTTTTAACCTTTTTTGACGTAAATGGTTCTATATTATTTTAATTCACATATTCTTTATGTTTTTAATTTTAACAATAAATTAAAAATAAATGTTAACAAGTACTCTTATATATGGCACCTTCTTTTAAGAAAAAAAATTATATTTATCATTCAAATTGATAAAAATTGTATTGATATAACGTTGCAATTCAAAATCTTTAAAATTAAAAATGATGAATTTGTAAATAAATTTACAACATTTAATTTAATAGCATAAAACAGTTAAATATTTACACAACGTGACAATACAAGTATGACAAATTGAAATTTTTGAAATACTTAACCTTTGGAGTTGTAACATTAAACAATCATCCCAACAAGATTGAAAATCAAAACTCTACCCCCAACTAATAAACACATTGCAACACTAAGATGAATAATCACTTATTTATTATCAATTTAAGAAAAATAAACAGTAATAAAATTACATTAGTACCCTAATTAATTTTATGTTAGGATAATTAATGAAGGAAGTATGTAATTGTCATATTTTAAAATTAAAACTGCATTTTATTACGGCAAGTTACGTAAATGTCATTTAAATAATTATCCTCTAATTCACTAAAAAACACTGTCCTCTGATTCAGGAAAAAAAAAAAAACTGTATAGAACCGGCATTAACTAACGGGAACAAGTTATTTTTTTAATAAACACACACACAAAAAGCATTAATGGCAACAAGCAATTTTTTTTTTGTTTTTTAATTGCTACAAGGAAACAAGCATTTTATGTGTAGAAAGAAAAATCCCATATTTGTCTTAGTCAATTAGAATTAAATAATATTTTTTTGGCTCAAAATTAAATAATATTATAACATGAGAAATATGAAATATTTAATATAACTTACATTTAATTAAAGATTAAATAAACTATTTCTTCCTATAAAATTTTATTTTTATTTTTAGTATCTATAAAAAAAATTATATTTTTCATTTCTTATTTCTTAGTAATACATAAAA
>JBBPBP010009778.1:7831745-7842799 GCA_037974735.1 Cicer chorassanicum | reverse complement strand
AAAAAAATCATTATTTATTAATCATTATTTTAAAAAAATATTTGAATTAATAACAATAATAATTAAAAATTCTTTTAAAAACAGTTTTTAAAATAATAAATTTTGAAATCAGTTTTTAAAAAAATAATAAATAAACCCTTTTTAGATTTAATTAGTTTTAAAATAATTAAAAACTATTTTTAAGTATTTTTTTATAGTAAAAAATATTTTTTAAATTAATATGTAATGTTTTTTTGTAATGTTATATATTTTTTTAAGCGTATTCCATTAAATTTTATTAAATAAAAAAATATGTGATCCATTAGATTTACAAAATGTCTCAATTTTAAGAAATAGAGGGACCAAAATTGAGAAATTAAAAATAGAGGGGCCAAAATTAAGAATCAATTAGAATAGGGGGAACAAAATTGCAAAATTAAAAATAGACACTATGCCAAAAATGACATTTTATAGCGTGTCTTTTACAGTGCTTATTAAATACAAGTGTTGTTGTATAAGATTTTAAAAATAACGAAGGATACAACAACGCTTTTCTGACAAGCGCTGTTGTATGGTCATATAGGATCACATAACGCTTGCACATAATGTTTACAACTCTTTTATAGCGTTTTTTTTTTTAAAAAACGCTATAAATTAAAGCGCTCTCACATATCTTTTACAACGCTCTTTGAGCGCTTCAAACACAAGTGCTGTAAAATGTAGCGCTCCCACCTTATGTTACATATCTTTTAAAGCGCTTTTTGTGAAAGCGCTGTAAATTACATGCGCTGTTATATAATTAAATGACCTATTAGAGCGCTTTTTACACAAGCGCTGTAAAAGATTTGCACTTTTACATAATTAAAAGACCTATTAGAGCGCTTTTTATACAAGCGCTGCAAAATCATTCACTTTAAATAAATAAAAACAAATTTAAAACAAATTTAATATGTTGTCCTAACCCTACGAACTCTCATCTCCTCTACTCTACGAACCCTCATCTCCTCTACTCTGCGCCCATCTACTGCTCCTCCTTTAAAACAAATTGGATACATTATCTCAGGTACTGTATTTATTAATTTGTTTTTGTCACTAAAACTCATGCGTGTCCTAATGATTGCATTTTATTTCGAAATGAATATGAATTACTAAAGGCGTGTCCGAAATGCAATGTCTCTCGATATAAGAAGAAAGAATCTACTTCAGCAAAAGTCGTGTGGTATTTTCCTATAATACCAAGATTTAGGCGCATGTATCGCAGTGAAGAAGATTCAAAACACTTGACATGACATGCAAATGAAAGAATTAGAGATGAAAATTTTTGACACCCTGCAAATTCTCCACAATGGGCAAAAATTGATCACGAGTATCCTGAATTCGGGATAGAGTCAAGAAATCTACGAATTGCACTTTCTACTGATGGAATGAATCCACATGGTCTTCAAAGCATCTCACACAGCACGTGGCCTGCGATTTTGTTGATTTATAACCTACCTCCATGGTTATGTGCAAATCGTAAGTTTATGATGTTGTCTCTGTTAATTTCTAGACCCAAACAACCGGGGAATGATATCGACGTATACTTGACTCCTTTAATTGAAGATTTAAAAATTATGTGAGAGACAAGTGTGGAAGTTTATGATGGGTATAAGAATGAATGTTTCAATTTGAGGGCTATGTTGTTCGGCACAATTAATCATTTTCCAACATATGGTAATTTATCAGGATATATCATTAAAGGTTAGTGTGCATGTCCTATATGTGAAGATAGTACAAATTGGATGCGGTTGAAACATTGTAAGAAGAATGTATTTCTTGGACATCGTAGATTTTTACCTTGTAGTCATCAATATCGTGGGTGGAGAAATGCATTCAATGGAAAATTAGACGAAGATAGAGCTTTTTTAGCACCGACTGGATGTCAAATACTTGAAATAGTACAAGGTTTGACCCATAAATTTGGCAAACCTTTTGCGGGAGAGCTAGTCAAAACTGGGTGGAAGAAAAAGTCAATTTTCTTTGAATTGTCATATTGGAAGTCATTGTATATAAGACATTTCTTCGATGTGATGCATATTGAAAAAAATGTATTTGATAGTGTTATTGGTACGTTACTCAATGTTCCAGGAAAGTTTAAGGATGACATCAATGCAAGATTGGACTTGGTCGATATGGGAATAAGAAATGAATTGGGTCCCGTAAAGAATGAAAATCGCACATATCTACCTCCAGCCGCTCATACTCTATCTAGAAAGGAAAAAATTGTTTTGTGTAAATTTCTACACGAAGTTAAAGTTCCAGAAGGATACTCTTCAAACATTAAAAATTTAGTTTGTATGAAAGACCTCAAGTTAAAAGGTTTGAAGACCCATGATTGTCATATTCTAATGGAGCATTTGCTACCAATAGGTATACGTTCCATTTTACCTAAAAAAGTTCGACGAGTCATAACTAAATTATGTTTCTTCTTCAGAGAGATTTGTAGTAAAGTGATTGATCCTCAGAAATTACCGACATTGCAGAGAGAAATTGTTGTTACTTTGTGTGAGTTTGAAATGTATTTCCCACCCTCGTTTTTTGATATAATGGTTCACCTTATTGTTCATCTTGTTAACGATATATGAAAATATTAAAAGGGTACGTAAAAAGTAGAAGTCGACCAGAAGGTTGTATTGCTGACAGTACATTGTCGAAGAAGCTGCTGAATTTTATATTGAATATCTGTCCAATGTTGAATTCATAGGGCTTCCGATGTCTCGTCATTCGGGAATAATTTCAGGAGAAGGGATAATTGGAAAGAAACTAATGACTATATCAAGGACATAATGGGAGCAGACACAATTGTATGTTCTGCACAATGATGATGAGGTTCAACCGCATGTTACAATACAAATGGATCAATTATCTAGTTTGAACATGAATAGGAATCAAAATTGGATAACTCGAGAGCACAATCGAAGTTTTATAACATGGTTAAAAAATCACATAAAGTCAAAGTTTGATGTAGACCCCAGATCAATTTCACAAAGATTGAGGTGGCTAGCAAATGGTCCGAGTTTACATGTCTTTTCTTACACCGGTTATGTAATTAACGGCTACACATTTTATACCAAAGAACAAGATGATCAAACCACTATGCAAAATATATGCAAATCTCAAGTGCAAAAGACAAAAACCCAATATATGCAAATCTATCATATTTTGGGGTTATCGAGCGCATATGAGAGTTAGACTACACAATGTTTCGTGTTCCCATATTTGGTTGCAAGTGGGTCGATAATAATAATGGCGTTCGGATTGATGAGTCAGGGTTCTTGCTTGTCGATTTTAATAGGGTGGGATACAACGATGAGCCTTTTATTTTAGCGTCGCAAGCTCAACAAGTGTTTTATGTCAATGATCATGCTAATGATAAATGGTTCGTTGTCCTATCAACCAATAAAATAAGTGATGATAACAATAATGATGAAGATGTTGGTAATGATCTTTTCTTTGCAACATCACAACCACATGAAATTGATTCAACTAATGATGGTTTATATCTTAGAGATGATCATGATGAGGGAATTTGGATTAATCCATCGTTTCGTATCGTTAATGGACAAATAAATGTGAATCCCACCAGGAAAAGAAGGGCATCTTAATGTGTTTAAATGTTTTATATAAGCCATGTAAATCTGAACTGAGTTCATGGAATTTAATTGTTTGATCTGCCAGAATTGAGCTTTTTTAGTATTTAACTTGAACTATATTTGATTTTCTGCTTATATTTAGCTTGATCTTAGTGTTTTATACTAAGTTCATGTAATTTATGTGTTTGACCTGCTATAACTGATTTTCTGCTTATATTGAACTTGAAAAAGCTTTGTTTGAGTACTGATAATTTTTCTTGAACTTGAACTTGAACTGATCATCCCAATATGAACTGATCATGTAATTAAAATTGATATATATTTATGTATTTAACTCATTATTTTGGAAGAAAAAAAAATCCAAATATAGGTATTTTACTAATTATTTAGCATTTTACAGAAACTGAACTTATATTGTAATTTAACATATTTTACTTGAACTGAACTGAACATAAACTTTGTAATTTTATAGCGCTTTTGTCAATAAGCGCTATAAAAATCATTTAAAAAAAAATAAGGAGGTCACATAACGCTTGCACATAATAAAAGAAAGAGGTATTTTAAAGCATTATTCGGAAAAGTGTTGTAAAAGACTTTTAATATAATAAAATAATGAGGTCTTTTAAAGCGCTTGTTGCATAAGCGTTGTAAAAGGGTCACATAGCGCTTCCACATAATAAAACAAAGAAGCCTTTTTAAAGCGCTTTGTGGTAAAATGCTCTAAAATGGTCACATAGCGCATAAAACAAAAAAGCATTTTAAAGCGCTTTGTAGAAAAACGCTGTAAAAGAGTCACATAGCGCTTGCACATAATAAAACAAAGAAGCCTTTTAAAGCACTTTGTGAAAAAGCGTTGTAAAAGGGTCACATAGCGCTTGCACATAATAAAACAAAGAAGCCTTTTAAAGCGCTTTGTGGAAAAGCGCTGTAAAAGGCTTTAAAAAAAATAAAATAAAGAGATCTTTTACAGTGCTTTTGCACAAGCGCTTTAAAACACTTCTAAAAAAACGTTGTAATAGACTTTTAAAAGTTAAAATAAGGAGGTTTTTTACAGCGCTTTTTCAAAAAAGCGTTGTAATAGGGTTTTATATATAACAGTAAACCACATCAATTTCCTCTTCGTTACATAAACTTCAGATGCTTCAATTTCCTCCTCCTCTTCATTCTCCTTTTCATTGCGAACCCTACGAATCATATTGCCAACCATCTCCATTGCGAACCATCTTTGTTACTATCCCTCATTGAAATACGTACTCTTCTCATTGCGAACCATCTTTGTTACTAACCCTCATTACGTATTTCTGCGAACTCTACCCTCATACTAACCCTTCGTATTTCTGCGTTGCCCTTCTTTTTTACTAACCCTCTTAAACGAAGTTGTAACCCTATAAACCCTACGTATTTCTTCTCACTTTTCAGGTATTGTATTTATTAATTTTTTTGTTTCACTAAAATGCATGTTGAACTTATATATACTGCTACGTACTTAGACTACTGCATGTTGAACTTGTTGAAGTTATACTGAACTGCATGTTGAACTTGTTGTAGATAAATGGATTCCAACAAGGAGTTAGATTGTCAAAATGAATAAGTTGTCAACACCAAGACTTATGAAAATGAAGTTAAACGTGGTGCAACCATCATGTAAAATTTCATAAAAGCAAGAAGTAATGACATAAAATTTGAGGTATACTATACTTTGTTTGTTGTTTATTTTTTATCTTTTTATTTTTATTTTTTTTTATTTTTATCTTTTTTGAAAGCATGTACTTACTATATGAGTTTATTAGGTGGGATTGAATGAAAGTGGTCAGCCAATTGACCCCAACAGTTCCATGTTTGTAAGTTATATTGGGGCTGTTGTTCGTCAGAATATTCCCATTACAATTGACGATTGGAGAGATAAGACGTTGAATGATGCAAAAGATATACTGTGGACTGATATACAAGTAGCTTTTTTATTCCACTTTTTTGTTACTTATAATTTTTTCCATTGAAATACTTTACTCAAACTATATCTTTATTTGGTTTGCAGACTGCTTTTGATGTTGACGAGGTGAGAAAGACTATGTGCTTAGAGTTGCCGGAAAAATACAACGGGATTTTAGATCTCATCTCTCAAACTGCTATCTAAGAGATCGTGATGGAAATATGAATGTTGAAGCTCCAAAAATATATAAACACTATATATCAAATGAGGAATGGAGCGCATTTGTAGCAAAACGTTCAGACCCCGCGTTTGTGGTACGTGATTAATTTATTAGCATTTGTGTTTTATTATTCATATTCATAAAGTATTTTAAACTTTTACACGATTGTTATTTTTTTTTTTTAATATAGAGTATAAGTACGGAAAATCGCGAGAGGGAAAAATTTCGACGCATCCATACAAAAAATCTCGTATGAGATATGCACGTCAAGAGCAAAAACTTGTAAGTAATTAACATCACTTTTATATAATGTGGTACATTATAAACTATAGTTTCTAACTAATATTTTGTTTATGATCTTAACGAATAGCTACAAGAGACCCAATCCGATCAACCATTGGGCCGTCACATTTTGTGGAAGGAGGCTCGTGTAAATAAAGATGGAGTTGTTGATAACGAAAATGTTCAAAAAGTGATAGAACTTTTTGTAAGTATATTATCACTTTTATATTTTTTAATATTGTATTTTAAAAATGATATTGAGCTTATCTTTTTAATCCAACGTGTATTTTAGGAGAATCTCGAACAAAGTTTGGAAAATCAAGAGGACAACAAAGCTAGTTGCAGGGACATACTCGGTAAAGTGTTTAATGTTCTTGAATATTCCGGCCGCGTGAGGGGAAAATGATTTGGCGTAACTCCTAAAAGCTATTTTTCACAAGAGAAACGCAAAAATCCATCTAATGAAGAAGTATTAGAGAAGCTCAAAGTCCTAACAGAGCAAGTGGCACTCTTGGTGAACACGAATAAAGAAAAGTAACTCAGTTGTAACATTGGTCTTCAAAGTCTTCCCGAGGTAATTAATTACTTAATAAAATAAGAAATTCATTCAACCTAATTGTTTCACATACTTATGTATTGACCATTGATTTAGGGTGTCTCTCCTTGCGTGCTGTATTTATCCTCCCTTACTCGTCGCAAGGTCGGAAAAGGAACATTGTACAATACTTTGGGAGAAGTATTGCACAACGCACCGATCCCTGCGGGCCATATCAAAGTATCACCCGTGATTGCTCTGGAACCAAATGCACCGTTGCCTATACCGAACAACGATGGAGACATGAAGTATTTGGGCGAAGCAATAGGTAGTTACGTGGCATGGCCTTAACATCTTGTTGCCCTTGATAAGGTATGTTTAATTGAAATGTATGTTTAATTGATATGTATATTTAATTGCACGATATATGATTATGATTAGTTATATTTAATTGCTGATTTTTTCCCGCTGTTAACTTTAATTTCACATTTATTTAGATTCAGACAAAGTCTAAAGGGAATGACAAGAAGTTTCCCAGAAATGAGTCAGTCACATCACCGGAAAAGGTTTGTCACATTTATTCTGTCAGGTTTGTCATTTTTTAAGATTCATTTAACTAACAAACTGATTAACCTCATTTTTTCATATTCAATCCAAACCACCTGCACAACAAACTAGCTGCCAGAATAAAGCCGCACCACAGCTTGATGTTCGTTGTAAAAATAAAGCTGACAAACTTCAAAAATTGGAGGGTAATAAAGCTGGAAAACTTCAAAAGCTGGAGGATAATAAAGCTGCTAAAGTTCAAAAACTGGATCGGGGAAAATCAGTTACTGCTCCTAAAATAAGTTATCCACGCTTTGCTTGATATGGGTCGTGTCTTGACATACAAGCAAAAATGAATATGGATATCAACGATTTACACATCATAAGCATGGATAAAGCTATTTTCGGAGATGAGTATGAATAACTAATTGAAAAAGAGCACATATACGAACTTTTCAACCATAAGGAGCTGAGTGCTACTGTCATCAGCTTATACATTAAGTAAAAATTACTTTTAATTGTATTTATTGGTAGTTAATTTTATTTATCGGTAATTAATCTAATTTGAAATTTTCATTGAATGTTTTTGTATGAGAAGTTGGTGTGCACGCGCAAATTATCAAATAGATTTTCATTCTTGTCTCCGCATAAGCTTTCAATGTTTAAACTCGATCCAGTTAAAGTAAAGAAATATTTTGTAGATATCCTATTCGAAAATAAAGAGAAGGATAAGTTGTTTCTTACGCCATATAATTCAGGGTAATTATATATTCTTTATTTATATCTTTTTTAAATTATGAGATCTTAATTTATTACTTGTGTAAACAAAATTGCCAACCTAATTTTTGTTGTTGTAGGGCACATTGGGTGCTATTTGCAATCAATGCGACCTCTGAAGTTATATACTATTTAAATCCCTTGCACGACCATTACAACAGTCACTCGGATATAAAAACTATATTCGACACGTAAGTAATAGTCATTTGCCTAAACTATGAAAGATGCATCATGCAAAATTGAGAAAGAAATTTAAGAGGAAGAGATGGATTAGAAGAGGATGAGGTCGGTATGGATAAGGTGTTTAGATATACATAATCGTGAGCGGATTCCCAATCTTCATATTTTCATCGTGGAAATTGATGCTTCTAATGGTTCTTAGTTTTTTGAATTCTCCTCTTATACTTTCAAAATACCAAATTCAATTGAGTATTGTTCATAAATATGAGTACAAGACGGTTGAAACTATCACCCATAGAGGGAACGTATTGGCGAAACAAAAGGTGGTATATTCTTTAGGTCACATATGGGAGCGAGATGGGGACACTGTGGCAGCGCTACACCAACCGCTCCATGAGTGTTGCGTGCGTTGCACAATTGTACAGAGTGGAAACTCACCCACTCTCCCCCTTGGTTTCTCTTTCTATCTTTTAAATTTTTTATACTTCTATTTTCTACACTTAATACTTAATTCACATATTTTCTTCTATTATATTTAATTTTATTTTAAGTTTTTTATATTTAGCATAATTCATCTTTACATAACCTTGACTTTTATTAAAAAATATGTGGAACTCTTAACACACTCCTCATGTTTAAGACTTAACACCTAAAACATGATTTGATGGACCTGAATTGAGGTAACTAGAGCGTAATTTGAGAAAATTACCCTTATTTTACAACACAATTGTGAGCGATATTTCATTGAATTGAATGTGAAACTTTTAACAATTTTTTTGAATTTAGATATGGATAACTTCACATTTGATTTTGCCATGTGATATAATAGTATCATAAATCTAATTAACTCTGATGAGATGAGGTAGTAGCCTAATTATAATCTATGATTGTTGTGATGTCTCATTTAAAACTGTTAATTTTGCAGACAGTAAAATTAAAGAGATTCCATAAAATAAACACCAAAAAAAAAAAAATCATAAACTGGGTCCCACGCCCTAAGTTTTTTTTTCCAAAACTTTTATTTCAGGAAAAAAATTCAAAAAGATTTTTTCTTTTTGTAACATAAAAATATTTGTTTTTAGTTAACAAAAATATTTTTCTATTGATAAACATTGTAAAAAAAAAGCTTGTATGGATATTTGATAGACTAAATTAAGTGTATGAGTCAAAAAGATGACGTGTTTTATAGATATGAAAATAGGTCATGTCAATTGATAGGGACCTAAGACTTAATCTACTTCATGCCTAAACTAGACCATTCTTTTTTAATAGTCAAGGTTGAGACTTTTAAAATAAACATATTTAATTAAAAAAGTCGGGCTACATACCACCTAAAACATCTTTTAGGCCTAACATGTTGGTTTATCTAAATAAATATAAGACTTAATTGCAATTTTAGTCCCCATATTTTCACCAATACGCGAAACTAGTCTTCTTATTTTAAAATCCAACACTTTTGGTCCCTCCCTTGAATTTTTTAAGTAAAATATACTAATGTGACATATTTTAATGAATATGACATATGATATGATAGTGTTGAATGATTAATATACACATGAAATTGTAATAAAACCCTTTAAAACCTTCAATTTTAACTTATGACATTATTCATTTTTGTAATTTAATTAATAACATATAAATAATTAATACATATAGATGGTTTTACATCATGAGATCTTATGCCACAATCATTTAAAATATGTTACACCGCCGTTTTTAAGTTAAAATATATGAGGAAGGGACTAAAATTGTTGGATTTTAAAATAGAGAGACTAATTTCGTGAATTAATGAAAATAGGGGGGACAAAAACTACAATTAAGCTTAAATATAAAGAATATTTATTTGTTACTATTATTATTGCATTAGATTTTGAATCTTTGTTAGATTGTGGACTTATACTAATTTAAGCATATCAACATTCTTAAATTTTTAACATATTTAAATATATTATTATAAAATAAAATCGAAGTAACATATTATATAAAATCATATTCCTTAAAATGTTAGGTTAAATCTTAAAATACAACTTAATTTCATTAACATATTAATTTGTTATTTTATTTAAACATATGTTTGACTGCTTATTCAAATAAGTTAAAATAAAACAAACTTTTAAATAAGCTAATAGTTCATTCCAGATTTTCACCAATGTGAGACATAAGTTTAAAAAATAACTCTATGATAGATATCATATCAAACTTAAGTCTTGAATTTTTCGATAAACCAACTTGAATTTTGCAAATTAAACGTAACTCGACTTTACTTATTTTCACTCATAGTTTTGATACGTTCACTATCTTTAATTTCATTTCAATTTTTCCCCCTAAAATAAACACATTTTAAAAGAGAACATGCAATTTCCTTTAAATAATATAACACAATATTTTTATATTTTCAAATTATATTATTATGAATTAACAAATATATTATTTTTTAAACTTAATCATGTCAACTTAAACATGAGGCGTTCGAAAGAGTTGTCATCTCATCTTTGTTAACACCACAAACTAAAACCAACAAATCACATGTTAATATAACTTATAAAACCCATTTAGTAATTTTTTGGACATTTTAGATTGGAGTTATCAAATATCTATTAGATATTAACATTAAAAAAAATGATGTGTACCCGTTGATTAGATATCAAATAAGTGATGTATATTCGTAGATTTTCGCGATACTCACTTAAGTACTGTTCTAAGATTTTTGCGATTGTGTATATATGCTTTTATTTTCTACAATCATTACTTCAATTTATTTAATAAAATATTAAATATAATAGGAAATTTGAAAACAACCATTTTAATTTTAAATGCTTCCAATACCTGTTATTTTAATTTAATTTTATATTAAAGAACAATTTATCAATTAACGTAAATTTGAAAAAATATATTTTAATTTGTTTTCTTTTACAGAGTATAAAAGGTTATATCCATTGCATGAAATATTTTCAAATATAAAGTACAATTTTT
>JBBPBP010009778.1:7811622-7823267 GCA_037974735.1 Cicer chorassanicum | reverse complement strand
TTTATTATATTTCTCAAATTAAATATGAAAAGTATTTCTATATTAAATATTAAATAAAAATAAACCTGTACAAGCATTGGTATAATATCTATAATAATATAGAGACAATATATGGGAATAAAAGGGTAGCCTATCCATTACAAATGTTTGAAAGAATTTACTTTAAAATATTCATATATTTGGTTTGATTCATTTTTTGAAATAATTTTTTAGTATATTACATTTTACATCAAATCTATTAATTTTATAGAAAATTTCTAATATTAATATTATATAAAAATTGTAATTATAGTTTTGAATCAACCAAAATTCAGTCAAACATAAACTCTATTAAATTGAATCGGGTCAGACTTTTTCAAAGAATCATCTAAACTGTCAAAACCATGGTGATATTCATTTTTGGTTTGGATAATTTTATTTTATCTATCAAAAACATTTCAAACAGCATTGGGAACACCATTTTCCCTTATAATTATTTTTTTAATAAAGTTTTTTTTTCTAATTAAAAAAACGTAATATTATTATCACCAAAATGCCCAAAACAACACTTAATAATTTTCATTTTAGCCTCATTAAGAATTAACGCCCCGATTCACACAAAATAACAAGTCCTCACTGTTAGATATTTTTCCTATATTTCAGTGTGCAGTAATATCAGTTTATTAAGACATTTCACGTTGTTGGTCATCATATATATATATATATATATATATATATATATCACTTTGTGTACTCTCTCATTTTTCTTAGCTTTTTCTCGGGCAGATCTCTCTGGTACAAATTGATTCTTCTATAATTTTCTATCTTTTTCTTCTTTTCCTTTTCTATTTGTTTCTCAAGACTCAATGGTATTGAGACTTCAATGATCAATCTTTGAATTTCAATTGCCCTCGTTGGATTGAATTCAATTTCACATTGTTTTATATTGAATGCGAATTTTTACTTCCAATTTTTTATTATGTTTTACGATTTGACTCGTCTAAAGTAATCTCTTTGTAAAAATTATGATTGAGATTATCGCTTCACATTATCTACTTACTACGGTTAGATATGAAATCTTCTGTGGTTGTTGTTCTTAAGATTTAAGGATTTTTAATTATTAAGTTAGAAAGCATGATTTTGTTGTTGTTGAATAGGGAGAGGGTAATAAAGAATATTATTTCTGTATTTTGAGTTTTTATGGTTAGTGTAAATTTTCAATTTATTTTATTGTATTTGTTATTTATTTTATGTTTATTAAATTAGGCTAATGTTTGATTTACGGGAGTTGGATCTAATAAGAGGAATTATACGTTTACAATATGGTGAATTTGAGTTCGAATTCCTACTGAAAAAGTTATCCATATTTGATGTCTAATACGCCTTGAATTGAATTAACTCTGATGGAGAGATCTATCGAAAACAAATAAATAAAGATTATGCTAATGTTTTTTCTTAATTTATTTTGTGATTCATAAAACATTTGGGCCATATTTTTTCAAATCAAGGGCATTTAGATAGTTTGTTTTTTCTAATCTCTTTAAAGTTTTCATTATTCCTCATCATTAAATGATGCTAATATTTTTTTGTATAATTTTTATTATTGATTGAAGGTTAGGGCAACCCCAAATGATGAATGGTGGTGATCAAAATTATATAGTAATTGACAACGTGGCCTTTGAATTGGCCATGGAAATAAAGAGTAGACTTAAAGATGAGAGGGAGAAGTTTGAAGAACTTGTGAAAGTTTTCATTGATTGGAAGGCAAAAAGGTTTGACAATGTAGCACCACAATTTTATTTTTGTATATTATTTGGAAAGAGATTTTTTTATTTATTTTTGTTGTTAAAATTAATTTGTCTATCCTTTTGGCGCATTTGTAGAATTGACACTACGTGTGTTGATGAAAAAGTGTATGAAATACTTGAAGGTCATAACGATTTGATAATGAGATTCAACAATTATATGCACAAAAGAAATAAAATCAAGCATTCAATGGAGGACGAACAACCTCCCCCAAAGAAGCGTGTTACAATGGAAGATGCTATAAATTTTTTGAACAAGATAAAGGTATGAGTGTTGTTTTGTTTGATGGGTTTTAATTCTTCATGAATGTTTACTATAGAAATTTAGAACAATTTTACTTATGAGTCTAATAGATCATTTTCATGCAGGCTCAATGTCAAGGTGATGATTATCGAGTTTACCAATCCTTTTGTCACATAATGAAAATGTACTACAAGAAAAATATTTCTTTCAAAAGGGTCATCTATGAGGTATGTATTTTCTATGCTTGTGAATCATGTTATAGTCGATGTCATATTCATTTAATTTTATTCTATTTTTAATGATCAAGTATAATGGTTTTGATCTCCTAATTTTTTGCAAGTGATTTGGATCTCTAATATTTTCTTTCTTTTGCAATATTGGATGTCTCATACTTTGAATTTAGATTCAGTGTTGCACTAAAGTCATCACATTGAGACTATCTAATTAGTATTGAACGATTCAGATTTCACATTTGGATATTTTAATTTTTTTAAAACTTTAAATTTGAACTTAAAATTTAGTCTGTTTTATCTTGATTGGACAACTACATATAGTTGATTATTGAACAATCATAGAGTGGTGATTGCTCCGAATCTTAATCCTTTTATCTCCTTAACTATAGTTCGGTCATTTTGGTCTTCAAGTATTGTAATTTGTGAAAGTTTGATCTACTTTCGATCGTAATATTTGGAGACTAAAATTATATAATTAATATATACAAGTACCTAAAGTAGGGGAAAATTAGGGGACTTGGTTCTTAATTCTTATTGCAAAAGGGTGAAAAGATGGGGACATGATTCTTATTAAAAATTAGAGGATATAAATTACAAAGTTATGATACTTCAAGGATTAAAAGTGGAATCAAGTCTATTTTTTGTTTATGCTTGATTTATCATAATTATACTTATGCAGGTTATTGGAATTTTCAAAGACCATCCTGAGCTTGACGAGTTCAAACATTTTCTTCCTAAACATGTCACTATATGATATGGATGCTCCCAATTTAAGGTGAAGAGATATATAGGAGATCTGCAATACCAATAGTGCAACATTTTCTTGTTGATTAATTTGAAAAACTTTGTAAAATGCAAAATAAAGGTTTTATATGGACATAATTTAGACTTTTTAGGAAAAGTTTTAACTTATTTAATTTAAGTTTTAATTTATCTAATTTATGAGTTATAAGAAGCAATTCAAAAGGATCTAAGTAATTTAGTGTTGGGATATTTTGAGTTAAAGAACAACATTTTATATTAGCTAGTATTAAGTAAATATAAATTGATTGAGAAATTTAATTGCAACTGCTTCGATAATTAATTTTTTGCACTACCTTATCACATCAAGATTCAATATGTGATTAGAAGACCTTTAGGAATTGCGAAACAAAACTTATTATGAATCATAAAATTCACTAGCGATAAAAAATATGATGAAAAAACAAGTTATATATATAGGAAAGTTATAAGTTGAATATCATATGCAAACATCAAAATAATTTAAGAATATTGAAGCGATAATCAAATTGGTGATTCGTCATAATATAGGTAGCAACTTATTAGAATATCAATCATAATTTAGCAGTACAAAATTCACAATAAAAAGTGGTGTTGACTATACTAAGTTTAGGTTCATCATAGTGAATTGTGGTTCTTTTATGTTCATCATAGTGAATTGTGATTCATCGTAATAATGAATCAAGATTCAATGTAAGATTGATCTAAAAAAAATACACATTATAAATCATTATTGACAATGTGTTATGAAATTAGAGCAAGATATAGAATAAAATAGTTCAAAGAGAAAAATAGAGAAGAATATAATTTTGTAATATATCTTATAGTATGTCCTTTAGAATGCTATATAAGTCATATTTATCTTGTAACTTATAAGTACATGAATAATTACATTAATGTAAGGGAATCCACTAGTATTTAGAATAGTCCACTAGCAAATAGTAAATCACCCACTAATAGATGTTGTAGATATTAAAGAATGTATGGCTAAATGGAATGGACATCCCCTAATAAAAACTATTTAAATCCATTTTTTATTTGAAACTTTATTTTAAAATTCTTTTTTAAAAATGTTATAACAAAAATATAAAACACCATAAAAATCATTTTTATTTTTATTTTTAAATAAAAGGGTCCATTGTCTCTAAATTGAGCTAAAATACGGTACTTCAAGACCTATTTGTTCTTCATCCTTTTTGGAATAGTCTTTAAGTTCTAAAATCGATTTTCGTTCATGTCTAGTGACGTTAGAACCATTTAAGTAAACAACAAATATGATTCGTCCATTTTGAACTATATTAGTACTTTTGCTATATAAGCTTCATGATTTACACAAATACTATTCTTCAAATATTCAATCAAAACAAATCTTTTCACTTCATACATATTTCATCTCAAACTTTTTATTTAATCAATTTAATTTCATAAACTCTTTAGAAGTTTTGATAATATTTATATCAAATTCATTTCCAAATATTTTCTTAAAAAATGATAAATAATGTATTGTATATCCGTCACTTGGTAATATTCGCTAAGAATAGTAAACAACATGCATCTAGATTGTTTGAGAGCATAAAGAGACTTATTCATTTTTATTAAGCAATCTCTTCAAGAGTTCAAATTGTACGTCTTACAAAAATTAAAACCTTCAACAATTATCATGTAATTATCACTATCAATATCAATTGATCCATATAAATACATTGTAACACATATTTCATATGTAAATTGAGCCTTTATTGTATGGAAAAGTTTTTGAATCACTTCAGGTGAATATATCTCTTCAAAATCAATGATAGTTTTTCACCAATGCTGTTGAATATATATATTTCATCGTTCTCATTTTTTTTTTTCGCATGAAAAAATCAATCATATCTAATTAGCTTTACATCTTTAGATATGCGGACTACAAGTCTAAAAACATTTTGCTTTCCAAAGCGGTCTTAATTCCACTCTTGTGCTTCTTTCTATTTTCCAAGTTTTTCTCTGTCTATAATATTTAATAGTATATAATATTTAATAGACTTTAATTCATGATCCTCGTTAGCATAATCACATACAGTGTTATATTATAAAGCAAAAATATTTTCAATTTGTCTTCATTTTGGTTCCATCATATTCTATTTGTGACATAATTTATTGAAAACTCTTTATTTTCACAAGTTTCAGGTGATCATTTCTTCTGGAACTAGAAATCAATTATGTCAAATACTCTTTTAAAATTTTCATATTCTCACTTGGGCCATCTTTCTTTTAACTCCTTTCTTTATTTGATGATTTTCATCTTTGGAACAGACAAATATAACCATGCTTCATGCATGAGTACTCATTTGCAATTTTTATTGCTTCAAAATTAGCGAGATATGATAAAAAGAAAATTTAATTTATCCAATTACTCTTATATAATATTTTTTTATATATACAAAAATTTCAAATATAACAAAATTTAAATTTTTAAAAAATGATTAAATATGAGTTTATTGTTCTTTTTAATACATGATAAATAAATGTATGTTTGATCCTATCATATCTTATATCATTTCCCAATTTTTATTTATCGTGTCTATGTGATATTTTGATTATCAAAGGACCTTTAATGTTTTACTTATAAAAAACACATCTATTAACTATTTTTTTCCGTCTCAAATACAAAAGAAAGTAAATCAATTAAAATAGATCTATTTAATCTAAATTGTGGACTAAATACATCAATTTTTATAAACTTTATTTTCTCTTATATATTCAAGTCAGAGGAAGTCTCTTATATATTCAAGTAATAGGGAATACATAAGAAAAAAGATCATACACTCTTAATAAAAACCAATTTTACATGGACATGCCGTTAATAAAAATTATTGACTTTATCATCTCATTACAACATTATAACTATCTTCATACAATAACTACACAATGAACGACACTTGTATTAGCCGTTAGTGTTAAACTATTTAGACACATGCCTATTAAACTCGAACTCATTTTTTTTTTAAAAAAAAAAAATAGAGTATGGGTATGATACCACCATTTAAGGTAGAAGACATTATAACTCATTGAACATTTTTAAAAAAAAAATTACAATTATCTCCATCTAATAACACTAGTAGAGATTGAACTCTCAAAGTCTAATATCAATATATTTTCCACTACCTAAACTCTAGCTACATTACCAAATGTCAAAACCGCACTTCATGATTTTCAAATTAGCTTTGTTGTGACACTAAAAAAAAAAATTGCCTTGTTAAAAATTAACGCGCCCACACTTTAGTTAGATATTTGCCCTAAATTTCAGTGAGCGCGTTTTTGGAGGCAAGCTCAACATTTATTTCAACATGCCACATTTTGTTTCTCGTTCTCTTATATATATCATATTGTGAATTACTAGCACTATATCTCATTCTCCACTTTTTCTTCGATCTCGTTTATCTTTTTGTTCTTATCCGTAAAATCCAACCGGTACAAATCGATTCTTCTATAATTCTCTTTCTTTATTTTTCATTTTTATTTTCTATTTGTTTCTCATGACTGAATGATATTGAGACTTCATCAATCACTCTGTAAATTTAGGTTTTTCTTATTTTCTCTTATATATTCTTTTTGAAGTGATGTGAATTTTCACTTCCAAATCTTTAATATTTTTATTTTTCAATTCATAAAAAAATCTTAATTTTTTTGAATAGGATTTGGTTCATCAGAAGTGATTTTATTGTAGAGGTTGGGATTGACATTCCTTCATATTGATTGCTTACAGTTAGATCTGAAGTTCTTCTAATCAGCGTTGTTGTTGTTGAATAGGAAGAGGGTGGTAGAGTGTTATTTATATATGTATCAAACACATGATATTTTTTCATAATTTTCTGTTTATTTTACTATGCTGGTGATTTTTCATTTTTTTTTTGTGCTTCATAAAACATTTGGTTCTTTATTATGTGAAATCAAGGGTGTTTAGATAGTTGTTTGGGTTTTTTTTTTATCTCTAGGGTTTTCATTATTGTATGTTGGTATGTGCTTGGTATTCCTCATCAAATTATCCTAATATTTTTGTTTTTAATTTTAATTTATGATTGAAGGTTAGGGAAACCCCAAAATGATGAAAGATGGTGCTGAGAAATATCGTACTAATCTTAAAGATGCCTTTGAATTTCTCAAGGACGTTAAGGATAGATTTAAAGATAGGAAGGATAAGTATGATTACTTTGTGAAAGTTTTCAGGGATTATAAGGCCAAAAGGTTTGACCATGTGGTACTTATTTTTTTTATACATTTCTACCGACTTTAAATATGGATTAACAAAAATTAATATATTTAATTTAAAATTTATCAATTTTTATTGATTTAAAGTTGTTTATATTTAAGGTCAGAAAAAGTATATATTAAGATAGAGATTTTTGAATTTTTTGTTTGTATACTTAATCAATTTTTTAAACATTTATTCCTTTTGGTGCATTTGTAGAATTAACCGCGTGTATCTCCAAGAAAAACTAAAGGAAATATTTGAAGGTGATAGAGATCTAATAGTTAGATTAAACATCTTCATGCCAAAAGGATATGAAATCAATCTTCCAATGAAGGATGAACAACCTCCCTCGGGTATGGAAGAAGCTAGAAAATTTTTGAACAAGATAAAGGTATGAATTTTATTTTATTTTTTATTAGTTTTAATTCTTTATGAAGATTTGTTTTCAACTATGCTAAAAACAATTTTAATTTTGAGTTTAATGGATCATTTTCATGCAGACTCGATTTCAAGGAGCTGAGGGTCATGTTTACAAATCCTTTATTGACATAATCAAAATGTACAGCAAGAAAAAGAAGTCTTTCATTATGGTCTTTCAAGAGGTATGTGTTTTCTATGCATGTGAATCATGTTAACTTAATTCTATGATTTAAGCAATTTTGATTCCTCTTAAGTGTTTTTCAAGTGATTTGGTCTCTAATACTTTATCCGTTTTTTTGCAATATTGGTGTCAACTTTATTTTCCTCATTTATATGTGTTCTAGGACTAAAAGTGGAATTAAACTTAATTATTTTGATGTTCAATTTATCATAATTAATCTTGTTCAGGTTTCTACACTTTTTGAAGATCATCCTGACCTACTTCGTGAGTTTTATCGTTTTCTTCCAGAAACTCAATATGCTTAGTTAGGAGGTGATATATCAAAATATCAGCATGTCGTGGTTGTGGTTTATCGACATTAAAAGGATGTCGTGGTTGTGATTTATCGACAGTGTTGGGAGAAATAATTTTTTTGTTGGACTAGTTAAGTAATCCAGCTGTTGGTATTCAATATTTGTGGAATTTGATTTTTAATGGATTTTGAATATCTTTTGTATTCGTATTAAAATATTTTGCTTATAAAAAATATAATTGCTACTCGTTGTTCGAAGATATATAGGAGATTTGCAGTACGTATAGTGCAACAAATTCATGTTGATAATTTAAAGAATATAATAATTGCTTTATAGGATTTGATATGGACAAAATTTAGACTTTGAGGCAGAATTTAATTAAATTATTTAATTTGTGAGTTTTGATAAGCAATTAATAGTTTTAAAATGATTTAATCAATTTAGTTTTTGGATATTTTGAGTATGTAACTAAGATTTATATATATATATATATTAAGTAAACATAAATTGATTGAGAAATTTAATTGAAACTACAACAATAATAATGTTTTTCTCATTAGATGTTTGGATGACATCATAACATAGTTATTTAATTGAGACACAAAATTCGATTCAGAAGATTTTGTTGTTGTTATTTTAATAAAATTTAGAGTGAGAGAATGGTGTTCCGATCTAAGGTTGAGAAGATTTTAAAACTCGTTAAATACTAATAAATGAATAAAAAATTAATTATGAATCGTAAAATATTTTAGCTAGTGATAAAATATGAAGTAAATGTTGGTTGTTTTTTTTTTGACTAGTATAGTCAAATTAATTTTTGTCTAATACTCAAATTTTTTATTTGGCCAATGTCAAAATATTGAAATGTATTTTTATTGTTAGTCTCAATTATATACTCGCTATTATTGGATCATAGTTCAAATTTTGAGGAATGAGATAAAATACTAAACTAACTAATATAGTAGCATTTGCCTATAAAAAAATATTTACTATTATTAACTTTAATTGAAATATATTGTTTTTTTCACTTGTATATATTTGGTATATTTATCATTTGTTATCTCTCCGGCTTATTGTATTGAGTTTGAATACTCTTTGTACTCTTGTTCAATTAATATATATCTACTTTGCCTTTACAAAAAACACTTATAAATTATAATAGTGGACATATGTGGAGAGTTTTATGGGACTTGCAATGATGGACAAGTCATGATCTCTTCATTTGTCTTCAATAAGGTTTTGTTTGTGAGTTTAGAGAGGAGTAGAGGGAAGGGCTTTGAAAAAGATGAAAGAAGAAATAGAAGGAATGAAGAGTTTTGAGAGGAGAGAACTTTAAGAGTTTTGTTTTCATTCATAATACAAAATCCTCCTAATTTGGAGGAACTTAAAAATTATATTGGAGTAGGATTTTGAAGAGTTTTGGGGGATTTAGACTAATTTTTCCAATTATTTTTATATTGTTATAATTTTCTACAAATTAAAAATATATTAATCATAAGCATTCTTTTACTATTCTTCACAAAATCACTCTTTTAAATCATGTAAAAAAATTCTCTATTTCTCTATGTTCTCCTCCCTTTCCCTTAAAATTGTCAAGCAAAGCCCAAAGGAGATTCTCCTATCTTTTTCCATTATATAGTTCATAAAGAGAATTTTTCCATTGAAACTACACATCTCACAATCACCGGTGGAATAGATGTAATTTCTCTCCTCTCTCACATACAAGTAAAAGGTTACATTGTTGATCATATTGCCATCTTTGTGTTTAGAAATTTCTAGACACTAGTAATTATAGTTATGAGTATTGTATTCTTCATGTTACAATTTCGCTAGGATTATATTTTCTATTGAATTTTCTATTGTCAATCTAATCTTATTTGTCATTGCTAAGTGAAACTTTGATAACTAATTTGTATTATTTGTATTATGATTTATGATTCAACGTGTTTTGCAATCTACCATTTTTATTCACATGCATGTATCAATCAATGTCAGATAGTATCATATATCTTTCCAATTATCTACGACACTTTTGTTGTGGTCATGATAATCACGCAATCCATATTACAAGACCTTTGCCATTATTATTGACATATAATAATAACAAACCATCAATTTGCACCCTCAAGTTGTAGGTGTATGGTAAAACACTTCTTGAAATTTACGCTATGTCAAAAATCTCTACAATATTATCTAATATTAATTAAAATATTTTATTTATCAATAAGTCTTATTAGAGGTGTTAATGTGTCACATTAATTAAGTGACACATGACATATAAATGTGGATGTCACGTTATAAAACCTAATATGAAAGTTAAAATCTTAAATAAGAAAGAAAAAAAAAATATTCTCGCTTTCAATTAACCCACAAAAAACTCTTCTTCTCCCTTTGTTTCTTTTTTCGGCCAACATTGTTTGCTACGAAGTCTCCGGCCACCACTGCTGTCTTCGAAATCTTTAGGCGTCGCCTTCGAAATCATCATCATTTGAGGTAAGTTTATCTTCATCTCCGTAGTTGTGTCCCTATCAATGCATTTTATACTCATTTGGTGATTTTTGCCCTGATGGTATCAGCCGCTAAAGCTTATAAAAAATTAGTTAAAAGAAAACTTCTTTAAATCAGAGATCAAACTTTGGCTAGCAAAAATAACAAAAATTGCAAAGAAATCAAACTTTTTTTTAGAAGTATTTGTATTTACCGTTGATATATTATTTACATGGATTTCATGTTGATGCATTTTTTGTTGATGCATTCACAGAATGGTTGAAATAAGACTGATTTTGCATCATATAGGCAAATTTGAGAGAAATAATAGTAGAGAACTTGAATATGTCAATGGTAAAACTGACATGAAGGAAGAAATTAACTCAAGATAAATCAAATTGATTTATCTTAATGATAAGGTCAAAGAAATTGTGCAATTTAATGGTTTTCTGATTTGAGAATTTATAGATTTATGAATTTGGGAGATAAATAAATAAAGAAGAAATGTCCTTACCTATTATCAAAAGTTTTTATATGATGTGACATCCACGTTTATGTGTCAATGTGTCATTTTAACATGATCGATCAATATTTTTAATGAGTGTATTTTGATTGACGTTAGATAAAGAGAGGAATTTTTTGACAAAGCGTAAATCTAAAGAAGCATTTTACATAATTTCACGAGCCAATTGATGATTTAAAATATGATTTTGACCAAGTGCTCATTATTTTATTAATATATTACCATTAATTGTTTTATTTAATTTTTGTTATCTATTTTTTAGTTATCCTTTCATTCGATCAATAGAGACGCTATGATTATCTTGCTAATCCCAATTGTCTTTATGAACATTTTATTTCTTAAAATCGTGTAGTTATTGAGGAATTTTTTTTTTGTAAAATTCCGTTTTTTTAAAACACATCAAATTGCCACACTCTAAAACTACTAGATCATCGCACTCCCGGCCTACAACATCCTGAAGACTTTT
>JBBPBP010009778.1:7779559-7793700 GCA_037974735.1 Cicer chorassanicum | reverse complement strand
AATTTGAATAGTAAATATCAACAAAAAAAAAAACAACATAACAATTGCTAACAATAGGTAGAAAAAGTAGTGAGCATTTGGAGCTAGACGTTATGAAATATGAGTAGTGAAAAAGTGTGTTGAAATGAAAACTATAAAATGCAATTGAAAATTGTAAGATTTTTCTCATAGTAGTCTTATATATACACTCCATTCTTTCAATTTTTATATAAAATAAATGATAAATGATAGTGATTAAATTTGGTTGCAGCTGCTATTTGACCTAATAATTTTGGTCCATCATTTCAGAAAAAGAATTGATTCATTAAATGAATAGAGTAATAATTACTACTTTTAGTTATTTCCTTTTTCTTAATATTTATATGTTTCGAGATTTTTTCAATTAATATGTATGCAAAATATTAATAGTTATCATTTATGATGTTAAATCAAAAAGGCACATTTCTAGACACACTTCTATAAACATATATTCGTATTTTTTGAACTAATATCATATGTTTCTTTTTGATATATGATATGATTGTTTTTAAACACTTCTAGAATCATTGACTTGAAGTCTTTTTTAGAATGTATATTGAATTTCCTTTTCTAAATTTTCGAATTTTTTATTTTTTATTTTAAACTTAATTTAAAAATAAAAATTATTGTGAATCATTGGGAGGTTGTCACGTTGGCAAGATATGCTCAGAGAAAACGTAAAGATGACACATGACAAAATGTTTTGTGAGAGTAACAAGAGGTGATTATGAAGTTATTAGTAAATTAGTGTGTGGATATATATATATTTATGAATATTGATATTGTCTTGTTATATTATGCATGTTCATATATATTATTAAAGTTGTTTGATGCGCATAATAGGATAAAGACATAATACAGTATAAAATTGGATAGAGGTAAAATAATGATATCTTTAAAAGCTATTCGTGGTCCCTTAACTTAATTTTAGTTAACGATTTAGTCCTTTATCTTTTTTTCCCCTCGATTTGATCCTTTATGTTTTTAAATAATTTCAGCATTACCCTTTAAGTGTGGTTTCGTTAAGAAAAGACTAAAAAAATCACTCCTCCGTGTTAAGAAAAATTTACCCTTTATGTTTTGGAAATATTACACAAAAATATTCAAAGTATGTTCTAAGTTTGGTAGTAGGATTGATTCGTTAAAACTGAAGCTATGGGTATTTATACTCCATAGACATTACTTCAGATGAGTGGCAATCGTTCCTAGAGGTTTGTGAAGTAGCTATGTCAAGTTACAAGGAAGGGGGTTTGAATTGTAATCTTGCCTATTTAAAATTTCCTGTTAAACACTTAAGAAAACAACTCAAGAATGATCTTGGTTATGAAAATAGAAACGCAGAACGTTCTTAGTTTTGAAACAGAAAACGCAGAACGTTCTTGATTAGTTAAAATCACAGTTTTTAGTTTCTCTATTTAATTTTGACAATAACAATAACTGAATGTAAATAGAGATAAGGAAGAGATATCACACAAAGATATATCCTGGTTCACCCAACGTGGGCTACGTCCAGTCCTCACAACTGTGAGATTTTCACTAAGTGTTCAACGAACGAAGAACAATCACAGTTAGAGATCAACCTTGATCTGTAACTACACTTCCTTTCCACCCAGAAATGATTCAATCAAGTTACCTAACTAATCTGCTAGGATTTTACAGTTAACTCTTTTAATCAATCTCAAACTATAAACAACCCTTATAGTTATGAGTTTATACAATACTGATTTAAAGGATTTGCTTGAATCTGATTATGCTTAACTCTTGTTTGAGAATAGATTCAGAACGTAAAGAACTCAGTAGAATAGACTGGAAGTATATAATGGTTTCATCCTGATTTCTTTTGTGAATGAGATAGCTTCAAGAATGTAAGTGAATATGATTTAATGAGAATACTTGGCACTTGAAGATCTGAATGATGCTTGCGAATTTACCTTCCTTTTATAGATTATTAGAGCAATTAATTTTGGTCAGAAAGAGCCGTTGGAAGTGCTCTGTTTTTCTTCTGACAGAAGCAACGAATCTGTTGACAAAATGCACCATTCATGTGACAGTTTTGGGCTTTGCTGTTTGGGCTGTTTTACTTAATTTTGCACAAGCTTCTTACGCGCTTAATGACCCATTAAGCTTTGATAATACTTGATGATAATTGGGCTTTGGTTTGGACACTTGATTTGATCCAAAACTGTTTGGAAAGGAGTGAATACTTTTTTGCAGAACTGAGAAGTCTTCTTCTGCAGAAACAGAGATTGTTCTTCTTCTGAAACGGAGAACGTTGATTAAAGGTGGAGAAAGATGATCAGTCTGATCTGATAATCTTCTGGACAAGCTGATGACTTATAATCAATCTTGACGTTCAGTTTTGTTCAACTTTCTTGACAATTCTAGACTGGAGAAAGTTGCAGTCCGTTTTTGATATGTTTAGATTCATGATGATTTATCTTAGTGATTCGAGAACCGTTTTGAGTAAATATGATTCCTATATGTTCATTGCCATGTACTGATGAAATTGATATAAAGAATTAAGGCAGAATCAATGTAAAAGCGTTGGAGAAAGATTGGTGAAGTGGTTGTGACAATCATTCT
Source organism: Cicer chorassanicum (assembly GCA_037974735.1). Classification (NCBI taxonomy): domain Eukaryota; kingdom Viridiplantae; phylum Streptophyta; class Magnoliopsida; order Fabales; family Fabaceae; genus Cicer; species Cicer chorassanicum. The sequence goes on along the minus strand of JBBPBP010009778.1, from coordinate 7,791,099 downwards.
TGATTCTGCTGATCTTTCCCTGTTTTGTACAGTTTATGATCATGACTGTTTTATTTGTTTTTGATCTGATTTCTTTGCTTTGCTTGGTTCCTATCTTTAATAAAAAAACTCAAGAGCACAGATTAAATTAACATAACATTTAGAATCATAATTAATATTCTTAATTAAAACTTGTTTATTTTCATCAAAACTTAATTTGAGAGTTTGTCTTAACAATCTCCCCCTTTTTGATAGTGACAAAAATGTTAATTTTGATTTTAATTTTGATTCTAATTTTAATTTTCAAGAGCGTAAAAGCTCCCCCTTAATTGATGCAATAAATTTACAGTAATATAACTAATGCAATCAGTTTATTTGCGAAAAAAGATATTTCATTAATAATGCAATCGCTGAATTACAGAAATTAAGATCCTGAATTACAAAAGATAATATTAAAATTAGAATAAAAACTAAACTTAATTATCCCCCTTTGTCATACAAAAAGGAAGGAGAAAAAGATCCCTACTTTGCTAAAGAAGGAGAACAGCCTTCTGATGATTGAGTTTTGGACGGAACAGGAACAGGCTCAGGAGCAGGAGACGGAGCAGGTTGAAAAGGAGGATGAGGAGGCACACTGAGCTTGGGTGTAAGTGTATCTGTGAGCCAAGACTGTAGATGAGTCTGTTGAGCCAAGAGAAGTTGCAGAGTTGTCATTATTTTGAAATTGGTGGGTTCTTTTGGAGGATCATGATAGCTGGAGGAATGGGAGCAGTACTGCTTGATGGAGCAGAGACAGTTGGGAGAGAGGTAGGTAGTGGCTGAGGGTTCAATTGATTATATGAAGTAGCGTTGTTGGAAGGTTCTGAAGAAGCCAAAAATTGACTAATTCCAAAAATAGATGAAGTGGTGGTTTGTGGAGAAATGTACGCAGGTGACATGGCAGAGACATTTTGGTGAGGAAGTAGTGTTGTCATGGGGTCAAGGGGAGAACGAAGAAGTTGGGAGACAGAAATGAAGTTTGTGGAGGAAATGGTGGATTGTTGGGGAAAAACGGAGAAAGTAGGATTGGTAGGAGGAGGGCTGAGAGAACGTTCTCTTTTTTAAGGGGAACGTTTTGGGGGATGTTCAGGAGAACATTCTGGGTTTTCTGGTGAACGGTCTGGGTTCTGAGGTGAACGCTCTGGGTATGAGGAGAACGTTCTGGAGCATTATCAAGAGCTCGATCTGGTGAAGGAGAAGGTGATGTGGGGACTGTAACAAGAGCTTCCCGTCTGGCAGAATGTTTTCTTTTTAGTGTGGATGGAAATGAATGAATGAGTGGCGCAGATTGTCTGGTTCTAGGTCGGTTAGTTGGTGGATATCGTGGCTGTGTTTCAAGTGGGGGAGAAGGTTGTCTGATGACGGTGATTTTCATATGGGCCATGTTTTTGGTGGAAAATTTGGAGATTTTGATAAGGGATTTTTTTCATTGGATAGAGGGATATGAAAATGATTAAAGACTTTTGTAAGAATCATACCATAAGGAACAGTATTCTTCTTATAGTCTTTGTTGGCAGCAGCGATCATGTGATGAAGTATCAGATGATGAAGGTTGAGACACTTGCAGTTGAGCAGGTGATAGATGATTATTGCGTCGTTTTTAGAGACATACTCATGGCTTCCACAGTGAGGAAGAAGAGTATGTTGACTCATGTTGTTGAAAATTTTAGGGAGAGGGCGAAGGAATGTTGAAAGGTACCTAGTGGAATTCTCTTGAAATAGTTCAGAGAGAACTACAGTCTCTTTAAGATTGAGAGCTGCATACCAGGATTTTCCAAAAACAGCAGGACCTTCAGTAGGAAGATCTAAGATTGATGCCAAAATGTCAGGAGTCAATCTAATCTCAATTCCCTTGATAGTGGAAATGAACAGAGATTTTTCAGGGAATGTTTTGGCCTGACAATAGAAGGCTCGAACAACATCTGGATAGTGTGGTTCAGAAATTTGCAAAAAGGCAGTCCAGCTTAGGGCATCAGTAAAATGTTTGACAGCGTTGCCATCGACTATGAGTTTGTCGAAGATGAAAACTCTGCCAACACCAATGGGCCTCTGAGCCCATTTGTCCTTAAATAGTTTGGTGGCAGTGGAAGGAATCAGAGGAGTGGTATTAGGTTTGGCCTTTTTGGAAGGTGGAGATTGTTAAGACAAACTCTCAAATTAAGTTTTGATGAAAATAAACAAAGATTAATTAAGAATATTAATTATGATTCTAAATGTTATGTTAATTTAATCTGTGCTCTTGAGTGTTTTTATTAAAGATAGGAACCAAGCAAAGCAAAGAAATAAGTCATGATCATAAACTGTACAAAACAGAGAAAGATCAGCAGAATCAAGAAAGATTGTTACAGCCACTTCACCAATCTTTCTCCAACACTTCTACATTGATTATGACTTAAATTTTTATACCAATTTCATCAGTACATGGCAAGGAACAGATAGGAATCATTTTTACTCAAAACGGTTCTCGGATCATTAAGAAAAATCATCATGAATCTTAGCATAACAAAAAACGGATTCCAACTTTCTCCAGTCTGGAACTGTCAAGTAAGTTGAACAAAACTGAACTTCAAGATTGAGTATAAGTCCTCAGATTATTCAGAAGTCTATCAGACCAGATTGATTATCTTTCTCCACCTATAATCAAACGTTCTCCGTTTTTTGAGAAGAACAATCTCTGTTTCTATAGAAGAAGACTTCTCATTTCTGCAGAAAAATATTCACTCCTTTCCAAATAGTTTTGGATCGAATAACACATCCAGATCGAAGCCCAATTATTATCAAGTATTATCAAAGCTTAATGGGTCATTATAGCACGCAACAAGTCTGTTTGAAATCAAGCAAAACGGCCCAAAACAAAAAGCCCAAAACTGTCACATGAATGGTGCTCTTTTGTCAACAGATTCCTTGCTTCTGTCAGAAGGAAAACAGAGCACTACCAACAGCTCTTTCTGACCAGAATTAATTGCTCAAAACATCTATAAAAGGAAGGCAAATTCGCAAGCATCATTCAGATCTTCAAGTGCCAAGTATTCTCATTAAATCATATTCACTTACATTCTTGAAGCTATCTCATTCACAAAAGAAATCAGGCTGAACCCAATACATACTTCCAGTTTTATTCTACTGAGTTCTTTCTTTGTTCCGAATCTTTTCTCAAACAAGAGTTGAGCATAATTAGATTCAAACAAACCTTTCAAATCATTATTGTATAAACTCATAACTATAAGGATTGTTTATAGTTTGAGTGTGATTAAAAGAGTTAACTTTAAAATCCTAACAGATTAGTTAGGTGACCTGATTAATCCTTTTTGGGTGGAAAGAAAGTGTAGTTACAGATCAAGGTTGATCTTTAACTGTGATTGTTCTCCATTTCTCTTTGAACACTTAGTGAAAATCTCACAGTTGTGAGGACTGGACGTAGCCCACGTTGGGTGAACCAGGATATATCTTTGTGTGGTATGTCTTCCTTATCTCTATTTACATTCAGTTATTGTTATTATCAAAATTAAATAGAGAAACTAAAACTGTGATTTTAACTAATCAAGAACGTTATGCGTTTTCTGTTTTAAAACCAAGAACGTTCTCCGTTTCTGTTTTTATAACCAAGATCATTCTTGAGTTGTTTTCTTAAGTTTTTAACAGGAAATTTTAAATAGGCAAGATTACAATTCAAACCCCCTTCCTTGTAACTTGACATTGATACTTCAGAGATGGTGGCACAGTGGAGTCAGAGTTAGAGGAAGGTTCAAAGGAAGGAGAGGAAGGAGGTTGAGGTGAAAGAGGTCTTTTGGTGGTTTGTGAGGGAGAGATATTATGGGACGGAGAACGTTCTTCTGTGGATGAACGTTCTTGAGCTGGAGAGGAAGATTGGTGGTGAGTAGGAGAACGTTCTTGAATTGAAGAACGTTCTGGAGTAAGAGATGGAGAATTTTGTGGGATAGGAGAACGTTCTTGAGGTGGAGAACGTTCGGGAGTAGGGGTAAGATTTTTTGAACAGTTGTAGTGGAAGGAATGGGAGAACGTTCTGGCATTTGGGTGGGAGAAGGTGTCGGGGATGGGGAACGTTCTTGAGATGAGGAAGGAGAAAGACGGAATTTGTGCTTAGGTACAGTTGTTTTGAATCTCTGGCGAATGGGTAAGTTTGTCCTTGCCAGAAATTTTGAGGTTGGAATGGTGGTTTTTGATTTTAGGGTACGAGTTTTAGGTTGAGTAGGTGTTGAGGAGGAGAAAAATTCAGTCATTAGTCTCCGTTTTTGGTTTGGAGGAGTAGATTGAGATGCTTCAAAAAAGGATGATTTTGATGGGGTTGGTATTGAGGTTTTTGATTGAGGAGTCTCAGATGAAAAAGAGGATTTTGGTGGAGTGACATGTTTTGTTGAAGGAGGAGGAGTATCAGATGATTCATCTGACTCAGTGTCTGAGATGATGAAGTAGGCAGGTTTAGTGATTGGGGTCCTTGAGGTCCCAATTCCTGCCAGAATTCTCATTGAGCGCCTTTTAGGTGTTGGAGGATTGACAAATTTTTGTGGTGGTGGTGCGGGTTTAGAAAAGGATGTTCTTAAATGAGGAGGGACTTGAGTAACATTTGAAGTTTGACAGGAATGAAGAGGAGGAAGAACAGAAGATACAGGTTCATGAATGGAGGTGTTAGGGTTGGACTCGGGGGACGAAGAAAGGTAGTCAGAAAAAGAGGAGTCAGATGATTGTTTGGGAGGAGTTGGCTTAGGTGGAGGTGAAGGTGAACGTTCGTAGACTGGTGAAAAAGATGATGATGGTGATGGAGTGTCAGTGCTTGCATTTTTGCGAGCACATTGCTTTGATCGAGCCATTGTTGATACAGAGAGAGAGATGAAAGAAGAATTTGGAGGAAGACAACAGTTTGAAAGGATGGAAACTGTTTCAGAAAGATAAACAGTTGTGATAACTGCAACTTGGTTTTGCAGTTTTTCAAGAGAGAGAGTAATGATGATTAAACCTAGGGAAGTGACAAGTGTTGGGGAAAGGAACAAATTTTATGGCTTAGCAGTGACCTTTGAGAGCCTTGATGCACGCGCATTTAATGCTAGAACATGCCTTGCCTGCGTATGAGGAAGATGATGTCTGGGAAGAGGATTTGAAAAACGGAGAAAGATGTTTAAAAAACGGAGATTGATAAACGTTCTCTGTTTTCTGCAGAAGCAGTTTTAACTTGAATTTTCAGGATTTTTCAAAACTTTCAGTTTTTCTTTGATTGAATTAAAACTTTCCTCGACCAAGGGCTTTGTAAAAATATCAGCAAGCTGATTTTGAGTATCAACAAAAATTAATTCAATATCCTTTTTATTAACATGATCGCAAATAAAGTGATGTTTTATTTCGATATGTTTTGAATGAGAATGCTGAATTGGATTTTTTGACAGATTGATTGCACTAGTATTATCACAGTAAATTGGAATACTAGAGTAACTTACAGAAAAGTCTTCAAGTTGATTTTTAATCCAGAGAACTTGTGAGCAACAACTTGCAGCTGATACGTATTCAGCTTCGGTGGTTGATAATGCTATAGTATTTTGTTTCCTGCAAGACCAGCTTATCAAAGCATCACCTAGAAATTGACATGCTCCACTGGTGCTTTTTCTTTCTGTTTTATCTCCAGTATAATCAGCGTCACAATATGCTACAAGATCAAAATGAGAACCTTTTCTATACCAAAGGCCAAGATCAGTAGTTCCAACAAGATGTCTAAAGATTCGTTTTACAGCAGTTAAATGAGATTCTTTTGGCGCATATTGAAATCTAGCACATAATCCTACTGCAAATACAATATCTGGCCTGCTAGCAGTTAAATATAGCAAGGAACCGATCATGCCTCTATATTCTTTTTCAGAAACAGATTTTCCATGTTCATCTTTGTCTAATGAAGAGGATGGATGCATAGGAGTAGACATGATTTTTGCTTCATTCATTTTGTACTTGGTTAACAAATCCTTAATGTATTTTTCTTGACAAATAAAAATACCATTTTCATGTTGGTTAATTCGTAATCCAAGAAAATATCTTAATTCTCCCATCATGCTCATTTCAAATTCACTTTGCATGAGTTTTGAGAAGCCATCACACATTTTTTCATTAGTTGATCCAAAGATAATATCATCAACATACACTTGTACAATGAGTAAATCATTTTTATCAATTTTCTTAAAAGGTGTAGTGTCGATTTTTCCTCCGGAAAATCCATTGTTGATTAAGAAGGAACTTAACCTATCATACCAAGCTCTTGGTGTTTGTTTTAAGCCGTACAAAGCTTTTGTAAGTTTGAAAACATGATTTGGCTTTGATTGATCTTCAAAATCGGGAGGTTGTTTCACATAAACTTGTTCATTTAAAAAGCCGTTTAAAAATGCACTTTTAACATCCATTTGAAATAATTTAACAAGTTTGTGAGATGCATATGCAAGAAGTATACGAATAGCTTCTAACCTTGCAACAGGAGCAAAAGTTTCATCATAGTCTATACCTTCTTGTTGGTTGTAACCTTGAGCAACCAATCATGCTTTGTTTCTTACAACCTTACCTTCTTCATCTAATTTGTTTCTAAAAACCCAGCGTGTACCAATAATTGTTTGATCTTGAGGATTTGGTACCAAGGTCCAGACTTCATTCTTATCAAAGTGGTGCAGTTCTTCCTTCATGGCTTCAATCCAAGATTGATCAACTATGGCTTCTTTAATTGATTTTGGTTCAACTTGAGAAATCATTGCCATGTTGTTCTCATCATTCTTCATCCTCATTTGACTTTTCAAGTATTAAGTCATCAAATTGATCAAATAAAATATGCATGATAATTTCAACAACTTTAGTTCTTAGATTAAAAACTCTGTAACCTTTAGAGTCGGTTGAATAACCCAAAAAGATAGCTTTATCTGATTTTGAATCAAATTTTCCAAGAACATCTTTGTTGTTTAGAATATAACAGTAACACCCAAAAATATGGAAGTATGAAATGATTGGTTTTCTGTTTTTCCAGATTTCATATGGAGTTTTGTTTATGATTTTTCTAATGGATACACGATTTAAAATATAGCATGATGTATTGACGGCTTCAGCCCAAAAATATTTTTCAACATTAGATTCTTCCAAGATTGTTCTTGCCATTTCTTGTAAGGTTCTATTTTTTCTTTCAACAACTCCATTTTGTTGAGGAGTTCTTGCACAAGACAAATTGTGAGAAATGCCAAGTTCATCAAGAAAGTTTTTGAAAGGGGCATTTATGAATTCTCCTCCATGATCACTTCTTATAGAGATGATGCTGGATTCTTTTTCATTTGTACCTTTTTAGAAAAGATTTTAAAAGCTTCAAAAGCATCATCTTTTTGTTTTAAAAATAGTACCTAAGTGTATCGAGAGAAGTCATCAACAATAACAAAACCATATTTCATTCCTCCTAAACTAGTTGTTTTGACATGACCAAATAAGTCTATGTGAAGTAATTCAAGAATTCTGTTTGTGGAAATAAAATCTTTTGAGTGAAAGTTGTTTTTAACTTGCTCTCCTTTGACACAAGCTTCACATATTTTGTCTTTTTCAAAATTCAGTTTTGGTAATCCTCTAACAAGTTCTAATTTTGAAATTTTGGAAATGGCTTTCATGCTGACATGCCCTGCCCTTTTTTGCCAGATCCATTTATCTTTATCAATAGATATGAAGCAGGATTCATCAGGCAGTTCTTCAAGATATAATACATAAAGGTTTTTCTTTCTAGTTCCAGAAAATAGTTTTTCACCAGATTTTGTTTTTATGATTTCACATAGGTTGGGTTTGAAAATAACTTCACAGCCATTGTCACAAAGTTGACTTATGCTTAAGAGATTATGTTTCAGACCTTCAACATATTGAACATCAGTTATTTGAGCAGAGTTTTTCTTACCAATTGTCCCTTTACCTTTGATTCGAGCTTGATTGTCGTTTTCAAAGGTGACAGACCCTCCATCTTTCTTGACGAAGGACATGAAGCAATTTTTATCACTTGTCATGTGTCTTGAACAACCACTGTCCAAGAACCATGGCTTTTTCTTAATACCTTGAGAACCAACCTGCAGTTTTGGTTTTATTAACTTTTGGTACCCATTCTGTCTTGGGTCCTTGTGGATTAGTTCTAAATTTTGATTTTCTGTTATTATGACATGTAGATTCAGATTGTCTAATCTTAGAGCATGAAGAACATTTGATTATTTATTTTTGAAAAGATTTTTTAACTGGTTTTGACAGATTTTCAGAACTTTCTCCGTTTTCTATTTTATCTGGAGAACATTCTTGTTTTTTCTGAGAAAAACCTGTTTTTGTTTCAGATTGTTCTTTTCTTTGTTTGCTCTTGATTTTCTCATCTCTTTTCTTAAAATAACATGCAAATTCAAGATGTCCAATTTTGCTGCAATATGAACATTTGATCTTGCATTTATTTTCTCTTCTTTCTAGAATAAAAAAGTTTTCATACATTTTGGTTTTCTGAGTTTGATTAAAACCAAGACCAGCTTTATCAAATATTCCAACTTGAGATCCCATGATATTTTGAAATGTTCCAGTAGCTTTAATAAAGTTTAACAGATCATTTTTAAAAAGTTGAACTTCAGATTTAAGGAGAACGTTCTCCTTTTGAAGTGCAGAATGTTCTTGACTTTCTTAATTTTCAGTGTGAAAGTTTTTGGTCTGAGATTCTTTTAGATTTTGAATGATTTCCTTTAGCTTATCATTTAGAACCTGAGTTTTTTTCTTTTTCTTCCTTTTCTTTATAAAATTTTTCTTGTAAAGAACTACACTTTTGAATGAGTAAGTTTGAATCATTTAATAAGTTGTCAAATTTTTTTTCCATTTGTTCACATAAAATGCAGGATTCAGAATTTGTTACCTCATTTTCTTCAGTATTTGCCATTAAGCATATGTTAGCTTCTTCATCTTCTTCTTCATCAGATTCATCTGAGTTATCTCATGTGGCCATCATTGATTTCTTTTTGAAAGGAAATCTGTTTGGTGTTCTTTTGTTCAGAGGACACTCAGATTTATAATGTCCCAGCTTATTACATCCAAAACATGTAATTTGGCTTTTGTCTAGTTCTGTTTTAGGATTTTCTTTTCTGTTTGGGAATCCCTTCTTCATTTGATCTCTCCTTCTCATTATGCTTTGAATTCTTTTAGTGAGAAAAGTTATTTCTTCATCAGCATCTTCTTGATTTTTTTCTTCTGGTTCTTCCTCTGTTTGGTCAGACATGCTTTGTTGAGATGCTTTTAAGGCTATTGCTTTTCCTTTCTTGACAGGTTTATCTTCTTGCAGTAATACCTCATGTGCTTTTAAGGTTCCAATTAGCTCTTCTAATGCCAGTACTTCAAGATTCTTGTCTTGGCTTATAGCTGTTACCATTGGTCTCCATATGACTAGAAGACATCTCATGATCTTTTTTACTCTATCTTGTACTGAGTAAGCCTTTCCCAAGGATCGCATTTCATTCACTATAGTTGTGAACCTTGAATACATTTCATCAATGGTTTCTCCTTCATTCATTTCGAACATCTCAAATTTTCTTATGCCGATGTCTATTGTTGTTTCTTTGACATGGTTTGTTCCTTCATGATGAATTTGCAATGTATCCCAAATTTCTTTAGCAGTTGTGCATTCATCGACTCTTTCACTTTCTTCCCTGCTCAAAGCACACGATAAGAATAATTGAGCTTTAGAGTTTAAGAGTACCTTAGTTTTGTCTTCAAATGTCCAGTCGATTTCTTCCTTTTTGGCAGAGTTTGAATCATTTTGATCAGCTATTGGAATGAAATCTCCATCTGTAATGATGTGCCACATTCATGTGTCTTGAGACTTTAGAAGCAGCTGCATCTTGTTTTTCCAAAAGTAGTAATCAGTTCCATCAAAATATGGTGGCATGTTCGAGGATCCTCCTTCAACAATGTATTTTGCTTTTAACATTTTTTCTTCTAGATCTTTTTCTCTAGCACTTGGTTAAAGTGTTCTTTCTAGAGACCTTGCTCTGATGCCAATTGAAGTAGCTATGTCAAGTTACAAGGAAGAGGGTTTGAATTGTAATCTTGCCTATTTAAAATTTCCTGTTAAACACTTAAGAAAACAACTCAAGAATGATCTTGGTTATGAAAATAGAAACGAAGAACGTTCTTGGTTTTGAAACAGAAAATGCAGAATGTTCTTGATTAGTTAAAATCACAGTTTTTAGTTTCTCTATTTAATTTTGACAATAACAATAACTGAATGTAAATAAAGATAAGGAAGAGATACCACACAAAGATATATCCTGGTTCACCCAACGTGGGCTACGTCCAGTCCTCACAACTGTGAGATTTTCACTAAGTGTTCAACGAACGAAGAACAATCACAGTTAGAGATCAACCTTGATCTGTAACTACACTTCCTTTCCACCCAGAAAGGATTCAATCAAGTTACCTAACTAATCTGCAAGGATTTTACAATTAACTCTTTTAATCAATCTCAAACTATAAACAATCCTTATAGTTATGAGTTTATACAATAATGATTTAAAGGGTTTGCTTGAATCTGATTATGCTCAACTCTTGTTTAAGAATAGATTCAGAACGTAAAGAACTCAGTAGAATAGACTGGAAGTATATAATGGTTTCAGCCTGATTTTTGTGTGAATCAGATAGCTTCAAGAATGCAAGTGAATATGATTTAATGAGAATACTTGGCACTTGAAGATCTGAATGATGCTTGCGAATTTGCCTTCCTTTTATAGATGATTTGAGCAATTAATTTTGGTCAGAAAGAGCCGTTGGAAGTGCTCTGTTTTTCTTCTGACAGAAGCAACGAATTTGTTGACAAAATGCACCATTCGTGTGACAGTTTTGGGCTTTGCTGTTTGGGCTATTTTACTTAATTTTGCACAAACTTCTTACGCGCTTAATGACCCATTAAGCTTTGATAATACTTGATGATAATTGGGCTTTGGTTTAGACACTTGATTTGATCCAAAACTGTTTGGAAATGAGTGAATAATTTTCTGCAGAGAACGTTGATTAAAGGTGGAGAAAGATGATCAATCTGATCTGATAATCTTCTGGACAAGCTGATATATAAGGTATTTCCTCAAATATATATATACACACATATATAATGTATTAATTTTGAAAAACTATACAATTCAAAATAGGATTTAATTTACATATATTATTAGTGTATAATAGGTCATTCAATTATATATAATCATCAAATTATTGATTTGTGAAAAACAAACTTTTAACTAATTAATCAGTGACAAACATTTGTCTTATGTATGATTTATAAGAAAACTATCATTAAATATTATAATATTCTTCAAAATTTTGTATAATATAGATATTCAAAAGATAAATTATTAATGAAATATATATTTCTCTTTTAATTAATTGATTAGTTAAAGATCATATTTTAACTAATTGATCAATGAAAAATATTTGTCTCGTGTAGTTTATATAGAAAATTCTAATTATTATAGTATAATTGATTTGTGAAAAACCATCATCTAAGT
>JBBPBP010009778.1:7743279-7760750 GCA_037974735.1 Cicer chorassanicum | reverse complement strand
TATATATATATGATTTAGTAAGTATATATATATATACCCGCGTGAAAGGCAAGCTTATAAAAAGCAAAATCCAATCTCCAGGCTACAGCGAGAGAAACTTCTTCTTCTTTTTTCCTTCAGTTTTCAAAAAAAAAAGAAAAAATTCAAAACCCATAAATACGAAACCTCCATTTTCTTCTAGATCCAAGCTTCCATTCGAGAAATGACAGAAGGGAAAGTTGCTCACCTCCACGTTGCGGTGCTAGTGAGCTAATTTTTGAAGTGACGTGTGAACAAAATATTTCATTGGAATTAATAGCGGTGCCGTAATCGGTTGTTAAAGCTACCGTTGAGGTAAAGGCTCCTTCCAAATTTTTAGCTTGCATATAAGATTTTATGTGTATTTATGGAGTTGGAATTTGGTGAAATTGATGTGTGATTTTGTAGAAATTGAAATTAATTGATTTATGTGTGTTTTGAGGAAATTAAACTTAAGGTGTTTATGAGTAAAAATTTGGAGATTTAAATTTGTGATTTATGGTTAAAAATTTAGAGATTTAAATTTGTGAATTATGGATAAAAATTTAGAGATTTAAATTTGTGATATATGGTTAAAAACTTAGAGATTTAAATTGATGATTTATGGTTGAAAATTTTGGAGATTAAATTTGGTGGTTTATGTTTGGAAATGTGGAGGTTTGAATTAATGTTGAATATTTGGTTGTAAAAGTTTGGTGTGTGAAAAAGATATAATTTTGGGAATTTTGTTGTGGTTGGATAAATTTTAGTTGTGAACAAATTGTTACAAATATTTATGTTTATGTAGTTAGCTCCTTGAGTCTCGAAAAAGAATCGAGGTTGTTGGCACCGAGTTAGCAGTGGGGAGAACTCTGAGATATTAATGTTGTTGTGGTGATTCATGTTTGGTGTCATTGATGTGTTCATAATTAATATTATGAATTTTTTAGATGTGATTTATGTGTGGATTATGGTTGAAAAATTTGGAGATTAAATTTGGTGATTTACGATTGAAAATTTTGGAGATTAAATTTGGTGATTTATGGTTGAAAATTTTGGAGATTAAATTTGGTGGTTTATGTTTGAAAATGTGGAGTTGTGAATACGGTTGATTCATGATTAAATTTGGTGTAAAAATTTGGAATTCGAATTGATTGAATTTGTTGTGTTTGAGATGGGGATGTGTGGTGAATGTGCGATTGATGTGTCCATAATTGATGGTGTATGCGTTATGAATTTTATAGATGAATATATGTTTGAGTATGCTCTGTGAAAAGATTAAAAAAATCATTAGTGTTAAATGAGTATTAAAAAAGGGGAATATTTTAATAGTTGCATTTACTTAATGGTTGTGGTGAAAAGAGTCAGAGTATGCTCATGCATTTCATAGTACATGGTGACCGCGATGGGCCATAGTGATAGTGTTAACCGTGATGGGCCACGAGATGATACCAAATGAATAGTTGGTTCATCTTATCCTTGCGGGGATTTTCGCGTTGTAGTGATCTGTGAGAGATTGCACTCTTGTAAGTCGTGCTGATTTGTGAGCGATTGCACGCATAGAAAATTAGTATTGATCTGTGAGAGGCTGTACGATAGTAAATTGTGCTGATCCGTGAGAGATTGCACCTTGATAATTAGTACTGGTCTGTGAGAGGCAGTACAATTATGATTTACGCCATTCGAGGAGGGTTTTGGTTTGGAATTCCGGAATCATGTGCATTGGCATATACGCATTACATTAGGGTGATTGGCATGCGAGTCATGTTTGATATAATGTGATGGTTGTATATACATACTCAGTAGTTGTTTGTAATTGTGTTGTAATTGATGAGTGTGATTGATTGATTTTTGAATGATAGCGAAATGTTTTCGAAACTGAAATATGCAAATTTTAGCAGTGTGTAGTTGAATACAAATACTCAATTTTGCTAATGACTTGTGAAATAGTATTGTATTCGAATACAAGGATGCTGCATTCGAATACGACAGTGCAGTTTTGTCCAAAACTTCATTTTGCAACTTTGATTATGCATGTTTGGCATATGAAAACCCTTTCTAGAGGTATGCTAAGTTGAAAGGTTATTTTGTGCATTTAAAATTTAAATGCTATGTGATATTTGTTAATTTCGGTTGGTGACCTTTACATTATTGTGGAAACCTGGGCTTTGCCCTCATATGAGAATCAGGATCGTCCTACCAGTTAGTACTTTGGAGATGGGAACGGAGTTAGACTTACCTATCCAGTGTTGTGTCAGAAGGATTTATGTGGGGCGCGTGGAGATCACTTGGGTTATAGTTTTTTTTTGTAGCATGATCAGATTAGATGGTTGTATAGGGGCTAGATGTCTATCTGTTGTGGTTATATTTATGTCATTATGGAAGACTGTATCTATACCATATATTGCCAGCTTGACTTTTATTTTGATGGGTCCTTGTACCACTTTTTGATATGACGTCAAGAAGTTAAAAATTCTTGGGGCAATGCTTTTGTACAGGTGTCTGCTGAGAATACCCCAGGGTTATGAGCTACGTTGGATAGGTCTCACAGCCCCAGTGTATTTTTCTGTTTTAAATATTTTGGATTTTCATTTCAAAACCGTTTCCGCTGTTTGTAATTATTGTTGACTTTGTCGTTGTGATACGACTTAAATATTTTATCCAAAGGTATTTCTCTCTTTATTATGAATTTGAATTTGTTTTAAAAAAAAAATCAGGCTGTTATAGTGATCATGTAATTAGCCGCTACAGTAGAATAAGTGTTTCGAATCATTGGGTCACTGGTAGGAATATCTTTAGTGAAGAGATCAATATAAAACTAGCAAACCTACAACTCCAAGCTACGATCCATCTTTTTGAAGATTCTATCATGATTATTCCATATCGGGCCTCTCCAAGTATAGATTGTAGGTTAACCTGTAGGTTGGGGGTTGTCATATGATCATGCGTCGAGGTTATTTGTCCGAGTGTCGGGTTTGGTGTAGTGTTGAGTTGTTGAGGTCGAAAGGTGTCTTTTAGAATTCTTCTAAAGGGTGTTAAAATTTCTTATTGATGTTGGTTTTATAGGAAACAAAGACTCCAAGAAGGAACGACGCTGCAAGAGTCAACGTCAACAGGGATGATCAAATGTCTGAAGCAATGAATAACATGGCATCTTCTGTTGCTGCACAGACAACTGCGAAGACTCTGTGGGATCTGGAGAAGAGGGAAAGAGATATCTGTGCTGCTAAGTCAAGGGGATTAGAGGACTTTCGTCTTACAATCCTCCCAAGTTTAGGGGTGATGAGAATTCCGAGAAAGCGGATCAGTGGATCCAAGAAGTGGAAAAGATCTTTGAGATGATTAACTGTCAGGCGAGAGTGAAGGTCAACTATGCCACTTATCTGCTACTAGGGGATGCTGAGTATTGGTGGAGAAGTACAAGGTTGTTGATGGGACCAGCTCATGAGGAGGTGAACTGGGAGTCGTTCAAAAGGAATTTTTTAGACAAATACTTCCCGATGAGTACCAAGACTAAGCTGGGTGATGATTTTCTAAAACTTCATCAGGGTAATATGACCTTGGGAGAATATGCCGCTAAGTTTGAATCGTTATCAAGGCATTTCAGGTTTTTCCGTGAAGAGGTTGATGAACCATTCATGTGTCATCGTTTCCAAGCCGGATTGAAGTATGAGATTCAAGATTCTGTCTTACCCTTGGGAATTCAACGTTTCCAAGTTCTTGTGGAAAAATGTAGAGAAGTTGAAGATATGAAGAATATGAGAGCTAGCCGAGGAGGGAACTTTAGTTCAAGGGGGCCTAGTCGGGTGAGTTATCAGGGCAACAAAGGGAAGCAAGTTTCTAAGCCTTATAACCGACCGCAGAACAACAATAGGGGTCAGAATCACCAGGGGAACCAAAACCTTGGAAGACAAGTGGGGCAAGTGACTCGATGTTTCCGATGTGGGGAAGAGGGGCATTATGCTAATGCTTGTACTTCTTAGAGTCTTACTTGCTACAATTGCCAGAAACCAGGGCACATTGCAAGGGATTGCAGAGCTCCGAAGGTGGAACCAGTTGTGAATGCAACTAGGGCTACTCGTCCTACTGCTAGAGGACGTGTTTATTGCGTGAGTGCTGAAGCTCGAAATCCATCTAGCAATCTGATTCAACGTGACTGCGAGATTGCAGGTAACACTCTAAATGCACTTTTTGATTCGGGGGCAACCCATTCCTTCATTTCTATGGATTGTGTGAATCGTTTGAAGTTATCTGTGTCGCATCTACCTTTTGATTTGGTTGTTTCCACACCTGCTAAGACATTGACAGTAAATACTGCATGTTTACAGTGTCAAGTGACTATTCATAATAGGGATTTCTTGATTAATTTGATTTGTTTACCTCTACAGTCGCTCGAGGTCATTCTCGGTATGGATTGGATGTCGTATCATTATGTGATCTTGGATTGTGCTCGTAAACTGGTTCTTTTTCCCGAACCAGAAGTTGTTAAGAGAAAGAACTCATGAGTTTTTGTCTTTGGCTAATGTGGGGGCAAAGATAAATGTGAAAATAGAAGACGTGGTGCTTGTCCAGGAGTACCCGGACGTATTTCCAACAAAAATTCTAGGATTACCACCGGTAAGAGAAGTGAAGTTTTTCATTGATTTGCATCCAGGAACCGGACCAATTTCGATTACACCGTATCGAATGTCTCCATTGGAATTAAATGAGCTCAAAGGCCAAATTGAAGATTTGTTGGAGAAGAAATTTATTAGACCAAGTGTATCACCATGGAGAGCTTCGGTATTGATAGTTAAGAAGAAGGAAGAAAGTTCACGCTTATGTGTGGATTATCGACAACTTAATAAGGCCACTATTAAGAATCGTTATCCTTTGCCGCGTATTAATGATTTGATGGATCAGTTGAGAGGAGCCGCAGTGTTTTCAATGATTCACTTGAAGTCGTGTTACCGTCAGATCCGGGTAAGAGAAGGAGATATTCAGAAAACTGCCTTCAGAACTCGTTATGGACATTGTGAAAATCTTGTGATGCCATTTGGAGTTACCAATGCACCAGCAATTTTTATGGATTACATGAACATAATCTTTAGTCCATTGATGATATTTTAATTTATTCAAGGACTGAGGAAGAACATGAAGAGCATTTGCGCCAAGTTCTTGAGATCTTACGTGAGAAGCAATTGTATGCCAATTTGTCGAAGTGTGAGTTTTGGCTGGAAGAAGTGAATTTCTTAGGTCATGTGATAACTAAGGGAGGAATCGTCGTGGATCCAACAAAGATTGAGTCAGTTCTTGCTTGGAAACAGCCTCAGATTGTCACTGACATACGAAGTTTGGTATGGCTAGCAGGTTACTACATGAGGTTTATTGATGGTTTCGCGAAGATTGTAGCTCCGTTGACGCAACTTACTAGAAAAGACCAACCATTTGCATGGACGGAGAAGTGTGAGGAGAATTTTCAGTTACTAAAGAAGAAGTTGACAACCTCACCAGTTTTGATCTTACTGCAACCAAAAGAACCGTATGAAGTTTATTGTGATGCGTCTCACCAAGGCTTGGGATGTGTTCTGATGCAACACAAAAAAGTTGTAGCTTACACCTCAAGGCAATTGAAGATTCATGAAAGGAATTATCCTACTCATGATTTAGAACTTGTTGCTGTAGTTTTTGCATTAAAGATCTGGAGGCACTATTTATATGGATGGAAGTTCACTGTGTTCAGTGACCATAAAAGTTTGAAATATTTGTTTGATAAGAAGGAATTGAACATGCGTTAGAGGAGATGGATGGAGACTCTCAAGGATTTTGATTTCACATTGCAGTACCACCTTAGGAAGGCCAATATAGTGCAAGGGAAAACGACTGAGTTCAAGATTGGGCCAGATAATATTTTGAGATGTAATGGGAGAATTTGTGTACCAGAAGTTGCAAATCTGAGGAAAACAATTTTAGATGAGGCTCATAAGAGTAAATTGAGTATTCATCTTGGAGCGACAAAGATGTATCAGGATTTGAGGCAGAATTATTGGTGGCTAGGAATGAAGAGGCATGTCGCGGAGTATGTATCAACTTGTCTAACTTGCCGGAAAGCGAAGGTGGAACATCAACGGCCTGCTGGAATGTTGCAACCTTTAAATATACCTGAGTGGAAGTGGGACAGCATTTCCATGGATTTTATAACTGGATTACCGAGAACAAGGAGGAAGAATGATTTTATATGGGTGATAGTGGATCATTGACTAAATCCGCACACTTTTTACCAGTGAAGACCACATATAAGGTAGATAAGCTAACTGAGATATACATTGCTAAAATTGTGAGATTACACGGAGTACCGTTAAGTATTGTATCAGATCGTGATCCGAAATTCATGTCACACTTTTGGGGAGCATTGCACGATGCGTTGGGAACGAAACTAAGTTTGAGTTCAGCTTATCATCCACAAATTGACGGACAGACTGAGAGAACAAATTAGTCCTTGGAAGATCTTTCGAGAGCTTGTGTACTAGATGATAGAGGAAGCTGTGATGATGTACTACCGTTGGTTGAGTTTACCTACAACAATAGTTTTCACGCAAGTATTGGAATGACACCATATGAGGCTTTATATGGGCGCAAGTGTCAAACGCCTTTGTGTTGGTATAAGGACGGTGAAAGTATGATTGTAGGACCTGAGATGGTGCAACAAACCACAGACAAGGTAAATAAGATAAATGAGAAAATGAAGATCTCACAGGATCGTTAGAAGAGTTATGCGGACAAGCGTCGCAAACTTCTAGAATTTGAGCAGGGTGACCATGTGTTTCTGAGAGTCACGCCTACGACTGGAGTTGGTAGAGCATTGAAATCGAAGAAATTGACTCCTAAATTTATTGGACCATATCATATTTCTGCACGAATTGGACCGGTAGCTTATCAGATTGCTTTGCCTCCAATATTGTCCAATATTCACGACGTGATTCATGTGTCGCAATTAAGGAAATATCTTGCAGATCTGTCGCATGTGATTGAACCGGACACAATACAACTAAAGGAGACTTTGTCATTCGAAGTACTATCTGTGAGAATTGATGACAAGAAGATTAAGCGATTAAGGAAAAAGGATGTTTTATTGGTCAAAGTGATTTAGAACCCAACTATCGGAGATGCGACGTGGGAATTGGAGAGCAAGATGAGGGAACATCACCCAGAGTTGTTTATCGACGCGTAGTTTCGAGGACGAAACTAATTTTAGGGGGGTAGAATGTAAGACCCTTAATTTTAATTTGTACTTTTTGTATTTCGATGTGTTTGGTGTTGAATTATGAGGCTTTTTAGCCAATTTTAATGGTATTTTGTGTGTTAGATACCAGAAATATCTTTTTGAGACCCGTTTAAAATTATTTGGCGAGAAATAATTTAATTACATTGCGGAAAATTTATTACCAAACTATTCTGTTAAAAATATCTATAGTTTCTAAAAAATTTACCTGTCAATTGAGTTGCAATGAGAATAGATACTTTTATCAAAATAGTTTGAGATATAAGTGAAGTGTTGTGTGTAAGAATATTTAGATATTTATTGATTTGGTTTAATTATAATATATATATATATATATATATATATATATATATATATATATATATATATATATATATATATATGCGCGCGTGTGTGTTAAGTAAGCCATTGAGTTTGGCAAACAGAGAAAGAAAAAATAAAAACTAAAAAAAATAAAAAAATAAACTAATAAGCATCAGACTTTTGATTTTTATAATCTTATAATACTAACTATTAACTTATTTATATGTATATATATGTATGTGATTTAGTAAATATATATATACGTGTGAAGGCATGCTTAGAAAAAGCAAAATCCAATCTCCAGGCTACAGCGAGAGAAACTTCTTTTTTCCTTCAGTTTTCAAAAAAAATTCAAAACCCATAAATACAAAACCTCCATTTGTTGTGGTTGGATAAATTTTAGTTGTGAACAAGTAGTTACAAATATTTATGTTTATGTAATTAGCAACTTGAGTCTCGAAAAGGAATCGAGGCTGTTGGCACCGAGTTAGCGGTGGGGAGAACTCTGAGATATTAATGTTGTTGTGGTGATTCATGTTTGGTGTCATTGATGTGTTCATAATTAATATTATGAATTTTTGAGATGTGATTTATGTGTGGATTATGGTGTAAAATTTTGGAGATTAAATTTGGTGATTTATGATTGAAAATTTTGGAGATTAAATTTGGTGATTTATGGTTGAAAATTTTGGAGATTAAATTTGGTGGTTTAGGTTTGAAAATGTGGAGTTGTGAATACGGTTGATTCATGATTAAATTTGATGTGAAATTTTGGAATTCGAATTGATTGAATTTGTTGTGTTTGAGATGGGGATGTGTGGTGAATGTGCGATTGATGTGTCCATAATTGATGGTGTATGCGTTATGAATTTTATAGATGAATATATGTTTGAGTATGCTCTGTGAAAAGATAAAAAAAATCATTAGTGTTAAATGAGTATAAAAAAAGGGGAATCTTTTAATAGTTGCATTTACTTAATGGTTGTGGTGAAAAGAGTCAGAGTATTCTCATGCATTTCATAGTACATGGTGACCGCGATGGGCAATAGTGATAGTGTTAATCGTGATGAGCCACGAGATGATGCCTTGTGAATAGTTGATTCATCTTATCCTTGCGGGGATTTTCGCGTCGTGCTGATCTGTGAGAGATTACACTCTTGTAAGTTGTGTTGATCTATGAGCGATTCCACGCATAGAAAATTAGTACTGGTCTGTGAGAGGTTGTACGATAGTAAATTGTGCTGATCCGTGAGAGATTGCACCTTGATAATTAGTACTGTTTTGTGAGAGGTTGTACAATTATGATTTACGCCATTCGAGGAGGGTTTTGGTTTGGAATTCCGGATTCATGTGCATTGGCATATACGCATTACATTAGGGTGATTGACATGCGAGTCATGTTTGATATACTGTGATGGTTGTATATACATACTCGATTGTTGTTTGTAATTGTGTTGTAATTGATGAGTGTGATGTTAAGACAAACTCTCAAATTAAGTTTTGATGAAAATAAACAAGTGTTAATTAAGAATATTAATTATGATTCTAAATGTTATGTTAATTTAATTTGTGCTCTTTAGTGTTTTTATTAAAGATAGGAACCAAAAACAAATAAAACAGTCATGATCATAAACTGTACAAAACAGAGAAAGATCAGCAGAATCAAGAATGATTGTCACAGCCACTTCACCAATCTTTCTCCAACGCTTTTACATTGATTCTGCCTTAATTCTTTATATCAATTTCATCAGTACATGGCAAGGAACATATAGGAATCATATTTACTCAAAACGGTTCTCGAATCACTAAGATAAATCATCATGAATCTAAACATATCAAAAACATACTACAACTTTCTCCAGTCTGGAACTGTCAAGATAGTTGAACAAAACTGAACGTCAAGATTGATTATATATCATCAGCTTGTCCAGAAGATTATCAGATCGGATTGATCATCTTTCTCCACCTTTAATCAAAGTTCTCTGTTTCAGAAGAAGAACAATCTCTGTTTCTGCAGAAGAAGACTTCTCAGTTCTGCAGAAAATTATTCACTCCTTTCCAAACAGTTTTGGATCAAATCAAGTGTCCAAACGAAAGCCCAATTATCATCAAGTATTATCAAAGCTTAATCGGTCATTAAGCGCGTAAGAAGTTTGTGCAAAATTAAGTAAAACAACCCAAACAGCAAAGCCCAAAACTGTCACATGAATGGTGCATTTTGTCAACATATTCATTGCTTCTGTTAGAAGAAAAAAAGAGCACTTCCAACGGCTCTTTCTAACCAAAATTAATTGCTCAAATCATCTATAAAAGGAAGGCAAATTCACAAGCATCATTAAGATCTTCAAGTGCCAAATATTCTCATTAAATCATATTCACTTGCATTCTTGAAGCTATCTCATTCACAAAAGAAATCAGGCTGAAACCATTATATACTTCCAGTCTATTCTATTGAGTTCTTTACATTCTGAATCTATTCTCAAACAAGAGTTGAGCATAATCAGATTCAAGCAAATCCTTTAAATCATTATTGTATAAACTCATAACTATAAGGATTGTTTATAGTTTGAGATTGATTAAAAGAGTTAACTGTAAAATCCTAGCAGATTAGTTAGGTAACTTGATTGAATCCTTTCTGGGTGGAAATGAAGTGTAGTTACATATCAAGGTTGATCTCTAACTGTGATTGTTCTCCGTTCGTTGAACACTTACTGAAAATCTCACAGTTGTGAGGACTGGTAGTAGCCCACGTTGGGTGAACCAGGATATATCTTTGTGTGGTATCTCTTCCTTATCTCTATTTACATTCAGTTATTGTTATTGTCAAAATTAAATAGAGAAACTAAAAACTGTGATTTTAACTGCTATAAAACGAATCTTTAGATATCTTGTTGGAGCTACTGATCTTGGCCTTTGGTATAGAAAAGGTTCTCATTTTGAGCTTGTAGCATATTGTGACACTGATTATGCTGGAGATAAAACAGAAAGAAAAAGCACCAGTGGAGCATGTCAATTTCTAGGTGATGCTTTGATAAGCTGGTCTTGCAGGAAACAAAACACTATAGCCTTATCAACCACCGAATCTGAATACGTATCAGCTGCAAGTTGTTGCTCACAAGTTCTCTGGATTAAAAATCAACTTGAAGACTTTTCTGTAAGTTACTCTAGTATTCCAATTTACTGTGATAATACTAGTGCAATCAATCTGTCAAAAAATCCAATTCAGCATTCTCGTTCAAAATATATCGAAATAAAACATCACTTTATTCGCGATCATGTTAATAAAAAGGATATTGAATTAATTTTTATTGATACTCAAAATCAGTTTGCTGATATTTTTACAAAGCCCTTGGTCGAGGAAAGTTTTAATTCAATCATAGAAAAACTGAAAGTTTTGAAAAATCCTGAAAATTCAAGTTAAAACTGCTTTTGCAGAAAACAGAGAACGTTTATCAATCTCCGTTTTTTAAACATCTTTCTCCGTTTTTCAAATCCTCTTCCCAGACATCATCTTCCTCATACGCAGGCAAGGCATGTCCTAGCATTAAATGCGCGTGCATCAAGGCTCTCAAAGGTCACTGCTAAGCCGTCAAATCTGTTCCTTTCCCCAACACTTGTCACTTCCCTAGGTTTAATCATCATTACTCTCTCTCTTGAAAAACTGCAAAACCAAGTTGCAGTTATCACAACTGTTCATCTTTCTGAAACAGTTTCCATCCTCTCAAACTGTTGTCTTCCTCCAAATTCTTCTTTCATCTCTCTCTCTCTGTATCAACAATGGCTCGAACAAAGCAATCTGCTCGCAAAAATGCAAGCACTGACACTCCATCACCATCATCATCTTTTTCACCAGTCTACGAACGTTCACCTTCACCTCCACCCAGGCCAACTCCTCCTAAACAATCATCTGACTCCTCTTTTTCTGACTACCTTTCTTCGTCCCCCGAGTCCAACCCTAACACCTCCATTCCTGAACCTGTATCTTCTGTTCTTCCTCCTCTTCATTCTTGTCAAACTCCAAATGTTACTCAAGTTCCTCCTCATTTAAGAACATTTTTTTCTAAACCCGCACCACCACCACAAAAATTTGTCAATCCTCCAGCACCTAAAAGGCGCTCAATGAGAATTCTGGCAGGAATTGGGACCTCAAGGACCCCAATCATTAAACCTGCCTACTTCATCATCTCAGACACTGAGTCAGATGAATCATCTGATACTCCTCCTTCAACAAAACCTGCACTCCACCAAAATCCTCGTTTTCATCTCAGACTCCTCAATCAAAAACCTCAATATCAACCCCATAAAAATCATCCTTTTCTGAAGCCTCTCAATCTACTCCTCCAAACCAGAAACGGAGACTAATGACTGAATTTTTCTCCTCCTCAACACCCACTCAACCTAAAACTCGTACCCTAAAATCAAAAACCACCATTCCAACCTCAAAATTTCTGGCAAGGACAAACTTACCTATTCGCCAGAGATTCAAAACAACTCTGTACCTAAGCACAAATTCCGTCTTTCTCCTTCCTCATCTCAAGAACGTTCCCCATCCCCGACACCTTCTCCCACCCAAATGCCAGAACGTTCTCCCATTCCTTCCACTACGACTGTTCAAAAAAGTCTTACCCCTACTCCCGAACGTTTTCCACCTCAAGAACGTTCTCCTATCCCACAAAATTCTCCATCTCTTACTCCAGAACGTTATTCAATTCAAGAACGTTCTCCTACCCACCACCAATGTTCCTCTCCAGCTCAAGAACGTTCATCCACAGAAGAACGTTCTCCGTCCCATACTATCTCTCCCTCACAAACCACCAAAAGACCTATTTCACCTCAACCTCCTTCCTCTCCTTCCTCTGAACCTTCCTCTGACTCTGACTCCACTGTGCCACCATCTCGAGCTTCCAAAAAGGCCAAACCTAAAACCACTCCTCTAATTCCTTCCACTTCCACCAAACTATTTAAGGACAAATGGGCTCAAAGGCCCATTGGTGTTGGTAGAGTTTTCATCTTCGACAAACTCATAGTCGATGGCAACGCTATCAAACATTTTACTGATGCCCTAGGCTGGACTGCCTTTTTGCAAATTTCTGAACCACACTATCCAGATGTTGTTCGAGCCTTCTATTGTCAGGCCAAAACATTCCCTAAAAAATCTCTGTTCATTTCCACTATCAAGGGAATTGAGATCAGATTGACTCCTGACATTTTGGCCTCAATCTTAGATCTTCCTACTGAAGGTCCTGCTGTTTTTGGAAAATCCTGGTATGCAACTCTCAATCTTAAAGAGACTGCAGTTCTCTCTGAACTATTTCATGAGAATTCCACTAGGTACCTTTCAACATTCCTTCACCCTCTCCCTAAAATTTTCAACAACATGAGTCAACATACTCTTCTTCCTCACTGTGGAAGCCTTGAGTATGTCTCTGAAAACGACGCACTAATCATCTATCACTTGCTCAACTGCAAGCATCTCAACCTTCCTCATCTGATACTTCATCACATGATCGCTGCTGCCAACAAAGACTACAAGAAGAATATTGTTCCTTATGGTATGATTCTTACAAAATGCTTTAATCATTTTCATATCCCTCTGTCCAATGAAAAATCTCTTATCAAAATCCAAATTTGCCACCAAAAACATGGCCCATATGAAAATCACCGTCAGCAGACAACCTTCTCCCCCACTTGAAACACAGCCACGATATCCACCAACTAACCGACCCAGAACCAGACAATCTGCGCCACTCATTCATTCATTTCCATCCACACTAATAAGAAAACGTTCTACCAGACGGGAAGCTCCTGTTACAGTCCCCACATCACCTTCTCCTTCACCAGATCGAACTCCTGATAATGCTCCAGAACGTTCTCCTCATACCCCAGAACGTTCATCGGAAAATCCATAACGTTCTCCTCAGAACCCAGACCGTTCACCAGAAAACCCAGAATGTTCTCCTGAACATCCCCCAGAACGTTCTCCTCAAAACAGAGAACGTTCTCTCAGTCCTCCTCCTACCAATCCTACTTTCTCCATTTTTCCCCAACAATCCACCATTTCCTCCACAGACTTCATTTCTGTCTCCCAACTTCTTCGTTCTCCCTTTGACCCCATGACAACACTACTTCCTCACCAAAATGTCTCTGCCATGTCACCTGCTTACATTTCTCCACAAACCACCACTTCATCTATTTTTGGAATTAGTCAATTCTTGGTTTCTTCAGAACCTTCCAACAACGCTACTTCATCCAATCAATCGAATCCTCAACCACTACCTGCCTCTCTCCCAATTGTCTCTGCTCCATCAAGCAGCACTGCTCCCATTCCTTCACCTATCATGACTCCTCCAAAAGAACCCACCAACTTCGAAATAATGACAACTCCGCAACTTCTCTTGGCTCAACAGACTCATCCACAGTCTTGGCTCACGGATACACTTGCACCCATGCTCGGTGTGCCTCCTCCTCCTCCTTTTCAACCTGCTTCGTCTCCTGCTCCTGAGCCTGTTCCTGTTCCGTTCAAATCTCAATCATCAGAAGGCTCTTCTCCTTCTTTAGCAAAGTAGGGATCTTTTTCTCCTTCCTTTTTGTATGACAAAGGGGGAGAATTAAGTTTAGTTTTTATTCTGATTTTAATATTATCTTTTGTAATTCAGGATCTTAATTTCTATAATTCAGCGATTGCATTATTAATGAAATATCCTTTTTTGCAAATAAACTGATTGCATTAGTTATATTACCGTAAATCTATTGCATCAATTGAGGGGGAGCTTTTACGCTCTTGAAAATTAAAATTAGAATCAAAATTAAAATCTAAATTAACATGTTTGTCATCATCAAAAAGGGGGAGATTGTTAAGACAAACTCACAAATTAAGTTTTGATGAAAATAAACAAGTGTTAATTAAGAATATTAATTATGATTCTAAATGTTATGTTAATTTAATATGTGCTCTTGAGTTTTTTTTATTAAAGATAGGAACCAAGCAAAGCAAAGAAATCAGATCAAAAACAAATAAAACAATCATGATCATAAACTGTACAAAACAAAGAAAGATCAGCAGAATCAAGAATGATTGTCACAGCCACTTCACCAATCTTTCTCCAACGGTTTTACATTGATTCTGCCTTAATTCTTTATATCAATTTCATCAGTACATGGCAAGGAACAGATAGGAATCATATTTACTCAAAACGGTTCTCGAATCACTAAGATAAATCATCATGAATCTAAACATATCAAAAACGGACTGCAACTTTCTCCATTATGGAACTGTCAAGAAAGTTGAACAAAACTGAACGTCAAGATTGATTATAAGTCCTCAGCTTGTCCAGAAGATTATCAGATCAGACTGATCATCTTTCTCCACCTTTAATCAACGTTCTCCGTTTCAGAAGAAGAACAGTCTTTGTTTTTGCAGAAGAAGACTTCTAAGTTTTGCAGAAAATTATTCACTCCTTTCCAAATAGTTTTGGATCAAATCAAGTGTCCAAACCAAAGCCCAATTATCATCAAGTATTACCAAAGCTTAATGTGTCATTAAGCGCGTAAGAACCTTGTGCAAAATTCAGTAAAACAGCCCAAACAGCAAAGCCCAAAACTGTCACATGAATGGTGCATTTTGTCAACAGATTCATTGCTTCTGTCAGAAGAAAAACTGAGCACTTCCAACGGCTCTTTCTGACCAAAATTAATTGCTCAAATCATCTATAAAAGGAAGGCAAATTTGCAAGCATCATTCAGATCTTCAAGTGCCAAGTATTCTCATTAAATCATATTCACTTGCATTCTTGAAGCTATCTCATTCACAAAAGAAATCAGGCTGAAACCATTATATACTTCCAGTCTATTCTACTGAGTTCTTTACGTTCTGAATCTATTCTGAAACAAGAGTTGAGCATAATCAAATTCAAGCAAATCCTTTAAATCATTATTGTATAAACTCATAACTATAAGGATTGTTTATAGTTTGAGATTGATTAAAAGAGTTAACTGTAAAATCCTAGCAGATTAGTTAGGTAACTTGATTGAATCCTTTCTGAGTGGAAATGAAGTGTAGTTACAGATCACGGTTGATCTCTAACTGTGATTGTTCTTCGTTCGTTGAACACTTAGTGAAAATCTCACAGTTGTGAGGACTGGACGTAGCCCACGTTGGGTGAACCTGGATATATCTTTGTGTGGTATCACTTCCTTATCTCTATTTACATTCAGTTATTGTTATTGTCAAAATTAAATAGAGAAACTAAAAACTGTGATTTTAACTAATCAAGAACGTTCTGCGTTTTCTGTTTCAAAACCAAGAACATTCTTCGTTTCTATTTTCATAACCAAGATCATTGTTGAGTTGTTTTCTTAAGTGTTTAACAGGAAATTTTAAATAGGCAAGATTACAATTCAAACCCCCTTCCTTGTAACTTGACATAGCTACTTCACAAACCTCTAGGAACGATTGCCACTCATCTGAAGTAATGTCTATGGAGTATAAATACCCCATAGCTTCAGTTTTAAGGAATCAATCCTACTACCAAACTTAGAACATACGTTGAATATTTTTGTGTAATATTTCCAAAACATAAAGGGTAACTTTTTCTTAACACGGAGGAGGGAGTTTTTTTAATTTTTTCTTAACGAAACCACACTTAAAGGATAACGCTGAAATTATTTAAAAACATAAAGGATCAAATCGAAGAAAAAAAAAAGATAAATGACTAAATCGTTAACTGAAATTAAGTTAAGGGACCACGGATAATTTTTAAGGATATCATTATCTTACCTCTATCCAATTTTATATTGTATTATGTCTTTATCCTATTATTCGCATCAAACAAACTTTAATAATATATATGAACATGCATGATATAACAGACAATATCAATATTCATATATATATATATATATATATATATATATATATATATATATATCCACACACTAATTTACCAATAACTTCATAATCACCTCTTGTTACTCTCACAAAACATTTTGTCATGTGTCATCTTTACGTTTTCTCTGAGCATATCTTGCCAACGTGACAACCTCCCAATGATTCACAATAATTTTTATTTTTAAATTAAGTTTAAAATAAAAAATAAAAAATTCGAAAATTTAGAAAAGGAAATTTAATATACATTCTAAAAAAGACTTCAAGTCAATGATTCTAGAAGTGTTTAAAAACAATCATATCATATATCAAAAAGAAACATATGATATTAGTTTCAAAAAATACGAATATATGTTTATAGGAGTGTGTCCAGAAATGTGCCTTTTTGATTTAACATCATAAATGATAACTATTAATATTTTGAAAACATATTAATTGAAAAAATCTCGAAACATACAAATATTAAGAAAAAGGAAATAACTAAAAGTAGTAATTATTACTCTATTCATTTAATGGATCAATTTTTTTTCTGAAATGATGGACCAAAATTATTAGGTCAAATAGCAGCTGCAACCAAATTTAATCACTATCATTTATCATTTATTTTATATAAAAATTGAAAGAATGGAGTGTATATATAAGACTACTATGAGAAAAATCTTACAATTTTCAATTGCATTCTATAGTTTTCATTTCATCACACTTTTTCACTACTCATATTTCATAACGTCTAGCTCCAAATAATCACTACTTTTTCTACCTATTGTTAGCAATTGTTAATAATAATACCAATATACATTTAATAATAATAATAAATAATATTAATAATAATACCAATATACATATTATAAAATAATTTAATTTTATTGTAATGTCGAAATTTTATTAAGTTAAATAAAAAAATTATTTGTGATAATCCTAATAATAAAACTAATATAAAAAAAGTATATACTAGTAATAAAACTAATATATTGGTGAAAATATTAAAAAAAATCATAATAATAAAACTAATATATATTGTCCTTA
>JBBPBP010009778.1:7683317-7739815 GCA_037974735.1 Cicer chorassanicum | reverse complement strand
GTAATAAATAAGAAATGAAAAATATAATTTTTTTATAGATATTAAAAATAAAATTTTATAGAAAAAATAATTTATTTAATCTTTAATTAAATGTAAATTATATTAAATATTTCATATTTCTCATATTATAATATTATTTAATCTTGAGTAAAAAAATATATTTAATTCTAATTGACTAGGATAAATGGGATTTTTCTTTCTACACTTAAATGCTTGTTTCCTTGTACCAAAAAACATAAAATTGCTTTTTGTGTGTGTGTTTATTAAAAAAAATTCTTGTTCCCGTTAAAACGTTAATGCTGGTTTTATACAGTTTTTTTTTTCCTGAATTAGAGGACAGTGTTTTTCAGTCAATTAGAGGATAATTATTTAGATGACATTTACGTAACTTGCACTAATAAAATGCAGTTTTACTTTTAAGATATGACAATTACATACTTCCTTCATTAATTATCTAAACATAAAATTAATTAGGGTAATAGTGTAATTTTATTAGTGTTTATTTTTCTTAAATTGATAATAAATAAGTGATTATTCATATTAGTGTCACAGTGTGTTTATTTGTTGGGGCAGAGTTTTGATTTTCAATCTTGTGGCGATGTTTGTTTAACTTTCAGCTTTTATAAATTTCAATTTTGTCGTACTTGTATTGTCACATTTTGTAGATATTTTATCGTTTTATACTATTAAGTTGAATGTTGCAAGTTTGCTAACAAATTCATCATTTTTAATTTTAAAGACTTTTAATCTAACGTTCTCGATCAATACAATTTTTTACTAATTTGAATGAATGAATATGATTTTCTTTCTAAAAATTAGGTACCATAAGAGTACTTGTTAGTATCTTTAATTTATTGTTAAACAACATAAATAATATATGAATTTGAAATAATATAGAACCATTTACGTCAAAAAAGGTTAAAAAAATATAACCATCTAGAATGATGGATAATATAATATTTAGTAAGAAAAAATTGATGAAATATACTTTAACCATATTGAAAATATTCACTAAAATGATTTATTTATTAAAAGTTGTAGTGTATTAATATTTGATTTGTTTGTCACATATATTTGATTATTTTGGTGTTATTGTATAAAAATGATAAAACATTTTATTTTTTCGATATATGATTGCTATATCTAATATCTATTTTTTTTAACCATATGATTCTAGAAGAACCATATTAAATTGTTTTGTGTTTTCATTCGCATCTATATAACTCCCTGCCCCAATTGGAGATATGTATAACAGAAAGAGAGAGTAATTAAGAGACCAAACCAAACACACAATGAGTAAATTTGTTTGTGCAATTCTTCTCATGCTTGTTATGGCTTTTGCCATCAAAGATACCTATGTGAGTGATTATATTCTTTCCCCTCTCTATATTTTGTTTTCCTCTACATAATTTATGTATATAATATAAAATTCCAATTTTAGTGATGGTGATTATCGAGTTCATTTAAATGAAAGGCAATGCCTTCAAATAAGCATAAAAATTGCACATGTTTTATTTGTTTTTGCTTGAACTCACAATATAAATTATATTACGAGTAATGTTTTTAGAATACAGAATAGAACACAAATACAATATTTTGATATTTTATAAAAATTAAAATACGAATTCCACTTTATACGTATTTGTATCTCATTTTGTGTTCAAATAACAATATTACTCTTATATTATATCTGATAACTTTGTCTTTTTATTTTACATGAAAATTGTTACTCTTATATTATATCTGATAACTTTGTCTTTTTATTTTACATGAAAAAACCTATAGGCCGGTGGAGAAGGATCACTTCATCCTGAAGGTAATAATTTTAGATTTAATTATTTTAATTTTTTTTTTGCAGTCGTCCAAGAAGGACTCAAATTAATTTATTTTACTAATTAATCTTATTCATCATTCAAAAAAAAAAAATCAGATTGTCCGGGTGAATGTGAGCGTCGTTGTTCAGCAACTCAATACAAGAAGGCATGTTTAACCTATTGCAACCTTTGTTGTGCAAAATGTTTGTGTGTTCCATCTGGAACATATGGTCACAAGGAAGAATGTCCATGCTACAATGACTGGAAAACTAAGGAAGGAGGACCCAAGTGCCCTTAATTTTGTTTACTCTTAGTCACGTTATTGATTATGCATAGATCTTTGTCAATGTATTTCTATGCTATTTGAGTATTAATAAAATTTATACTTCCTATGTCAAGTTAATTCCTAAGCTTGAATTCCATAGGAAGATGTGGAAATGATATTCTTTTAATGGTTTCATTTCGACTGTTTATTTGAGACTCTAGACTAACAATTTATTTTTAAGGAAAAAACTTCCAACTTATGATTAAAAAGCATGAATTTTAAAAACTTTATATTAACTGTTTGTGCTAAAAATTAAGTATGCATTAAAATCAAATAAATAATAATGTTTTTGGAAATTGAAATAGTTAAGAAAATAAAATACTATATTTGTTTTTGACTGCAATAAATAATAAATAATGATGAATTCAATTCACAAAAAATACATAAGTATACCAAATAAATGAGTATATATATATATATACTTCTAGTTCTGTGAAGTGGTTGATTTTTGTTTTTTTGCGTTTTTTTTTATGCGCGAGGTTGGTCTCTTTTTGTATTTTTTTAAAATTGTATTGTATTTTTTTTTCTTCTTGATACACTCTATATTTAGATTAATTTTAATATATATATTTTTTGGTTTTTCAAAAAAAATATTGTAATATAAAATCGATTGTTGGATAAAAATATAATTATCAATTAAAAGAAGTACAATTCTTACATTTAGTTTAAAATTTCTTCGTAACAGTTTCCAAAATTGGTCCAAGCGTGTGCAACACGTGCTACCGCGCTCAATTATTTTGCTAGTAGTTTATGAATCCATACCCACAAATCCAGTTCGTTAAAAAAATAGTAATTTTTTTTGTTAACGCAGTTTATGACTTATGTGTTGATTTATAAGTGTTTTAATTTAATACAAATGTTTTAAATTTGAATAAAAATATAATATATTAATTATAATTTTCTTTATAAATTATATAAGAAAAAATGTTTGTAATTGATTGTTTAGTCAAAAGATTGTTTTTCGTAAATTAATTAATTAAAATAGAACTGATTACTACTTTTAAAAAAACAAGATGCAACTGTTTCTAAAGTCTCAAGACACAAGAATGTGGCGCATCATTACAGATGGAGATTTCATTCCAAGAGCTGATTAAAATGATTCAAACTCTGCCAAAAAGGAAGAAATCGACTGGACATCTGAAGACAAAACTAAGGTACTCTTAAACTCTAAAGCTCAATTATTCTTATCGTGTGCTTTGAGCAGGGAAGAAAGTGAAAGAGTCAATGAATGTACAACTGCTAAAGAAATTTGGGATACATTGCAAATTCATCATGAAGGAACAAACCATGTCAAAGAAACAAGAATAGACATCGGCATAAGAAAATTTGAGTTGTTCGAAATGAATGAAGGAGAAACCATTGATGAAATGTATTCAAGGTTCACAACTATAGTGAATGAAATGCGATCCTTGGGAAATGCTTACTCAGTACAAGATAGAGTAAGAAAGATCATGAGATGTCTTCCAGTCATATGGAAACCAATGGTAACAGCTATAAGTCAAGCCAAGAATCTTGAAGTACTGGCACTAGAAGAGCTAATTGGAACCTTAAAAGCACATGAGGTATTACTGCAAGAAGATAAACCTGTCAAGAAAGGAAAAGCAATAGCCTTAAAAGCATCTCAAGAAAGCATGCCTGACCAAACAGAGGAAGAACCAGAAGAAAACAATCAAGAAGATGCTGATGAAGAAATAGCTTTTCTCACTAAAAGAATTCAAAGAATAATGAGAAGGAGAGATCAAATGAAGAAGGGATTTCCAAACAGAAAAGAAAATCCTAAAACAAACTAGACAAAAGCCAAATTACATGTTTTGGATGTAATAAGCTGGGACATTACAAATCTGAGTGTCCTCTGAACAAAAGAACACCAAACAGATTTCCTTTCAAAAAGAAATAAATGATGGCCACATGGGATAACTTAGATGAATCTGATGAAGAAGAAGATGAAGAAGCTAACATATGCTTAATGGCAAACACTGAAGAAAATGAGGTAACAAATTCTGAATCCTGCATTTTATGTGAATAAATGGAAAAAGAATTTGACAACTTATTAAATGATTCAAACTTATTCATTCAAAATTGTAGTTCTTTAAAAAAAAATTATAAGGAAAAGGAAGAAAAAGAAAAACCCCAGGTTCTGAATGATAAGCTAAAGGAAATCATTCAAAATCTGAAAGAATCTCAGACCAAAAACTTTCACACTGAAAATCAAGAAAGTCAAGAACATTCTGCACTTCAAAAGGAGAACGTTCTCCTTAAATCTTAAGTTCAACTTTTTAAAAATGATCTGTTAAACTTTATTAAAGCTACTGGAACATTTCAAAATATCATGGGATCTCAAGTTGGAATATTTGATAAAGCTGGTCTTGGTTTTAATCAAACTCAGAAAACCAAAATGTATGAAAACTTTTTTATTCTAGAATGAAGAGAAAATAAATGCAAGATCAAATGTTCATATTGCAGCAAAATTGGACATCTTGAATTTGCATGTTATTTTAAGAAAAGAGATGAGAAAATCAAGAGCAAACAAAGAAAAGAACAATCTGAAACAAAAACAGGTTTTTCTCAGAAAAACAAGAACGTTCTCCAGATAAAACAGAAAACGGAGAAAGTTCTGAAAATCTGTCAAAACCAGTTAAAAAATCTTTTCAAAAACAAATAATCAAATGTTCTTCATGTTCTAAGATTGGACATTCTGAATCTACATGTCATAATAACAGAAAATCAAAATTTAGAACTAATCCACAAGGACCCAAGACAGAATGGCAATGATTTCTCAAGTTGAACCAAAATCAATTAAAGAAGCCGTAGTTGATCAATCTTGGATTGAAGCCATGAAGGAAGAACTGCAGCAGTTCAATAAGAATGAAATCTGGACCTTGGTACCAAATCCTCAAGATCAAACAATTATTGGTACACGCTGGGTTTTCAGAAACAAATTAGATGAAGAAGGTAAGGTTGTAAGAAACAAAGCAAGATTGGTTGCTCAAGGTTACAACCAACAAAAAGGTATAGACTATGATGAAACTTTTGCTCCTGTTGCAAGGTTAGAAGCTATTCATATACTTCTTGCATATGCATCTCACAAACTTGTTAAATTATTTCAAATGGATGTTAAAAGTGCATTTTTAAACGGCTTTTTAAATGAACAAGTTTATGTGAAACAACCTCCCGGTTTTGAAGAGCAATCAAAGCCAAATCATGTTTTCAAACTTACAAAAGCTTTGTACGGCTTAACACAAGCACCAAGAGCTTGGTAAGATAGGTTAAGTTCCTTCTTAATCAATAATGGATTTTCCAGAGGAAAAATCGACACTACACTTTTTAAGAAAATTGATAAAAATGATTTACTCATTGTACAAGTGTATGTTGATGATATTATCTTTGGATCAACTAATGAAAAAATGTGTGATGGCTTCTCAAAACTCATACAAAGTGAATTTGAAATAAGCATGATGGGAGAATTAAGATATTTTCTTGGATTACAAATTAAACAACATGAAAATGGTATTTTTATTTGTCAAGAAAAATACATTAAGGATTTGTTAACCAAGTACAAAATGAATGAAGCAAAAATCATGTCTACTCCTATGCATCCATCCTCTTCATTAGACAAAGATGAACATGGAAAATCTGTTTCTGAAAAAGAATATAGAGGCATGATCGGTTCCTTGCTATATTTAACTGCTAGCAGGCCAGATATTGTATTTGCAGTAGGATTATGTGCTAGATTTCAATATGCGCCAAAAGAATCCCATTTAACTGTTGTAAAACGAATCTTTAGATATCTTGTTGGAACTACTGATCTTGGCCTTTGGTATAGAAAAGGTTCTCATTTTGCTCTTGTAGCATATTGTGACGCTGATTATGCTGGAGATAAAACAGAAAGAAAAAGCACTAGTGGAGCATGTCAATTTCTAGGTGATGCTTTGATAAGCTGGTCTTGCAGGAAACAAAATACTATAGCCTTATCAACCACCGAAGCTGAATACGTATCAGCTACAAGTTGTTGCTCACAAGTTCTCTGGATTAAAAATCAACTTGAAGACTTTTCTGCAAGTTACTCTAGTACTCCAATTTACTGTGATAATACTAGTGCAATCAATCTGTCAAAAAATCCAATTCAGCATTCTCGTTCAAAACATATCGAAATAAAACATCACTTTATTCGCGATCATGTTAATAAAAAGGATATTGAATTAATTTTTGTTGATACTCAAAATCAGCTTGCTGGTATTTTTACAAAGCCCTTGGTCGAGGAAAGTTTTAATTCAATCACAGAAAAACTGAAAGTTTTGAAAAATCCTGAAAATTCAAGTTAAAACTGCTTTTGCAGAAAACAGAGAACGTTTATCAATCTCCGTTTTTTAAACATCTTTCTCTGTTTTTCAAATCCTCTTCCCAGACATCATCTTCCTCATACGCAGGCAAGGCATGTCCTAGCATTAAATGCGCGTGCATCAAGGCTCTCAAAGGTCACTCCTAAGCCGTCAAATATGTTCATTTCCCCAACACTTGTCACTTCCCTAGGTTTAATCATCATTACTCTCTCTCTTGAAAAACTGCAAAACCAAGTTGCAGTTATCACAATTGTTCATCTTTCTGAAACAGTTTCCATCATCTCAAACTGTTGTCTTCCTCCAAATTCTTCTTTCATCTCTCTGTCTTTGTATCAGCAATGGCTCGAACAAAGCAATCTGCTCGCAAAAATGCAAGCACTGACACTCCATCACCATCATCATCTTTTTCACCAGTCTACGATCGTTCACCTTCACCTCCACCCAGGCCAACTCCTCCCAAACAATCATCTGACTCCTCTTTTTCTGACTACCTTTCTTCGTCCCCCGAGTCCAACCCTAACACCTCCATTCCTGAACCTGTATCTTCTGTTCTTCCTCCTCTTCATTCCTGTCAAACTCCAAATGTTACTCAAGTTCCTCCTCATTTAAGAACATCCTTTTCTAAACCCGCACCACCACCACAAAAATTTGTCAATCCTCCAGCACCTAAAAGGCGCTCACTGAGAATTCTGGCAGGAATTGTGACCTCAAGGAACCCAATCACTAAACCTGCCTACTTCATCATCTCAGACACTGAGTTAGATGAATCATATGATACTCCTCCTCCTTCAATAAAACCTGTCACTCCACCAAAATCCTCTTTTTCATCTCAGACTCCTGAATCAAAAACCTCATTACCAACCCCATCAAAATCATCCTTTTCTGAAGCCTCTCAATCTACTCCTCCGAACCAGAAACGAAGACAAATGACTGAATTTTTCTCCTCCTCAACACCCACTCAACCTAAAACTCGTACCCTAAAATCAAAAACCACCATTCCAACCTCAAAATTTCTGGCAAGGACAAACTTACCCATTCGCCAGAGATTCAAAACAACTGTACCTAAGCACAAATTCCGTCTTTCTCCTTCCTCATCTCAAGAACGTTCCCCATCCCCGATACCTTCTCCCACCCAAATGCCAGAACTTTCTCCCATTCCTTCCACTACGACTGTTCAAAAAAGTCTTACCCCTACTCCTGAACGTTCTCCACCTCAAGAACGTTCTCCTATCCCACAAAATTCTCCATCTTTTACTCCAGAACGTTCTTCAATTCAAGAACGTTCTCCTACCCACCACCAATCTTCCTCTCCAGCTCAAGAACGTTCATCCACAGAAGAACGTTCTCCGTACCATACTATCTCTCCCTCACAAACCACCAAAAGACCTCTTTCACCTCAACCTCATTCCTCTCCTTCCTCTGAACCTTCCTCTGACTCTGACTCCATTGTGCTACCATCTCCACCTTCCATAAAGGCCAAACCTAATACCACTCCTCTGATTCCTTCCACTGCCACCAAACTATTTAAGGACAAATGGGCTTAGAGGCCCATTGGTGTTGGCAGAGTTTTTAATCTTCGACAAACTCATAGTCGATGGCAACACTGTCAAACATTTTACTGATGCCCTAGGCTGGACTGCCTTTTTGCAAATTTCTGAACCACACTATCCAGATGATGTTCGAGCCTTCTATTGTGAAGCCAAAACATTCCCTGAAAAATCTCTATTCATTTCCACTATCAAGGGAATTAAGATCAGATTGACTCATGACATTTTGGCCTCAATCTTAGATCTTCCTACTAAAGGTCCTGCTGTTTTTGGAAAATCCTGGTATGCAGCTCTCAATCTTAAAGAGACTGCAGTTCTCTCTGAACTATTTCAAGAGAATTCCAATAGGTACCTTTCAACATTCCTTCGCCATCTCCCTAAAATTTTCAACAACATGAGTCAACATACTCTTGTTCCTCACTATGGAAGCCATGAGTATGTCTCTGAAAACGACGCACTAATCATCTATCACCTGCTCAACTGCAAGCGTCTCAACCTTCCTCATCTGATACTTCATCACATGATCGCTGCTGCCAACAAAGACTACAAGAAGAATACTGTTCCTTATGGTATGGTTCTTACAAAAGTCTTTAATCATTTTCATATCCCTCTGTCCAATGAAAAATCCCTTATCAAAATCTCCAAAATTTCCACCAAAAACATGGCCCATATGAAAATCACCGTCATCAGACAGCCTTCTCCCCCACTTGAAACACAACCACGATATCCACCAACTAACCGACCCAGAACCAGATAATCTGCGCCACTCATTCATTCATTTCCATCCACACTAAAAAGAAAACGTTCTACCAGACGGGAAGCTCCTGTTACAGTCCCCACATCACCTTCTCCTTCACCAAATCGAGCTCCTGATAATGCTCCAGAACGTTCTCCTCATACCCCAGAACGTTCACCAGAAAATCCAGAACGTTCTCCTCAGAACCCAGACCGTTCACCAGAAAACCCAGAACGTTCTCCTGAACATCCCCCAGAACGTTCCCCTCAAAACAGAGAACGTTCTCTCAGCCCTCCTCCTACCAATCCTACTTTCTCTGTTTTTCCCTAACAATCCACCATTTCCTCCACAGACTTCATTTATGTCTCCCAACTT
This sequence comes from Cicer chorassanicum, assembly GCA_037974735.1. Taxonomy (NCBI): domain Eukaryota; kingdom Viridiplantae; phylum Streptophyta; class Magnoliopsida; order Fabales; family Fabaceae; genus Cicer; species Cicer chorassanicum. Next base: position 7,730,678 of record JBBPBP010009778.1, on the reverse strand, counting down.
CTTCGTTCTCCCCTTGACCCCATGACAACACTACTTGCTCACCAAAATGTCTTTGCCATGTCACCTGCGTACATTTCTCCACAAACCACCACTTCATCTATTTTTGGAATTAGTCAATTCTTGGTTTCTTCAGAACCTTCCAACAACGCTACTTCATCCAATCAATCGAATCCTCAACCACTACCTGTCTCTCTCCCAATTGTCTCTGCTCCATCAAGCAGCACAGCTCCCATTCCTCCACCTATCATGACTCCTCCAAAAGAACCCACCAACTTCGAAATAATGACAACTCTGCAACTTCTCTTGGCTCAACAGACTCATCCACAGTCTTGGCTCACGGATACACTTGCACCCATGCTCGGTGTGCCTCCTCCTCCTCCTTTTCAACCTGCTTCGTCTCCTGCTCCTGAGCCTGTTCCTATTCCGTCCAAATCTCAATCATCAGAAGGCTCTTCTCGTTCTTTAGCAAAGTAGGGATCTTTTTATCCTTCCTTTTTGTATGCAAAAGGAGGAGAATTAAGTTTAGTTTTTATTCTAATCTTAATATTATCTTTTGTAATTCAGGATCTTAATTTCTGTAATTCAACGATTGCATTATTAATGAAATATCCTTTTTCGCAAATAAACTGATTGCATTAGTTATATTACTGTAAATCTATTGCATCAATTGAGGGGGGGCTTTTACGCTCTTGAAAATTAAAATTAGAATCAAAATTAAAATCTAAATTAACATGTTTGTCATCATCAAAAAGGGGGAGATTGTTAAGACAAACTCTCAAATTAAGTTTTGATGAAAATAAACAAGTGTTAATTAAGAATATTAATTATGATTTTAAATGTTATGTTAATTTAATATGTGCTCTTGAGTGTTTTTATTAAAGATAGGAACCAAGCAAAGCAAAGAAATCAGATCAAAAACAAATAAAACAATCATGGTCATAAACTGTACAAAACAGAGAAAAATCAGTAGAATCAAGAATGATTGTCACAACCACTTCACCAATCTTTCTCCAACGCTTTTACATTGATTCTGCCTTAATTCTTTATATCAATTTCATCAGTACATGGCAAGGAACAGATAGGAATCATATTTACTCAAAACGGTTCTCGAATCACTAAGATAAATCATTATGAATCTAAACATATCAAAAATAGACTGCAACTTTCTCCAGCCTGGAACTGTCAAGAAAGTTGAACAAAACTGAACGTCAAGATTGATTATAAGTCCTCAACTTGTCGAGAAGATTATCAGATCAGATTGATCATCTTTCTCCACCTTTAATCAACATTCTCCGTTTCAGAAGAAGAACAATCTCTATTTTTGCAGAAGAAGACTTCTCAGTTCTGCAGAAAATTATTCACTCATTTCCAAATAGTTTTGGATCAAATCAAGTGTCCAAACCAAAGCCCAATTATCATCAAGTATTATCAAAGCTTAATGGGTCATTAAGCGCGTAAGAAGCTTGTTAAAAATAAAGTAAAACAGCCTAAACAGCAAAGCCCAAAACTGTCACATGAATGGTGCATTTTGTCAACAGATTCGTTGCTTCTGTCAGAAGAAAAACAGAGCACTTCCAACGGCTCTTTCTGACCAAAATTAATTGCTCAAATCATCTATAAAAGGAAGGCAAATTCGCAAGCATCATTCAGATCTTCAAGTGCCAAGTATTCTCATTAAATCATATTCACTTGCATTCTTGAAGTTATCTCATTCACAAAAGAAATCAGGCTGAAACCATTATATACTTCCAGTCTATTCTACTGAGTTCTTTACGTTCTGAATCTATTCTAAAACAAGAGTTGAGCATAATCAAATTCAAGCAAACCCTTTAAATCATTATTGTATAAACTCATAACTATAAGGATTGTTTATAGTTTGAGATGTATTAAAAGAGTTAACTGTAAAATCCTAGTAGATTAGTTAGGTAACTTGATTGAATCCTTTCTGGTGGAAAGGAAGTGTAGTTACAGATCAAGGTTGATCTCTAACTGTGATTGTTCTCGGTTCGTTGAACACTTAGTGAAAATCTCACAGTTGTGAGGACTGGACGTAGCCCACGTTTGGTAAACCAGGATATATCTTTGTGTGGTATCTCTTCCTTATCTCTATTTACATTCAATTATTGTCAAAATTAAATAGAGAAACTAAAAACTGTGATTTTAACTAATCAAGAACGTTCTGCATTTTCTGTTTCAAAACCAAGAACGTTCTTTGTTTCTATTTTCATAACCAAGATCATTCTTGAGTTGTTTTCTTAAGTGTTTAACAGGAAATTTTAAATAGGCAAGATTACAATTCAAATCCCCTTCCTTGTAACTTGACATAGCTACTTCATGTGATTGATTGATTTTGTGTGGTAAGTGTTGAATGATTGAGAAACGTCGAAACTGAAATCTGTAAATTTTAGCAGTGTGTAGTCGAATACAAATATTCAATTTTGCTACTGACTTGTGAAATAGTACTGTATTCGAATACAAGGATGCTGTATTCGAATACGACAGTGCAGTTTTGTCCAAAACTTCATTTTGCAACTTTGATTATGCATGTTTGGCATATGAAAACCCTTTCTAGAGGTATGCTAAGTTGAAAGGTTATTTTGTGCATTTAAAATTTAAATGCTATGTGATATTTGTTAATTTCGGTTGGTGACCTTTACAATTATTGTGGAAACCTGGGCTTTGCCCTGATATGAGAATTAGGATCGTCCTACCAGTTAGTACTTTAGAGATGGGAACGGAGTTAGACTTACCTGACAAGTGTTGTGTCAGAAGGATTTCTGCGGGGCGCGTGGAGATCACTTGGATTATAGTTTTTTTTTTGTAGCATGATCAGGTTAGATGGTTGTATAGGGGCTAGATGTCTATCTGTTGTGGTTATATTTATTTCATTTTGGAAGACTGTATCTATACCATATATTGTCAGCTTGACTTTTATTTTGATTGGTCCTTGTACCACTTTTTGATGTGACGTCAGGAAGTTAAAAATTCTTGGGGCAGTGCTTTTGTACAGGTGTCTGCCGAGAATACCCCAGGGTTATGAGCTACGTTGGATAGGTCTCATAGCCCTGGTGTATTTTTCTGTTTTAAATATTTTGGATTTTCATTTCAAAACTGTTTTCGCAGTTTGTAATTATTGTTGACTTTTGTCGTTGTGATACGACTTAAATATTTTATCCAAATGTATTTCTCTCTTTATTATGAATTTGAATTTGTTTTAAAAAAAAAATCGGGTTGTTACAGTGATCATGTAATTAGCCGCTACAGTAGAATAAGTGTTTCGATAAATCATTGGGTCACTGGTAGGAATATCTTTAGTGAAGAGATCAATATAAAACTGGCAAACCTACAACTCCAAGCTACGATCCATCTTTTTGAAGATTCTATCATGATTATTCCATATCAGGTCTCTCCAAGTATACATAGTTCCCATATTGTGAACCTCAATCACATTACAATCATTAATCCAATTCTCAAAATGAAGACTTTTTCTAATGTCAACTAGAGTTCTCCTTTTCTTCCCTTCAGAATCAGAAATCTCATTAAAGTCACCCAACATTAACCATGGATCCAGGATATTTCTAGCAATGTGACGAAGTTTGTTCCAAGTTTCATTTCTTTTATTCTCCCAAGGGCTAACATAAACCATGGAGATCAGCCAAGAGTCAAAGTCCCTCAACTGAACTATAACATGGAGAAAATGATGATCCTCCTAAAAAACATCCACCTAAATACCTAACCTATTCCAGAGCAACCAAATGCCCCTAGAATAATCTATAGATTTAGACAACACAAATTTTTTTTAACCTAAGTTTTTAATAGTTTAGCAAGAAACCAAACCATTGCACCTTTGCTCTTGCAAAGCCACCAAATCAATACGATTTTTCATGTAAAATATTTTAAGTGCTCTATGAAAATTATTTCCTCGAGCACCGCTACAATTCCAAGCTAGCATTATCATTAAAAACAAAAGAAATAAAAAAAGGAAATCTAAATAACCTGGAGGTTGTAATCCCCATCAATTAAGATGCATTGTGGTTTCCAAACCATGTCCATTTTCACACTTTCGTTGGCTGAGCTTGGCTGGGAGCTAAGATCCACATAAGTAAACTGTGGAGAGCCTCCAAAGTCAATGCTAGAAATCTTTATTGGGTTCACCTGCTGGTCCATATCTTTTTTAGGGTTGCTTTAGAGCGATAGGCCCTATTTGGAAGGTTGGATATTATTCTTCTACTTTACAGTCTAAATGATCTTCTTATAGTTACGCACACTGCTTGCAGCATTGGATGTTGACACCCCCACATTAATTGTCATGTACCCCATTTTATACTTACCAACTGAAAGATTGGTTGGATTGACCTACTCTTATGAGGGCCACTTGTTGGGTATTGGGCTCCCTTCCTATGTGAAGAAAAGCTCAAATATTGTAGTCCATGTGTCTCACTTATTTAAATGGAGAGTGGTCTAATTAGGGTTGGAAGAGAGAGAATATTTTGAGAGAAAAGGCAGTCACCAAAAGAGAAAAGGGAAGAGTAAACCCTATTCCCGATTTTGTTAAATCAGTCTCAGAACAATATCGATTGTGCATTCGTTAACCGTTGGATCGGGCTGAAATTTGGACAGTAGGTTCACAACATTCAGGGCTTCGTTTTCAACGGTCGAATCAGCGAAACGACTTTTGGAGTGGGAGGAATCGAGCTCGCACAGTAGCAGATTTTTTAGATGTTGTACTTATTCTTGCTTTTCATTTGTAAGCTTTAGTGCTTTGTTATTTTGGCTGGTTGTAGGCACACTTGGTGCATCTTTTTTAGACTCTCTTGTATCCTTATTTGATTATAGTGGAGCTATTTCTTTGGTCTAGACGACCAATGGTTTTTACCCTTACATTGAGGGGTTTTCCACGTTAAAATATCGGTGTTCTTCACGCTCTTTTATTTTGATAAATTTGCTGCCATATATTTGTTGTTGCTCCTCACGGGTTCTTGCAAGTTGGGGGAATTTTATATCCGCTGCGTATTACTTGTTATTGTGTTTCTGTGTTTATTCCCCATCAGAGTGGCATCAGAGCTCTTGGTTAAAGGGTTATTTGACTTGCTTGAAGGATGGAGGCAAATATGAATATAAAGATGGTATACTTGAATGGTACTAACTACCATTTGTGGAAGGGCAAGATGAAAGGTTTGTTATTTGTGAAGAAAATGCATCTTCCTATTTTTGGTTCTAAAAAGCTGGATAATAAATCTAAGGAAGACTAAGAATTTGAACATCAACAGGTATGTGGTTTTGTTAGGCAATATGTAGAAGATAATCTTTATAATCATATTGCTAATGAGACAAATGCAAAAACTATGTGGGATAAGATGCAGACTTTGTTCGCCTCTAAATCAGGGAATAATAAACTATTCTTACTGAATAGTTTCATAAGTTTGAAGTATAAGGAGGGAACGTCTATTCCGGACCACTTAAGTGAATTTCAGGGGCACCTTGATCAAATGTCTAGAATGAGTATCAAGTTTGATGATGAGCTATTGGGACTATTTTTACTGTTATCTTTACCAGAGTCTTGGGAGACATTTCGGGTTTCTATAACGAGTTCAACTCCTAATGGTGTTGTTTCTTTGGAAACGACTAAGGGTGGTGTTTTGAATGAGGAGATGAGAAGGAAGGCACAAGGTTCTTCATCTCAATCTGAAGTTCTTGTCATTGAAAATAGGCGGAGAAGTCAGAAAAAAGAATCGAAGGATGGTAGAGAAAACAGCAGAAGCAAGTCCAAGTCTAGATACAAAAATGTGGAGTGTCATTATTGTCATAAAACAGGGCACATATAGAAGAATTGTTTTCTGTGGAAAAAGGAGAACAAAGGCAAGAAAGGTAAGCAGAAACAAAAGGGTCGTGATGATGATAGTGATGATGACCGTGTTACTACTGCTACTAGTGATGATCTTGTTATTCTCCGTGACTATGAGTCAATTAATCTTGTATCTGATGAGAGCATGTGGATAATTGATAGTGGTGCTACACTACATGTTACACCGTGGAAGGAGTTCTTCACAGCTTATACTTCAGGTGACTTTGGAGTTTTGAAGATGGGTAATGACGGTGTATCTAAGGTAATTGGTGTTGGTGATGTATGCTTGCAAACCAACATGGGAATGCAATTGTTGCTTAAAGGAGTCAAACATGGAGTCAAACCAACATAGAAAGGATGTGCTTCCAGGATTGAAGAATGTAGATTTGGAGAAATGTTCTCACTGCATAATTGGTAAACAAACTAGAGTATCCTTCAAAAGGCATCCACCCTCTAGAAACTCAGAGTTGCTTCAGTTGGTGCATTCTGACGTCTGTGGCCCTTTAAAGGTAAAATCTTTTAGTGGTGCACTTTATTTTGTTACTTTTATTGATGACTGTTCTAGGAAACTATGGGTTTATGTTCTGAAGACAAAAGACCAAGTGTTGGAGAAATTCAAACAATTTCATGCTTTGGTTGAGAGGCAGACATGCAAGAAGCTTAATTGTGTTCGCACTGACAACAGTGGTGAGTATTGTGGACCCTTTGATGTCTATTGCAAACACCAGGGTATAGCACATGAAAAGACTTCTCCTAAAACTCCTCAGCTGAATGGTTTAGCAGAGAGGATGAATCAGACACTTGTTGAGAGAGTGAGGTGTATGCTCTCTGAAGCTAAGTTGCCTAAACATTATTGGGGTGAGGCACTGTACACGGCAGTGCATGTTATTAATCTTACTCCTAATGTCGCTTTGAATAGTGAGGTACCAAACAAGGTATGGTTTGGAAAGAATGTCAAGTATGATCACTTGAGAGTCTTTGGTTGCAAGGCTTTTGTGCATGTTCCGAAGGATGAAAGATCCGAGTTGGATGCAAATTCAAAGCAATGTATCTTCATTGGTTATGGTAAGGATGAATTTGGCTACAAGTTGTACGATCCTATAAACAAAAAGGTTATTAGAAGTCGTGATGTAGTGTTCATGGAAGACCAAACTATTGAAGACATTGATAAGGTGGAGAAGACTACACTTGAGAGAGATAACCTCTTATCTGATGGTGATCCAGTTCGGTCACCTGTTCCTGATTTGGATACTATTGATAGTAATGTTCAGAATGATGAGCCACATGATTGTGTTGATGATCATCGACTTAGAGATGAGGTAAATATTCCAACTAGCGAAGATCATGACTTGTCACACGATGAGAATCTTAGTGATGCTTCTGAATCATCTCTAATCCAACTCAGGAGGTCTAAGAGGCAGAGACAACCATCTACAAGGTTAAAGAAGCAGTTCGGCGAGTCATTTGCCATGAAAGACATGGGAGCAGCTAAACAGATTCTTGGCATAAGAATCATGCGTGACAGAAAGGAGAAGAAACTTTGGATGTCACAAGAACACTATATTGAGAGAGTGTTGCAAAGGTTTCAAATGGAAAACTCTAAGGCTGAGCTTGGGTTTATTCAGGACAAATATGTATTATTTTTCGATAGTCAAAGTGCTATTCATCTTGGTAAGAATTCGACGTTTCATAGCAAGTCCAAACACATTGATGTGAGGTATCATTGGATACGTGATGTTTTGGAAGCTAAGTTGTTGGAGTTGGCTAAAGTTCATATTGATTATAATGGTTCTGATATGATGACTAAAACATTACCAAGAGAGAAGTTTGAAACTTGTTGTGATATCGCCGGTTTGGCGATTATCTCCACATAGTTGTGAGGGGGAGATGTGTTGGGTATTGCGCTCCCTTCCTATGTGGAGAAAAACCCAAATATTGTAGTCCATGTGTCTCACTTATTTAAGTGGAGAGTGGTCTAATTAGGGTTGGAAGAGAGAGACTATTTTGAGAGAAAAGGCAGCCACCAAAAGAGAAAAGGGAAGAGTAAACCCTATTCCCGATTTTGTTAAATCAGTCTCCGAAAAACATTGATTGTGCATTCGTTAACCGTTGGATCGGGCTGAAATTTTGACAGTAGGTTTGCAACATTCAGGGCTTCGTTTTCAACGGTCGGATCAGCGAAACGACGTCTGGAGTGGGAGTAATCGAACTCGCACAGTAGCAGGTTGTTTAGATGTTTTACTTCTTCTTGCTTTTCATTTGTAAGCTTTAGTGCTTTGTTATTTTGGCTGGTTGTAGGCACACTTGGTGCATCTTTTTGAGACTCTCTTGTATCCTTATTTGATTATAGTGGAGCTATTTCTTTGGTCTGGACGACCCGTGGTTTTTACCCTTACATTGAGGGGTTTTCCACGTTAAAATATCGGTGTTCTTCACGCTCTTTTATTTTAATTAATTTGCTGCCATATATTTGTTGTTGCTCCTCACGGGTTCTTGCAAGTTGGGGGAATTTTATATCCGCTGCGTATTACTTGTTATTGTGTTTCTGTGTTTATTCCCCATCACCACTTGTATAATTTCTTTACCTTTTAATGTGTTTCTTGGCCCAGTTTTGGGAAAACATATTAGATACCTCTTGCATGTCTTTACTTCCAACAAGAACATCCCCATGTATTTTAACATGATCGCCTACAAAAGGACCAATATATTTAGACTTATGAAGATTATTAAACATACCTTTTTGAGATCCACATTAACCTCTCCCATTCATGTTATAGCTCTTTTTTTTTTCCTCCACCTTAATCCAATATCGATGAAGATCAAAGCTAGCGATATCTTCTCCCTCAACTTCGTTTGGTTTCAAAGTTTCTTGTACTAATTTTGAGTTTTTCTCTTACAGCAACGCAACTTTACCTTTTCCAATTTGGTCCTCTGTTCCATCAACCCTCTGTTCTGGTGTGTTGACTTGTGGTTAATGATTTTGTTGTGGGGTAATACAGTCCTTTGTCACATTGTCTTAGCAACCACATTTGGTACAAATGATGTGTAATCCCTCGTATTGAATTTGATACAACTCTTCGTTGAATCTTATCTTACCAACAACAGACTGGGTTAAATCAATCTCAACACACATTCTCGTGAATCTCCCCTGCTCCATTCTCAATGTGTGAAGATTAATCTTAACCAGAGTACCAATCATTATAGCAATGACTCAAAGAATGCTTTCATCGTAATAAACTAGGTTTAGACTAGGAATTCTTACACAAATCATCATTTTGTCAATAGATGCAATATTAGTCTTGAAAGTAGGTGTCCATTGTCTCATCGCCAAATAGTGGTCATAGATCATCCGAGGTCATTCGCTAATCACTTTTGCTTTGTCCTCAGCACTATCAAATTTAACCGAGAATAATGAATTGTCAATATCCATTAATTCCATCCCTCTATGTATATCCCAAACTTTTTCAAGTTTGCTCTTCATAATGTTAAAACCCAACTTTTACCTAGTAACTTAACCACTAAAACACCCCTCCAACTTTTTCAAGTTAATGACATATGAATAATTAATGCATCTAGATGGTTTTATATCATAGAATTGTATGTCATGTCATTAAAAATATGTCAAATCATCATTTTTTTTAGTTCAAAAATCTGAGGGAGAGACCAAAATAGTCAACTTTTAAATAGGAAGACCACTTACATAAATTGGTAATAATAGATGGACCAAAACTACAACTACGTCAATAAATTAAAATTGGTGGTGGCTTTTTTTAATGGATGATCTCGTTGTGATGTATGATGATTTTCTGATGACTCTTGAAAGTACAAGAACAATTTTTTAGCATCTAACTTTTGGAAGATGTGGGAAGTTCATAACTAGAGTGTTTTTAAGCACACAACACCCAAGCCAATTGAGATAGCTAATAATGTTCTATTTTATGTCCAATATCTCAATGGATCAAACTTCATGGATCATTCTATTTTTCCATTTCAAAATAATGTAGTGTACTTTTTTGTTTGAGTACATCAAATTTTTTGTTGATGTAAATTTCTTTTTATGTTTGTGGATTTTTGGGTCTCTCGCTTGAGACGAAAGGATAGTAAGAAGGTAGGTTGAGAGAAATATAGGGAAAATTTGGGGCACAATCTATGTCACTTGTACACAATAGAATTTGTCAGTAAAAGGAGGCTAAAAGTGCAACTCAATAATTTATATCGATACTTTTACTCATTTTTATAGAAGGATTTGAATCGTCTTTTATTTTCTTTTATTTCCTAATCCTATTATTTATGTACTAAGTTTTTGTCGCTCAATCCTCCACAGCATTATCATACAAGAAAGCTTTTAATAATCTCACCATCATTTAATGCATCTATAACTTTTCACATATACAATCAATGTATTTCCACAATTTAAAAAATGCAAGCATTTCACTTTAAAAGACAAATATGTCACTCAAATATTTGAATACAATTTTCCATAAACATAAAATGAATGTTTACTCATATTTCCAACAAAAAGGTCCAAAGTTCAAAGTTGACATATGGTCTTCCTTTCTCGGAAATTTACATGTCCAACATTAATTACACCAACCGTCCACATTAATTACATATAGTATTTACTAAGCTACCTCGAAATTTGCATTTGTCACCCAACTTATTTATTGATTTTTCTTCATTCATTCCTATTATAATTAGTATTAGTGTCGCTAACTAATGTAACAAATAATCTAATAATAATTCATGTAACCTTCTAGTCACTCACTCAATTGTTTAAATACAATTTTCCATAAAATTTTTTGAATAAATGTTTACTCATGTTCCCAACAAAGAGGTCTAAAGTCCAAAGTTGACATGTGGTAATCTTTCCTCGAAAATTTACATTAATGGTCCAACATTAATCACATCAACATCCACATTAATTACATATAGCATTTACTAAGCTACCTCGAAAATTTGCATATGTCACCCAACTCATTTATTGACTTTTCTCCATTCATAATCAGTGACCTGAATTTCTATTATAATTAGCATTAGTTCACTAACTAATGTAATAATTATTCTAATAATAATTTATGTAACTTTCTAGCTGCAACTCAAATGTTTGAATACAATTCTACATAAACTTATAATGAATGTTTACTCATATTTCCAACAAAGAGGTCCAAAGTTCAAAGTTGACACGTGGTTTTCCTTCCTAAGAAATTTACATCAATCGTCTAACATTAATTACACCAATCGTTCACATTAATTAAATATAACATTTATTAAGTTACCTCGAAAATTTGCATATGTCACTCAACTCATTTGTTGGTTTTTCTCCACTCATAATTAATCACCCAAATTACTATTATAATTAACATTGGTTCACTAACTAATGTAATAACTAATCTAATAATAATAATAAGTAACCATCTAGCCGCCCAACTCATGTCTACTTATGTGTTCAATCATTATTCATTATGTACATTCATCATGGTAGCGGATGGTTCCACTACTTTCCTTCTTCCAAAATTTACACCAGCCACCAAATATTAATTACATCAGTTGTCCACATTAATTACATACAACATTTATTAAGCTACCTCAAAAAATTGACTATGGCTCAACTCATTTATTGATTTTTCTCGTCATAATGTATTACACGAAGTCACATTATAATTAACATTGCTCTAATATTTTTCTCTCTTGAAAGAGTAAACATATCACTCAATTCTTAACATTTCATTCCTCCAATCATAATGTAGTTAAATTTCCATTATGATTTGCATATGTCACTCATTCAATTAAGTAATTGTTATAAATGATTAACTGGATTAAATTCCTAGAATGTCATTAAATGTAGTCTACATTTTGTAATGTGTGTATACTATTAAACACAAAGATTGCACATCAAATAATTGCACATCCGAGTGCATGTAATGCAAATTGCCTAGATAAGTTGAACGATCATCGTGTAAATCGATTGTCATGTAGAGATATATGACCTAACATTTAATTAAACTTTCGCTAAACATTAGAAATGTGAGTTGGTAACTGCATGCGCATGTTGGAAATGATTGACCAGTTATTCATGGGTAATCTCTCCCTTATCTGTCATTCGAATTCATGGGAAATGCTCTTTAACAAAAGGTCATTAGGCTACTATTAAATACATTGCATTGTTTAAGTAAGTTGTTTGGCTATGATGGTATTTATTGGGCACACGCCATTTAAGTTGGGTAACTAATTAGTAAAGAAAAATATTAATAGTTACTTTCCAATAACTATAGTAGGGCGACACATGCTAATATTAATTTTTATTTGAGCCTCAACTGATGCAACTCAAATGGGAAAATCAACATGTCTCTTTAAGCGATTGGACAACAATTAATGGTATACTGGCGCGTGACTTATATTATGCCTTCATTGACACATGTGTTGCATTAATAGCACAAGAAGGTCATGAGTCTTAGGTTACTTGAAATGAACACATCTTTAGCTCATGTGCATTTTTTTCGCATGGCTAAAAAAAGTATTAATGAACTTAAATGATTATTATCATGTCGCTTCATCTACTATGTGTAGACGCATGTTCCAAAAAAAAAAATCAAATTATTAGATAACCATGAGTATTATAGGGTTGGGTTAAATTAGTTTTTGTCCCTTTAAATATATTATATTTTATTTTTAGTCTCTTTAAAAAAATTCTTTAAACAATAGTCCCTCAAATATTTTATGTCAACAATTTTAGTCCTTGCTTTTAAATCAATTCATGTGTATTTGAATGTTTTTGAATGCGTATTTAAAAAATTATAAGAATCTCTCCCACAAAAATTTAATTTTTTTAATAAGGGATGGATTAAATATTATTTAAGTTTTTAGCACTTAAAAATTCATATTTAATTAATCTTTTGTTAAAAAAATTTAAATTTTTGAATAAGAGATTCCTATAATATTATAAGCATATTTGCAAAAAATCATTCAAAAATTTGAATGATACACATGAGTTGTCTAGAACACAGGGACCAAAATTGTTAATTGAAAATATTTGAGGGACCATTGTTTGAAGAAATTTTTTAGAGAAATTAAAAATAAAATATGTTATAATTATAGGGACTAAAAATTTATTTAACTCTATAGAGTTTGAATATGTAAGATACCTTTACCTATTTAAAAGATGTAGACGTACATTCTCTAATTGTTGATGATTAAGATCAAGAAACAAACTCTATTTTTAATATAGTTTAAAAATAAGTATTTCAAAATCTTAAGTAAATAGGAATTCTACAAAAGCAACTTTTATTTTTATTATTTGTATTTTATTTTACATTTTGATTGAAAACTTATATTTTTATTTTTTATATCAATTTAACATGCTTGCGTTAATATTATTGTTAATTTTTGCATGACATTTTTTCTGCAACTTTACATTGGTATGAGTAGAGTTGGACTTAGATTCAAATATCTCATGTTCGAAACTTGTAAATGTAAAAAACGTAGTTGATAGTAGGGTTGTTCGTAGACATCATATTCACATATCTAATCCAAATTTATATAAAAGTTATTTCTCATAATCAATTTTATAACTAATTAATATAACTGAATTTAATTTAAAAAACTAATTATAAATCTATTATATCTATTACTAGTTTTATAACCAATTTTTGGATTTTATTATCGGTTTGTAACCATTTTTAACCAATTTTTATGAAAATTTGACCCTATACCCTCAATTTTTATGAAAATTTGACCCTATACCCCACAATTTTTTGAAAATGCCAAAAATACCCTTAATTTTTTTTTTACAAAATCCACTTTCACTTTTTGAAAACTATTTTCAAGAATTCCGATACACAGAGTGTTACCGGAAAACTTGATGTTTCCGGAAAACTTAAAAAAAATATTTCCGGTACAGAAGGGAAAAATGTGTGTACCAGAAAACTAGAGAACCTGTTTCCAGAAAAACTTTATCGACAAGTTTTCCGTTACACATCCTTATTTTTTATAAAAAAATTAAATTTTTATTAATTTTTTTTAGATCACTTAAAAAATTATTGAAAATTTTGGGTGGCCACTAAAGCTTCGCCTATAACTTTGCCGTCTTTACCTCTATCCTTAAAAATATTGTCAAAATCAAATAAATTAATTAAATACTAATATAATAAAAAGATTAAAAAAAAATCTGAAACTACCGGAAAACTTGTGGGTGAAGTTTTCCGGTAACTTCCGGAAAAGTCACTAACAAGTTTTCCGGTAGTTCATTATTTTTGAAAAACTTGAAAAAAGTTTTCTAGAACTACCGGAAAACTTTTTTCAAATTTTTCGGAGTGGTGTTCTGTACCGGAATACCTGAAAAAAGTTTTCCGATAAAAATGAAAATTTTGACGTAATATATACGAGGGTATTATGGTATTTTCACTAGCTTTTTGAGGGTATAGGGTTAATTGTCGGATACAAGTCAAATTTTCAATTTTTATAACCGGGTTTTGAATTTCATGATTGGTGTTTGAATTTATAAATGGTTTTAAGCATTAAAACCGGTATTTTACTAAAAAAACTAGTTTCAATTCTATTTTTTTAAAAAAACCGGGTTTTAAACAAAATTCATAGTTTTTTATTTTAATTTAAGACTAAAAAATCTGTTTTAGACTCAATATTCTTAAATAATAATCAGTTTCACATAGTGAACATAATTGGTATAACTGTGTCTTTTAATGAGATAGAGCATTGGGGAGATCAACCATACGAGGACAATGATATGTCTTAAAACACTTAGTGCAAAATGGATCAAGCTCATTTATGGGTATGGATTCAAATGCGATGTACCCTTTGTAACAGTTGGACCTCTAATGATCCACATTGTTATTTACGATTTTCTCGCTCTATTTTCTCTAATGGAAAATTAACGAGTTTTTGTTTTTTGTGGGAGTCAAACCCATAACCTAACTATGAGTTATCAACATTATTATTCACGATCTTTCCACCACATTTTTCCTCATGAAAAATTAATAAGTTTTTACCTTCTATGGAAGTCAAACTCGATACCTACAACATAGCATTCATTCACTTCTATAAATTTTGCGAAAACAACTATGACAACAAAAACAATAATTTTGCTACCGACACCCCCCTTTTTGCTAACCACACCCCTCATTTTAAAATATAAAAAACGAAATATCCAAAATACCCTTGCTTATTTATTACATTTTTTACATCATAATCTCTCTTTCTATCTTCGTCTTCTACCTCACACTTATATTCATCATTTTCTCTCACTCATATTGCATCATCTTGTTCCTGTTTTTTATAATATTTAGTTAGAGTTATGCGATTGAAATTGATCTTGGTGAAAATGAAATTTATTTTGTCAACTGATTTTGGTTACGCAAACTGAATTTGTCCAAAAACATACGTGAATTGAGTTTGTGTACGTGAACTCAGTCTGTCCAGAAACATACGTGAACTCAGTTTGCGTACGTGAACTCAGTCTGCCCAAAAACATACGTGGGCTAAGCTTGCGTACGGGAATTCATATTGCATACGTGAGCTCAGTTTGCCTAGGACCTACGTATGTTTCTGGGCAGACTAAGTTCACGTACCTGAACTAAGTTCACGTATGTTTATAGGCAGGTTGAGTTCATGTAGGTCATAGGCAAACTCAGTTCATGTAGGTCATAGGCAAACTTAGTTCACGTATGTTTCTAGGCAGACTGAGTTCACGTATGTTTTTGGGAAGACTAAGTTCACGTACGCAAATTTAGTTTACGCACGCAAACTCAGTTCATGTATGTTTCTGGGCAGACTCGGTTTGTATACTCAAAATCAGTTGACAAAATGAGTTTCATTTTCACCAAAATCAGTTTCAATCACATAACCCTAACTAAAAATTGTAAAAAAACAAGAAAAAGAACAAGAATAAGATGATGCAAACTTGATGTAAATAGGAGCCAATGAAGATGATTGAAGTTGTTGAAAATGGAGGAAGAAGGATAAGAGGATGTGAGAGAAAATGATGAATATGAGTGTAAGGTAGAAGATGAAGAAAAAAAAAGAGGTTATGGTTGAAGATGAAAATAGAAAGAGATGTTATGGTTTAAAGAATGTAATAAATAAGTAAGAGTATTTTGAGTATTTCATTTTTTAAAATTGAAGGATGTTGTTAAAAAAAAAAATGTAAATAACAAAATCAAAAGAAAAAAAAAAAGACGTTCTATTAATCATCAGGTGAGAGTATAATAAGTAATAAATGTTACTGAATATATCATTTAACCTTACCTCAAGCTCTTCAATATCCTCGTGACCAACGGCCAATATTTTGCGTAGATAAGTGCTTCCATAGATTTAGCAGTTATGCGACTGCGATATTAATCAAGTACCCGTCCACCAACACTAAAGGTAGACTCCAATGTCACCGTGGAGACATGTATAGCCAACTTGAGAGACAAGACTTTCTTAAGAGTTACCTAATGCTTATATTAGTTATTCACGAAATAATATATAAATCAAACATGCTAATAATAACAACGTTGTTGCTTTCAAAATCTATTAATGTTCATTTAACCAATCTATTTTTTTTTCTTTAAAAGAGAACATTAAGAAGCCAAATATTTTGTTTTCAATTACAATTTGTTTCAATAAAACTTATTATAAGCTTCATTAATATTTATAGATCTTTTTACTTTTTTTTATAACAGATTTTCTTACCTTGTCTATTACGTACCAAATTTAGTTGAGTATATCCAAAGAACCACCAATTTCTCGTAACATAGCAAACCACAGTTTTTACTCGGAGAGAAGTATCTACGTCAACTAACAACATTAAATTCATTAAAAAATAACTAACGTACCCTTTGAAGCTAGCACTGCATTTTTTCTGGTTGCAACAGCTTGCTAAGCCTTTAAAAAAAATTATGATTTAATTCATATACATCAACCACAATCGTTAAATTATTATATATACTTGATTTTTATCCAGTGATGGAACTTGAACTGAAATATTAGGATCGTTAAAATTTTAAAATTTTAATTAATAAATAAAAAAATATAATATTTTATTGCATATAAGAATCTTAACACTTATTAGAAAGAGTAAGTAGATCAAATTTTGACCGATATATTTAATAATAGAAAATTAGTTTTTAAAAATCTAATTTTTTTTTCAAACACTGAAATTTTTAAAGTTTAATTGTTATGTTTTGTCAATGTAAAAAGTTTTACACTTTCAACACATCGCAAACATCCATAAGTGTAATTTTAAAAGTAATTATGATAAAAATCAAGTTGTTTTATTAATATGACGGTTATGACTAATTGACAGTGTAAAATATCTTTACATCGTCGATGCATACAAATTAAATCCAATTTTTACATTATTAATACAACTTTCTTAACTACAAGAAAAAAACAATATATATAATTATTAAAATACATTTAAACACAATACATTGTTTAAGATACTAACATTGATATATTGTTAATAAAAGATAATTGTTTGATTTGAGTATTAGGCGGTCTATTTTAAAATCACGTGAAATTATATCGCAAATCAATAAAGGTCGGATGTATTAGTTTTGTTTAAATTTTGGGATCATATGATCATTTGGTTTGATTTTTATATCTCTAGATAAAATTCACAACTCATAAAGTTGGAATTTAGATATGAAAATTTAGTTCATTTTATAATTATAGTAGTTTTTTTTTATATAAATTATTTCCTCCGTTTTTTTTATAATAGACGTTTGAGTTATAGTTTGGTTAATGAAAATTGATGTAATTGGTCCATTATATGGATTAAATAGATCAATTATTGTTGACCAAATTATAACTTAAATGTCTCTTATAAAAATAAACTGAAAGTAGTAGTATTTTTTAAAAAATTCTTGAAGACATTGGAGCTGTTGTGGCACCATATGTCTCCAAGAAGCTCCACCGTTGTTTTTACCATAAGTACCTCTAAAGTCATGTTAATGAATAATTGTGATAAGCTCACATTGTAAAATATTTAACACTGGCATTGATGGGGAATAAACACAATAACAAGTAATATGCAGCGGATATAAAATTCCCCCATCTTGCAAGAACCCGTGAGGAGCAACAACAAATATATGACAACAAATTAATCAAAATAAAAGAGCGTAAAGAACACCGATATTTTAACGTGGAAAATCCCTCAATGCAAGGGTAAAAACCACGGGTCGTCCAGACCAAAGAAATTGCTCAACTATAATCAAATAAGGGTACAAGAGAGTCTCAAAAAGATGCACAAAGTGCCTACAACCAGTCAAAATAACAAAGCACTAAAGCTTACAAATGAAAAGCAAGAAGAAGTAAAACATCTAAAAACCTGCTACTGTGTGAGCTCGATTCCTCCCACTCCATAAGTCGTTTCGCCGATCCGACCGTTGAAAACGAAGCCCTGAATGTTGCGAACCTACTGTCCAAATTTCAGCCCGATCCAACGGTTAACGAATGCACAATCGATGTTTTTCTGAGACTGATTTAACAAAATCGGGATTATTCTCTTTTCTCTTTTGGTGGTTGCCTTTTCTCTCAAAATAGTCTCTCTCATCCAACCTTAATTAGAGCACTCTCCACTTAAACAAGTGAGATACATGGGCTACAATATTTGAAATTTTCTCCACATAGGAAGGGAACCCAATACTCAACCCATCTCCCCCTCAAAACTATGTGGAGATAATCGCCAAACCGACGATATCATAACAAGTTTCAAATTTCCCTCTTGGTAATGCTTTAGTCATCATATCAGAACCATTATAATCAGTATGAACTTTAGCCAACTCCAACAACTTAGCTTCCAAAACATCACGTATCCAATGATACCTCACATCAATGTGTTTGAACCTGCTATGAAACGTCAAATTATTACCAAGATGAATAACACTTTGATTATCGACAAATAAGACATATTTGTCCTGAATAAACCCAAGCTCCTGCAAGAATTTCTTCAACCAAATCAACTCTTTGCATGCTTCGGTAATGGCAATGAACTCTGCCTCAGTTGTAGACAATGTTACACATTTCTGTAATCTAGACTGCCAAGCCACAACTCCCTCTGCAAATTTAATCATATATCCTGAAGTGGACTTCCTTGAGTCAATATCTCCAGCCATATCTGAGTCGGAGTACCCCACCAACATAGGTTTGTCACCTCCGAAACAAAGCCTCATACATGTAGTACCACGAAGATACCTCAAAATCCATTTTACAGCATTCCAATGCTCTCTACCTGGATTTGACAAAAATCTATTGACTGTACCAACAACATGCGCAATATCTGGTCTTGTACACACCATTGCATACATCAAACTACCCACAGCAAAAGCATAAGGAACTCGTTCCATGTATCTTTTCTCATCTTCACTAGAAGGACTTTGTTTAGAACTCAACTTAAAATGAGCAGCAAGAGGAGTACTTACAGCCTTAGAGTTTTCCATTTGAAACCTTTGCAACACTCTCTCAATATAGTGTTCTTGTGACATCCAAAGTTTCTTCTCCTTTCTGTCACGCATGATTCTCATGCCAAGAATCTGTTTAGTTGCTCCCATGTCTTTCATGGCAAAGGACTCGCCCAACTGCTTCTTTAACCTGTCAATCTTGGAAATATTTTTCCCAACAATAAGTATGTCATCAACATATAATAACAGGATAATGAAATCATCGTTAGAAAATTTTCTAACAAATACACAATAGTCAGAAGTAGTCTTCATGTATCCTTGGTCACACATAACAGACTCAAACTTTTTGTACCACTGCCTTGGAGCTTGCTTCAAACCGTATAGACTATTTCTTAGTCTACACACATAGTCTTCCTTGCCTTCAACAAGAAAACCATCAGGTTGCTTCATGTAAATCTCTTCCTCTAAATCACCATGAAGGAAAGCCGTTTTTACATCCATTTGCTCTACCTCTAAGTCAAGAGTAGCTGTCAAACTCAACACGGTTCTAATTGATGACATTTTTACCACAGGTGAGAAAATCTCATTAAAATCAACATCCTTTATTTGACGGAAACCTTTCACCACTAATCTGGCTTTATACCTCAGAGACTTTGAGTTACTCTCAAGTTTCACTCTATAGATCCACCTGTTTTCCAAAGCCCTTTTGCCTTTTGGCAACTTCACCAAATCATAAGTGTGATTATCAAGCAATGATTTCATCTCATCATGCATTGCATCCAACCACTTTTGACTTTCTTCACTCTCCATGGCCTCTCGAAAACACTCAGGTTCCCCTTCATCAGTCAAATTCACATACTCATCAGAAACATACCTTGTAGATGGTTGTCTCTGCCTCTTAGACCTCCTGAGTTGGATTAGAGATGATTCAGAAGCATCACTAAGATTCTCATCGTGTGACAACTCAAGATCTTCACTAGTTGGAATATTTACCTCATCTCTAAGTCGATGATCATCAACATAATCATGTGGCTCATCATTCTGATCATTACCATCACTAGTATCCAAATCAGGAACAAGTGACTGAACTGGATCACCATCAGATAAAACGTTATCTCTCTCAGGTGTAGTTTTCTCCACCTTATCAATGTCTTCAATAGTTTGGTCTTCCATGAATACTACATCACGACTTCTAATAACCTTTTTGTTTATAGGATCGTACAACTTGTAGCCAAATTCATCCTCACTATAACCAATGAAGATACATTGCTTTGACTTTGCATCCAACTTGGATATTTCATCCTTCGGAACATGCACAAAAGCTTTGGAACCAAAGACTCTCAAGTGATCATACTTGACATTCTTCCCAAACCATACCTTGTTTGGCACCTCACTATTCAAAGCGACAGTAGGAGTAAGATTAATAACATGTGTACAGTGCCTCACCCCAATAATGTTTAGGCAACTTAGCTTCAGAGAGCATACACCTCACTCTCTCAACAAGTGTCTGATTCATCCTCTCTACTAAACCATTTAGCTGAGGAGTTTTAGGAGGAGTCTTTTCATGTGCTATACCCTGCTGTTCGCAATAGACATCAAAGGGTCCGCAATACTCACCACTATTGTCAGTACGAACACGTTTCAGCTTCTTGCATGTCTGCCTCTCAACCAAAGCATGAAATTGTTTGAATTTCTCCAACACTTGGTCTTTTGTCTTCATAACATAAACCCATAGTTTCCTGGAACAATCATCAATAAAAGTAACAAAATAAAGTGCACCACTAAAAGATTTTACCTTTAAAAGGCCACAGACGTCATAATGCACCAACTGAAGCAACTCTGACTTTCTAGAGGGAGGATGCCTTTTGAAGGATACTCTAGTTTGTTTACCAATTATGCAGTGAGAACATTTCTCCAAATCTACATTCTTCAATCCTGGAAGCACATCCTTTCTAGCTAAGCAATTTAACCCATTTTCACTAATATGGCTAAGCCTTCGGTGCCACAAAGATGATTCCATATCCACGACATTCACACTGTCTTTTGCAACTAAAGCTTTTGTCCAATACAGTTTACTAATTTTCTCCCCTCTAGCCACAACCAAGTTACCTTTACTGAGTTTCCACTTTCCAGAAGCAAAATGATTATCAAAACCACTTTCATCAAGCATATGCACAGAGATCAAATTGAAGCGAACATCTGGAGCATGTTTGACTCCTTTAAGCAACAATTGCATTCCCATGTTGGTTTGCAAGCATACATCACCAACACCAATTACCTTAGATACACCATCATTACCCATCTTCAAAACTCCAAAGTCACCTGAAGTATAAGATGTGAAGAACTCCTTCCTCGGTGTAACATGTAGTGTAGCACCACTATCAATTATCCACATGCTCTCATCAGATACAATATTAATTGATTCATAGTCACAGAGAATAACAAGATCATCACTTGTAGCAGTAGTAACACGGTCATCATCACTATCATCATCACGACCCCTTTGTTTCTGCTTACCCTTCTTGCCTTTGTTCTCCTTTTTCCACAGAAAATAATTCTTCTGTATGTGCCCTGTTCTATGACAATAATGACACTCCACATTTTTGTATCTAGACTTGGACTTGCTTCTGCTGTTTTCTCTACTATCCTTCGGTTCTTTTTTCTGACTTCTCCCCCTATTTTCAGTGACAAGAACTTCAGATTGAGAGGATGAACCTTGTGCCTTCCTTCTCATCTCCTCATTCAAAACACCACCCTTAGCCGTTTCCAAAGAAACAACACCATTAGGAGCTGAACTCGTTATAGAAACCTGAAATGTCTCCCAAAACTCTAGTAAAGATAACAGTAAAAATAGTCCCAATAGCTCATCCTCAAACTTGATACTCATTCCAGACATTTGATCAAAGAGCCCCTGAAATTCACTCAAGTGGTCTAAAATAGACGTTCCCTCCTTATACTTCAAACTTATGAAACTATTCAGTAAGAATAATTTATTATTCCCTGATTTGGAGGCAAACAAAGTCTGTATCTTATCCCACATAGTTTTTGCATTTGTCTCATTAGCAATATGATTATAAACATTATCTTCTACATATTGCCTAACAAAACCACATACCTGTTGATGTTCAAATTCACAGTCTTACTTAGATTTATTATCCGGCTTTTTAGAACCAAAAATAGGAAGATGCATTTTCTTCACAAATAACAAATCTTTCATCTTGCCCTTCCACAAATGGTAATTAGTACCATTCAAGTATACCATCTTTATATTCATATTTGCCTCCATCCTTCAAGCAAGTCAAATATCCCTTTAACCAAGAGCTCTGATGCCACTCTAATGGGGAATAAACACATAAACACAATAACAAGTAATACGCAACGGATATAAAATTCTCCCAACTTGCAAGAACCCGTGAGGAGCAACAACAAATATTTGACAACAAATTAATAAAAATAAAATAGCGTAAAGAACACCGATATTTTAACGTGGAAAACCCCTAAATGCAAGGGTAAAAACCACAGGTCGTCCAGACCAAAGAAATTGCTCGACTATAATCAAATAAGGGTACAAGAGAGTCTCAAAAAGATACACAAAGTGTGCCTACAACCAGCCAAAATAACAAAGCACTAAAACTTATAAATGAAAAGCAAAAAGAAGTAAAACATCTAAAAACCTGCTACTATGCGAACTCGATTCCTCCCACTCCAGACGTCGTTTCGCCGATCCGACTGTTGAAAACGAAGCCCTGAATGTTGCGAACTTACTGTCCAAATTTCAGCCCGATCCAATGGTTAACGAATGTGAAATCAATGCTTTTATGAGGCTGATTTAACAAAATCGGGAATATTCTCTTTTCTCTTTTGGTGGTTGCCTTTTTCTCTCAAAATAGTCTCTCTCATCCAACTCTAATTAGACCACTCTCCACTTAAATAAGTGAGATACATGGACTACAATATTTGAGCTTTTCTCCACATAGGAAGGGAGTCCAATATCCAACATGCATTACATGACAATTAAACTCAAAAAATTTAACAATGTGAACTTATATATGGTATTTTATTAAAAGAGATTAATAATCATGTATTGCTAAGTTACGATCATATGGTAAGATGATAAAATCAATAATTCTTATTGTCTGTCAGTTGAGACAAACATTATGAGGATCACATTCAACATGAGAAACAACATGAACCTGTGTATGAGGATCACATGCATTATAAGGAGCAACAACCAGATCTTGTCCTTGATCAGCCTCTATTTCGTAGAGGACCATACAATTTTTTTATCCTTAAGAACTATGAGCACCACATTGTAGCTAGAGTGTGGGATGAACAAGTTAGTAAATAATTTATTTTATTACATTGTATATCATGTATAGTTTAGTATAGTATAATATAGATATATAATTTATTTAAATTAATATAATATAGTATATAATTTATTTAAGGTTTAATTGCAGTTTTAGTCTCCTTATTTTTAGTATAATATAGCATAGTAATATATTATATAGTATAGAGGATGTTATTTTAATTAATTAATTATTATAGCATAAAACACCATTAACTAACTAATAGTCAAACTTCTTGTGTGTTGTCTTAATTAAACAGAAGAGACGTGTATTGAAAATTGTTTCAAATGGCAAAAAATAAGACAAATTAATTAACATTATATATGTATTATCTACTGAGATATACTAATGGATTTCTAGATCAAACTTATGGCCTTTGCAAAGATGTAGTTGAGATATCTCAATGGATTACTAGATCAAATTTACGGCATCTATAAAGATGTAATTTGCATATAATTGATGGTAATCTTATATATGCTTTTGTTGAGAGATGACACACAAAGACTAGTTTATTTCACATGTCATTTGGTAAAATAACTATTACTCTTTGACGATGTTAGGGGTCTGTTGAGTATATCATGCTATGGGAAGTTATTCACACCTAACTAACATGAGTAAAGATTTAGCAAATGTTGCTCTGTTGAGTTGTTAGGAGTGGATGAGACAAAAGTTGTGAATGAGACTACGACCAATAGATGTGCTTCCTATAGTTTTGAATGGTCGAAAGTTGTATTTTTTAAGAAACTTCATGAAGGCTGACTTGATCGTGCAACAAGGGCATACCTACTTCATTTGATAGGGTGTACTATACTAGTTGACAAAAAATTTACTCTTGTATCTACAAAGTACCTGTTTCATTTTCAAGACCTCGTTACTTGTGGTAAATAGGCATAGGGACCTATTGCTCTTGGTGTTTTATATGACTATTTTAGAGATGGTACAAAGCCTGCAACGAAACAAATGGAATAATATTTATCTCTATTTAATGTACATTTTTTATAATATATTTTATGATAATTTTTTTATATTTATTATATTGTTATTTGATAAAAATGCTTATTTAATTATTTGCACTTTGAAATTATTTTACAAACGTGGATTTATGAGCATTTCTCTGATATCTGTAAACGTAGTATGAGTGAACCTATATCTTCACAATCACAAATGTATCGATGGAGTGCTAAACAAACATATGATAATACTGCATATTATAGAGTGAAGTTTGATGCTTTGTGACCTATTGATGTTATTTAGATGACAAATTACGATAAGGATACCACGACAGGATTTCAGTTTGTATCAATATTTACAGGCTCCATTTGTTGGTGCTTCACGATGGTACCTTATTTTTCGAAGAGGTGCCTACGACAAATTTATTATACTTTGTACATCCCTCCTATATCTCTAGTGCTCATTGTATGTGATGTTGATGTTGATGTTGAATGGGGTATGTATAAGAACTTTCTTCACTTCCTCCACATTAGATTGTATCCAGTCGCATATCCACACGAGTGTGTTGAGGGATACTTATAGTGGTACTATAGGATCTCCCATCATCATATGATCTCTTATGTTGCTGCAACACATCCCTACGTTCCTAATGCTGGTGCCCATGGTCCTGATGTTGGTGTTGGTGTTGGTCCTGGTGGTTATGTGTAGATTTGGTCAACATTGCGTCTAACTCGATCAATCCTTTGGTTTCATAATGATGGAAGGTAGTAATCATTGTTTGGACATCATCATTGTCTTGAAGATAAAAATTAGTGTACCTATGACATCCATCAACATCGATTGAAGGACAATGATATTCAATTTTATCCACCTCTTAAAATCACTAAATGTAAAGAGATTGTTGAGTTTATTCATCAAATCTTGGAGAGTAATATTATCAAATACCATAATCTCTATTGATCGTCGACCGTTAACATAAGCAAAAGCTAGATTAAATAACATGTTGATATGAAATAAAAGTTAAAATGATTTTCGTTCAAGCAAATATTTAAAGATGTATCAGAGCAATCAAAACCACACAAAAGTGTTGGTGCAATCAGGACCATACAAAAGTGTTAGTGCAATCAAGACCATTCAAAAGTGTTAGTGCGATAAGAATCATGCAAAAGTGTCAATCAACTGCCAAAGGCATACAATCTAATGTTTGTTCTAAATCTAATAAACTCTAATGCCTATAATGTAGACTCATTATTGCGGTGATCCTTCCAAGTCCATGCAAGTGGAGGCAACGGACATCCGGACTTCAATTTAACTTCAACCCAGTGAGTTTCATTAACAAAATCAATATTGACAATACGATCACGTGATAGGTTTTCATTAGGTGCACCTCTCATTGGAAAACAATCAAATAAAAAGTTTTTCCCAATGTGACAAGCTTGAGATTATATTTTGTTGCTATCACGTAACTCATATATTTTCTTACCTTTTCACCCCCTCCCCCCTTTGTTTTGATCTTATCTGGTGGTGCACATATTAATGTTGTCTTTAGATATGCTATTACATGTAACTTGCTTTTGAATGCCCTCATTCCAACAACATTAACCGTTTTCCATTTTTTCCAAAATTATATTTATCTCTGATGCAATATCCAGCTCTGAATCATTTTCTAACTTTTCTTCCTCTAGACCACTATTCATTGTTAATTTCCTCCACTATATATGAACTACAACCAATGGGATTGTAGCATCTTCCACATTGTACTGCCAACTCACATGCACAAGGTAATTCATTAGAGCTTCTAAGTAGACAACAACACACAACTTTGCCATTACCGACATAACTAACTCTCTTGTATTCGTCAACAATATGAGCTAGACTTTTCCTTGATACAACCCAAGTCAAATTCTCATATAATAAATTGTTGTATATATGCTCTTTGTGACCCTTACTTGTATCAAATGACCATTTTATCTTCATAATTTGTAACCTCAACATCTCATTCATATCATCTCATGTCTTACAAAAATCTCTTTTATTGTGTTAAAAAAATCTCTTAAGTGAGCAACGGGCAGATTCAACCCTAATATTCAAACAAACAAAAATATTTAAATAAAAATATATCAAACATGCATGCATAATCCTAAACATGTATAAATATAACAAAAAAAAATACAAAGTTTTAATGACATGCATATTGGTCGTAGTATTTCCTAGATGTAACACTCGATCGTTCCATGCTTCAACAAATATTTCCTTGCGACGAGTCAATCATGTGTCTCTGACATAGTAAAAAAAATATAGGTTTAAATATATTTTTGGTCCCTGTAAATATGACTTTTTTTGATTTTGGTCCTCGTAATATTTTTTTTTTGGTTTACATCCTGTAATATCAAAATAGATTTGTTTTTTGTCCTTACCGTTAAGTGGACGTTACAAAAATGTTAACTCACAAAAGGAAACAATTTTTGGTCCATGTAAATATAAGACTTTTCAGTTTTAGTCCCTGAATTTTTTTTTTTTTGAATTTCATCCCTGCAATATTCAAAAATCTCCTTAAATATAAAATAACATACAAATTGATCTTTATTAATGATAAACTTATGTCCGTTGTGACATTTTAGTATAAAATAATATAATAATATAAAATAATGATTAAAATTATATAATATTAACTACAATTATATAATATAAAATAAACATTTTAGTATAAAATAATGATTAAAATAAATCTATCACCTAGTATATATTTTATTTATTTTAAGTTACAATGAGAAAAATCTAAAGTGTAAAAGGAGATTTTAATTAAAATTATAAAACTTAAATCTAAAGTTATTTTAATAATTATTTTATACTAATATAATGAATTAAATAAAACAGAAGATTTTAGTGATTTTTTTGAAACAAGAAATGAAAATTAATTTAATAATAATAAATAAATAAAACAGAAGATTAATAAATTTTAAATTATTGAAGTGAAAATATTTTAAACATTACTTGGCATAAGTTTATTATTAATAAAGATCAATTTGTATGTTATTTTATATTTAAAAATATTTTTTAATATTGCAGGGATGAAATTCAAAAAAATATTTTTCAAGGACTAAAACTGAAAAGTCTTATATTTACAGGGACCAAAAACTGTTTCCCTTTGTGAGTTATTTTTGTAACGTCCACTTAACGGTAAAGACCAAAAATAAATCTATTTTGATATTACAGGGATGTAAACCCAAAAAAAAATATTACGAGGACCAAAATCAAAAAATGTCATATTTACAGGGTCCAAAAACATATTTAAACCAAAAATATATTATCGACACATGTTTGCTCAAACATTTTCAAAAGTTGCTCGTACTCCTTCTCTTTATAACAATAAACATTTTTCTTCCACAAATCTAGAATGAGTTTTTGCATGTCATTCTTTAATATATATTGTTTGCATTTGACTCCAATATTTTGGTTGTTACGAAGTTGACAAAGTAAATTTGCTGAAGATGGAAATACAACTTCAATTACATTCATCAAAACAAGTTCTCTGTTAGTCACAATCATCTGAGGAAATGAAATATTTGAAATAAACAACTCTTTTAACTTCTCGAATGTCCAACAAAAGTTTTCTTGACGCTCACAGTTCATGTAAGCGAATGCAACGTCGAATATCAACCTAATTGAAGTTACACACTTACACCAACAATTTCAAATAATGATAATCTATACTTGTTGGTTTTGTAGGTAATATTCATGATCAAATACAAGAGGGAACATGTTTAATAAAGTTATGAAGTCTGGGTGCGTCCAAAACATATCCCTCACAATGTTGGAGTCTTCATGAGTCATACTCCAACAAGCATACTTCTCAACTTCAAGTAACTTCAGCCGACGTTGCATATCAGTTTTGGACCTTTTCAAATTCTTTCGATATGTGATTCATCATCATAATTAACTCGCACAACTGCGAGGTCCCGGGTTCGAACTCGGGACAACCACGCCTTTTAGTTGAAGTTCTTGAATTACTATTATTTGACTTATATTTTTCACCTCTATCATAATCGATAATTTATTGTCTAAGATATGACAACTTCTCGTGACTCAGATATTTGATCACTTGTGAATACTTCAGTCAAATCTACACATAATTATAATTTTTCCATCCCTACTTAAAAAAAAATACATACTAGATTATTAAAATATAATAAAATTTCTGATATTGCAAAACAAAATCAGACCGAAGATTTTCAATTTTTTTAAAAATTCAGTAGAATAAAATAAACTATCAAAAATTTCAACACTGAACATTCTATAAATTGTTAACTACCGGAAATTTCGAAAATGAAATTTCCGATACACATATTGTAACTACTGAAAATTTCGTTTTCTCAAAAATCAGATATGTTTGTTGGTACAGAAAATTCAATTTTTTTAAATTTTTGTATATCAAATTTTTAAAGAACGAAATATTTTGTAGTATTAATTTGCATACCAAATTTTTAAGGAAAAAAAGTTGGAGCGGAATTTTTAAGATGGAAAAGTGAAAAATAAAAGAGTTATAATTTTTTTTTCTTCATATGGAGTGAGTCTAATTAAGAGGTAGCATATTGAATTTTCCTACTTAGTCTAACAAGCAACAAATTACTCATATCTCATCAAGAGGCCCATATTCCGCTCCAATTCTTCATTAACTACCACAACAATCCCTGCATTTCTATTAAAAAATAAAAAACAATCCTACATTTCATTTCATTAGTAAAATAAAAAACGATCTAATCCACAAAAACAAAAATTATAAAAATCTCACTTCCGAATTGTTACTTCACCAAAAAAAAACTATAAAATCTCACTCTTTTTTTAAAAAACAAAAACAATATATAGTGGTTTTACTCATTCTCTCACTATCTGTTAGACCTAATTTCATCATCATCTGTTACTTAGAATGAATGTCGCAATGCATTATCTATTCACCAACAAACTACTAATCACAAACTGATACCAAACAAAAATTATATATAAGAGATATCAAAACAAAACCCTAAATAATCCACAAAACGGCACTTCAAAGATTAACACGGCAACAATATAGAATCTAGATCTGGATTAGCCCTAATTTTCACTTCACAAAAAAGGTAAAAATAAACAACTAACCGTTTATAAGCGGTAAAAAGTGTATGCGTTACCTGGGATAGAAGGTTAAATTTTACTACCGCCACGACATCCCTTATATTTCTCGTTCTCATATATATCGCATTGTGAACTCTTCATTCTCTCTTTTTTCTTCGTTGTTTCTTCTCTTTCTCGCTGTTCCGTTTGTTTTCTCAGAAAAATAAAAAATCAGAGAAAAATATTCTCACTAAGATTTAAGCTGAGAAAAAAATATAAACCTTTGTGTTCTCTTTCATCAATTCAATTCAACGTTGATACTCTCTGAATAATCATCACAAAGGTTTTGATTGAAATTAAAATCTGCGTAATTCAACGCATTTTCTCTATTAATTTTAAATTTTCCTTTTTATTTTTTGAACTAAATAGTTCGTAGTCTTCACGATCACTCTATAAATTTCGTTTTCTTTTCCTTCGAAATCATCGTTACGTTGCTTTGCATTGAAGTAATTCGAAATTCACTTCCGATTCTTGATTTTTTTTTCAGGATTTGGCTCCAGCGAGTTGATCTCTTTTGAAGAGATTATTGCTTCTCGTTGATTGTTAACCGTTAGATCTGAAGTATTCTTGCTGCTGTTGATTGAATAAGTAGCTTGAGGTTTTCGAGAATTTTTTAAATTATCGAATTTGAAAGCATGATTCGTTGTTGAAGAAGGAGAGGTTGGTAAAGAGTTTCGTTTCTGCCGTTTTGTGGTTTTATAGTTTGTTGATAGATATGAAGAGGTCGAGAGAAGACGTTTTCATGACTTCGCCGCAACTCAAACGACCTATGGTTTCGTCTTCTAGAGGAGAAGGGTAAGTTTCTGTTTTTTTGTTTTTTGTTTTTTTAGTCTTCGTATATGTATTCTTAATTTTTGTGCTTGATCAAATATTTGCAGCTTCAGTCGAGTGCTGATTTTTTTTCGTTTTTTTGGTGTGATGAAATTTTGAGTTTTCTTCCGTTCTAACTTGAAATCGATGAAGTTTAGATAGTTGTTCAGTTTTTCTAATCTTTTTTCTAGGTTTAGGTATTAGTAAAGCGTCTAATTTTAAAAAAATATTTTTTTTTTTATGGAATGTTTGACTTTGAGAAATGAGATCAGATGTTTCTTATCAGTTATCAGCAATTGTGTTTGAATCGTTGTCATCATGGATATTTTCAATTTTTATTGGTGTATTGAGTCAGGGTTTTGATTATCTGTGTGTTGGTAAGTAATACTTTATCATCAATTGATTCAATTCTCTTATGGTCTAAATATTTTCTGGGGTTTTATTGGACTCTAGGTCGGGGCAACCTTTGATGGTGAATGGAGGTGCTCAAAAGCTGACTACTAATGATGCATTAGCGTATCTTAAGGCAGTGAAGGATATATTTCAAGATAAGAAGGATAAATATGATGACTTTTTGGAGGTCATGAAAGATTTCAAAGCACAAAGGTTTGATCATGTTGTACCACATTTTGCCTCCATTACAACCCCCAACCCGGTGCCCTAATTTTTTTTATTATGTTGGGAGAGGGTATTCTGAATTTGTTAGTTGTAATTGACTTGTCTCTCCTTTTGGTGCATTTGTAGAATTGATACTGCGGGTGTCATAGCAAGAGTGAAGGAACTTTTTAAAGGGCACAGAGATTTGATATTGGGATTTAACACCTTTTTGCCAAAGGGATATGAAATCACCCTTCCATTAGAGGATGAGGGACCTCATCCTAAAAAGCCCGTTGAATTTGAAGAAGCTATAAGTTTTGTGAACAAGATAAAGGTAAGAGTGTTGTTGAGTTTGATGGTTTCTCTTCATGGAGACGTGTTATGCAATGTAGAATCAACGGTCTTACTTTTGAGCCTAATGGTTTCTTTTCACGCAGGCTCGATTTCAAGATGACGATCACGTTTACAAGTCATTTCTAGACATATTGAATATGTACAGAAAGGAAAATAAGGCTATCAACGATGTCTATCAGGAGGTATGTGTATTTGTTATAGTCGTGGGCAAATATGTAAGGTTTGCCTTTTCTTTTTCTCTATATCATCCAGTATGCGACACATGTCTTTGATACACATTTTAATGATAACTGAACTTCTTCAGGTTGCTGCACTTTTCCAAGATCACCCCGATCTTCTCGATGAGTTCATTCATTTTCTTCCTGACGCTTCTGCAGCTGCCTCTTCTCATGCTGTTGGTCGGCATTCTCTGCTTCGTGATAGGAGCTCTGCAATGCCAGCAGTGCGGCAAGTGCATGTTGAAAAGGTTTGTCCCCAATTCTTATGTCCCTTTCTGTTGTCAAAGCTTTACCTTAGGCTTTGCTGAAACACCTTTGAGAAGATCAGCACCTCTTTCTGGTTGAGGCTTTGCTCCTTCGGTGAGGCACTTGTTTCTACGGTATTTATGGTTTATGTGAGGCACACCTTTAATATGTTATTGATGGCTATAACAAATCTAATGCTAGCCATTTAACTTGCATGCTAGGATGTTAAATTAGGTAAATTAGTTATAATGTTAAAAAAATTATTAATTGTTGTTTACTGCTTGAGACTCTTATCAGCTAGCAGGCTAGGGTTTTGTAAATGGAATTTAATAATCATTTATATATTTACTTTTACTGTAAATGATGTTATGCTTGTGTAATTGTCTGTCTTTGACAACTTCCACTTCTATTTGTTAAAACCCTCTAAGCCCCAGCTCTCAAGTGCCCCCCTTTTATCTCGGACTACTTTGGTGGTTCTATCCTTCTGAGCATCATAGTTGGTCATCAAGCTAACATTCTTCTTATCTGCATGACAGAGAGAAAGGACCATTGTTTCACATGGTGATCGTGATCCCAGTGTTGACCGTCCTGACCCAGATTATGACAGAGGTTTGTTGAGGGCAGAAAAGGAGCAAAAGAGACGTCTGGAGAAGGAAAAGGACCGTAGAGAAGATAGAGACAGGAGAGAACGGGAAAGAAATGATAGAGATTATGAGCATGACGGGGGTCGAGATAGGGAGCGGTTTTCCCACAAACGGAAATCTGATCGTAAGGCTGAAGACTCAAGAGCTGAAGCATTGCTTGATGCAGATCAAAATTTTGGTATGCACTCTATGTCATCCACTTGTGATCATACACATTCTTTGTAAAGTGAGTATGTCATCAATACATTTGATCTTGAATCTACTAACTTAATTTGTATATTTTTACCTTTCGTAACTAATGCTATGATGTACAATGGTTTAATTGTAGAAACATATGCTTTTAATGCTCACTTGGGTAAGAAATAAATAGAAAAATATGAAACTGTATGAACTTGAAAGTTCATTAACTTATGCATAAAATTTGTTTTCACTTTTCTGCATCTAATCATAAGCTAAAATATTGATAAATAAAAAAATATGATTTCTTTTGCCAATAGTATTATCTGTAATTGAAAAATGCTATAAGTTTTTTATTTATGATCTAGTTCTATAAATATTTTCCTTGTTTTGCTTACAGGGACAAAAATGTCATTCCAAATTCTTTTTTTTTTTTTGGTGTTCTATGCTTTGTTGCTTAGTACTTTTAATTCATACCTTTCCTATTGTATTTCATCATGTATCTTGAATTTGTCATCTCAGGGATGTATAGTCAAGAGTTAGCTTTCTGTGATAAAGTCAAAGAGAAATTGCGAAATCCTGACGACTACCAGGAATTTTTGAAGTGTTTACATATTTACAGCAGGGAAATAATTACCCGACAAGAATTGCAGTCACTGGTACAGTTTATAAATTATTTTTTGTTAGTTTACTGATTTTCATGTCAGATTCTTCAATATGGGTGACTATAATTAGTCTTTCTGTGTTGGTTTGCCCTAGTGAACATTGATGTCAATTCCTTATATAAAAAATATGATGATAAAATATATGGGGAAGGTGAGTTAAGCCACATTATTGTTGCCTAAAACTTAAGAATTTGTATGAAAGAAATGGTGTATTTGAACTGTCAGACTGGATACTAGAGCCGGGCTGGGCATAATTTGATTTAGGGGGAGCCCTATGGGGTGTAGGAACTAATCAATGAATTTGTGCAGTCACTTATCTGTGCTTGGAGATACCTGAATTTTTCTCCAATCAAATCTATTATCAACTCTACCTTCTTTCATTGTTTTTCTGAGTGCAACTTATATTTTCCTTGTAGAACAACACTCTTTACAAGATATACAATGAAATGTGATAGCTTACTCTTGGTAGCTTATTCTTCCAGGTGGGTGATTTACTTGGAAAGTATCCAGATCTTATGGAAGGGTTTAATGAATTTTTGCTACAAGCTGAAAAGAATGGTAACATACGAACTAGTATATTACTTTCTATGAAGTAAAAGTCTTTTAAAGTCATTTCTAATCAGGGCCTGTAATGCAGATGGTGGATTCCTTGCTGGTGTCATGAATAAAAGTATGTAAATCTTTTACTCTATCCTGTTATGGGGATCCCCTTGTAATTTTTATGCAGTGTGATTTTGGATCATGCTATGATTTTCAGCATTATCTTCTGGTAAAGACATTCTGACTTACTTGTGTTCATCAGAGTCCTTATGGATTGAAGGACATGGACTGAAACCAATGAAGGCTGAACAGAGGGATAGGGATAAAGATCGTTACAGGGATGATGGCATGAAGGAAAGGGATCGTGAATTTCGAGAAAGGGACAAATCGACTGTGATTTCTAACAAGGATGTTTCGGGTTCTAAGATGTCTCTATATCCCAGCAAGGATAAGTATCTTTCAAAACCAATAAATGAGCTTGACCTTTCTAACTGTGAACGGTGCACTCCCAGTTACCGTCTCCTACCAAAAAATGTAAACTTGCTATACTTGTCACTTTGCATTTAATCTTATTTTAATTTAATCTCTAAGGTTCTTTCACTTATTGTGTTCTTATGTATATTATGTGTGTTTATGCAGTATCCAATACCTATAGCTAGCCAGAAAACAAAGCTTGGTGCAGAAGTGTTGAATGATCACTGGGTGTCTGTCACTTCAGGAAGTGAGGATTATTCCTTTAAACATATGCGCAAAAATCAGTATGAAGAGAGTTTGTTTAGATGTGAAGATGACAGGTTAGAGCTTGCCAATAATGTTATTTTACCCTTCACCATGCCTGTTTTATTGATTTATCTAATGATGCCAAAATTGAGATTCTACCTAGAATTGGTAGGGGATGGAATTGTGAAAGATCATAAATAGGTTAAAATGCATTAAATACTTACACATGCATAACAAATAACATAGATAAGGTTCATAACCCATAAATCACAACATTAAACTAAACTTGTTATTGTTACCACTTACCAATTGAAACTAAATATAAATTGAACATTCATAATCATAAGTAAATGCAAATATCATAGTAAAAGTAAATTTATTAATTTTTTTATCACTTTTCAAATTTTAAAATATGAATTTTGGACTATGAAGCATGAGTACTCCAAAATTAAAGTTGTGCACTGCATATGTACCGGTACCCAATATGCTTTGAGTAGCAAAAACACAAAGAAATAGGTTTTTCCATTCCTTTTGTTACTAATGTCTATACTTTCTCTATTAAGTTGTGGATTTTTTCCATATTTGCTACTATTCAAGTATGTTTCTAGATTTTTCTGCATTGTAAATATCATCTTTCTTAATTTACCCGTATCCTAATTCTATAATGATTGTTGATGTAGTAAATTAAGAAAGATTTCATGCAGTAATTATATAATCTCTATAATCAAATTATTTATTTTCTACAAAGATTATTATTAAATTCAGTGACCTTGTTTAACTGATCAAGCAATTCAGTACCAATTCTAGTCTCCTATTCAATATTTTAAGGTTCATAATAAATCATCAATTTGGTCCCTAAACTATCAATCTCTCTCCTATATGGTCTCTGAATTATAAAAATATGATAAGTAGTCCTCTTTTTTTAAAGCAACCGAGGGACTAACTTGATGGATTGATAACAGTTTAGGGACTACTTATTACATTTCTATAGTTTGTGGAGAGAGAGTTTAAGAACTAAATTGACGGTTTACTCTTCAAGTTCATTTTGAGAAAGAGAGTTTAGGGACTAAATTGATGGTTTCCTCTTTAAGTTTATTTTCCTCTAAAACCTACGTCTCTAAACAATTTGATCATATTTTTATGAAATTTTATTTTCATATGTATATGTATTTTATTTTATGTTAAGGTAAAATCCCATTCCTTGTAAACTTTACCTTTAATGAAAGTATAATTTTTTGAAAACACTATAATATAAATAAAAGTAATTCAATTAAAATATAAATTTATTTATAATTAAAAATTAACAAAAGTGATATTTTAAAATACAATATATATATACATATGTATGTATATATGTATGTACATCAATTAATTAAATTAGAAGTACATGAATAAAAAATACTGGCTTCCCATGAAGCCCCACACATTCACAAAATAGCACATGGTTACACCAAAAAGTATTTTAAGGGGAAGGGGGAACCCATCAAGAGAAAGAGGGCTGCAATTACTCTTCTTGAAAGAGAAGAGAGGGAGGTCGCAAATGGAAAGAGAAAAGAGATGGAGGAAGCGGCAGAGGTTGTGGCTTCACCGGTGTGGGTTTTTGTTGAACAGACCATGAATCATGGGAAATAGGACTTTTTCGATCCGAGTTGTCAAATGCGACCTGTCATTGTTTTGTTGTCCAAGATCGTGGACGCTTGACTATCTCGCGGTTTTCTGATGAAGATAGGCGAACTTACCATGAGTTATGACCAACACATGCTATCTAGGCACTGATCTAGCATGAAGAGCCTGCCAAAAAACGTAGGGCGGGACAATCCTATTAGTATAATTGTGATCTTGAGAACAATGGATTTATCTTTTATTTGCTGCAGTCATAGGCATCATTCTGCATTATGTTTAGGTTGATTAATAGTTATGATTTCCATAAGTTTTCTATCTCTT
Source organism: Cicer chorassanicum (assembly GCA_037974735.1). Classification (NCBI taxonomy): domain Eukaryota; kingdom Viridiplantae; phylum Streptophyta; class Magnoliopsida; order Fabales; family Fabaceae; genus Cicer; species Cicer chorassanicum. The sequence goes on along the minus strand of JBBPBP010009778.1, from coordinate 7,694,070 downwards.
GTCCCTACTGATGTTTTGTTTAATCCGTGCTGGCAGATTTGAACTCGATATGTTGTTAGAGTCTGTAAACGCAACAACTAAACGAGTAGAAGAGCTGTTAGAAAAGATCAACAAAAATGTAATTAAAGGAGACGGCCCAATTCGTATTGAGGAGCACTTAACAGGTATGCAATTGATATGCGGTGTAAGGTAGTTCTTGAATTTTCAATATTCTGACGTGGTTTTCTCTATTATGTTAGCTCTAAATCTCAGGTGTATTGAACGAATATATGGTGACCATGGTCTTGATGCGTTGGAAGTGCTAAAGAAGAATGCATCTCTAGCTTTGCCAGTGGTATTAACACGCTTGAAGCAGAAACAGGAAGAGTGGGCAAGATGTCGTACTGACTTTAGTAAAGTTTGGGCTGAAATATATGCTAAGAATCATCACAAATCTCTTGATCATCGTAGCTTCTACTTTAAGCAACAGGACGCAAAAAGTTTGAGCACCAAAGGTAAGACATAACTTTTCACTTTATTTATTAAATGGGATTTCTGAGGCTTTTAATGTTTGAATAAATCAGATTATTTGTTAAAGCTGCAAAAAAAAAAATTGTCGTGTGAGATATCCTAGTCGCTATTGATATACCAATATGTTATTTATTTGTTAACTCAGTCTATAAATTGTCTGTGGTTGATCTCTGTTGAGATTATGATAGGCCCACTGATCGTGAGCTCTGGTACCAACTTGAGAACAGAGTTTTGATATTGAATGACTTGAGAGATTAGCTCTCTGCTTGATATTATTTATAGTCAAAACTATACAAAGAATCCCTTAATCATAGGTTAAATCTGGGCAAAATAAAAATAGAATCATATACAAGATATAACATATCTTAATAGTAAATAACCAAATCAATGTATTTCTCAACAATCTTTTTTCTTTTACATTTGTGCTTTTGCCTACCTTCAATTAGACAGTTTTTGAAATAAATATATGTACAAATAAATCTTCCTTTTTCTTCCTTATCTGTCTCAACAAAACTTGGTTTCTCTAGAGTCTATACTCATCACTCAGCCGGAGTGGTATGCCATTATTTCAATGAAATGCAACTTTCACGATATTTGGTGATCATGGCACAATTGTTCATTCCATTCTCATGACTTATTTCTTTTATAAATTATTGACAGCCTTGCTGGCCGAAATCAAAGAAATTAGTGACAAGAAACACAAAGAAGATGATGTTCTTCTTGCAATTGCTGCTGGAAATAGACGGCCTATTCTTCCAAACCTGGAGTTTGAGTATCCGGATCCAGACATTCATGAAGATTTGTATCAGCTTATAAAATATTCATGTGGAGAAGTTTGCACAACTGAACAGTTGGATAAAGTTATGAAGGTTTGGACAACATTTTTAGAACCCATGCTTTGTGTTCCTTCTCGGCCTCACGGTGCTGAGGATACTGAAGATGTAGTTGTGGCTAAGAATAATTCTGTCAGAAGTGTTGCTGAAAGTGATGGTAGTCCTGGTGTTGTTGCTACCATAATGAACCCAAAGCATATGAATTCTTCTAGAAATGGAGATGAGTCTGTGCCATTAGATCAGTCAACTTCTAGCAAAGCATGGCAATCAAATGGTGATACAGGGGTTAGAGAAGATAAGTGTCTTGATTCAGACCATAATGTGTGTAAAACTGAAACTTTTGGCAATAATACACAACACGCTAAATTGGATGTTAGTGCATTCATGCCTGATGAACAATCAGGAGTCAATACGCAAGAACACCCTGGTGAGCGGTTAGTGAGTGCTAATGTCTCTCCAGCATTCGGAATGGAGCCAAGTAATGGAAGAACGAAGACTGATAATACATCAGGTTAGGAACTTGCTTCAAGAATAATGACACTTCTTGATGCTTACCCTACCTTTTATCTAAAATTACCTTGTAAGTATTGTCTTATTTCATCTTTTTTCTTCTAGGATTGACTGCTACTCCATCTAGAAATGGTAATGTACCTGTTGCGGGAGGACTTGAATTACCTTCATCAGAGGTATGGCATAACTCTTTGTGTAGTTTTTTGTCACTCAAGTTAAGGCACACTTGTTCCAAATTCATTTTAGGGATAATTTTTTTTTTCTTACTAGCATGAAGATTTTTGCTCTGTCTTTGTACCAGTTGATGCTTTCTTCATGAAAAAAATGTTTAAATTCTCGTGCTGCAAGAGGAACACCTTAACTAATCCAATTTGGGTTTACTGATATCATTTATTATGCCTACCTTTAGTTCCAAATAAAATGGCAGCATGTGATAGAGTAACGAAACATATATCACGTGGATGTGATTATAAAAGGGAATGTAGTGGCCTTCTATGGACGAGGTTATGTTTTTGGTTATTTTTTTCAATAACCCAAATTTTAAAAAAAAAATTATCAATATACTCCTTTTTGAAAACTATATACCAAACTACCCATTTTTTTAACTTAGTTAGAAGTCGTCATTTGCAAAGGTAACTTCCTTAAGGATTTTTTTTTTAATTAAAGAAGTCGCCTTTTGAAATAGGGACTTCATACATCCAATTTTTTTATTTAAAATTAACAAAAAAAACAAATATATATATAATATATATAATTAATAAAATTCATTCATAAAATACAACACAAATTTTACAAAAATTACATAGATTGACTCTAGTTTTCCGTAATATTTGGACAATATTTTCGAGTATGACCAGTTAACCGATATAGTCCGCATTTTCTTGGCACTTTTTCTCTAACGTCCATTTCAGTTCTAATATGAGTACTATTTAGTCGACCTTTTTAAATTATCCGCATTTCAGGATTGTGATATACTATTTCACATTCATATGTGGGTCAATAACCTTCACTGGGTATAGGTGAAAACTCTTCTTTGTAGATGTTGAATACATTAACAATACAGATGCACTAAATAGTTTTGTAAAATTTGTGTTGTTTTTTTATGAATGAATTATATTAATTATATTACTTTTTTTCCGTTAACTTTTTTAAAAAAATTGGATGTAAGAAGTCCCTTTTTCAAAAGGCGATTTTTTTAAAAAAAATTCTTATGGATTTTGCCATTGCAAACTTGGGTTTCCTTAAGAAAGTCGCATTTGCAAATGGCGACTTCTAACTAAGTCAAAAATGGGTTGTTTGGTATATAGTTTTCAAAAGGGAGTATATTGGTAATATTTTTTTTAAAATTAGGTTATTAAAAAAAACCCTATGTTTTTCCTCATATTTTTAATTACCTCATGTCGTTCTCTGGAATCACTACGAGTAGTGTACTGACTTTTGTTAGATCAGGCATCACTAATAGATAATGTATTGATTTTTGTTTGACCAGGCATCATAAGAGTAATTTACTGAATTTTTGTTTCTTTATCACTGCTTAGGGCGGTGATTCTGCAAGACCAGGTACATCCACAAATGGGGCCACTGCTGGAGGCACCGAAGTTTGCAGATACCAAGATGAAACAATTCAACACTTCAAAAGTGAAAGAGAGGAGGGCGAGTTATCTCCAAATGGAGACTTTGAAGAGGATAATTTTGCAGTTTATGGAGATACTGGTTTGGATGCAGTGCATAAAGGAAAGGATGGTGGTGTGAATCGGCAATACCAAAATAAACATGGGGAAAAAGCTTGTGGTGAAGCCAGAGGAGAAAATTATGTGGATGCTGATGATGAAGGTGAAGAAAGTCCTCACAGGTCATCAGATGACAGTGAAAATGCGTCGGAAAATGTTGATGTTTCTGGAAGCGAATCTGCCGATGGCGAGGAGTGTTCTCGAGAAGAGCATGAGGATGGGGAACATGATAACAAGGCTGAGAGTGAAGGTGAAGCTGAAGGAATGGCTGATGCCCATGATGTTGAAGGAGATGGAATGCCATTGCCATTTTCAGAACGCTTTCTACTAAACGTGAGGCCATTGGCAAAGCATGTTCCCCCAGTGTTACACGATAAAGACAGGAATTCTCATGTTTTTTATGGAAACGACTCCTTTTATGTGCTGCTTAGACTGCATCAGGTACAAAAATCTATATTTAATAAGACATATATCCACTTCAGGTATTCAAAGCCTACAGTGGTGGTTTTCTCTGTAGTTTCAATTTGTACAAACACCAGAGTTAAATTTTCATTCAGCATCATTAACCTCAGTTATTCTAGTATTCAAAAAATTTGAACTGAAGTTAGGAATGATTTGTTAAAACATAATGTCTAAATTATCCTTCTCACCTGTTTTTTATTTTCACTCTCTCAAGATCCTTATGTGTTTGGATATCTGTTACCAATGAGTCGTCCCAAAAAGCTTGAGTTTGACCAGATGGTTCCTTATTGTGTCATATTTGGTAGAACCATTTTATTTAATGTATCTAAATGATTAAATCAATGGAACCAAGGGTTCTAAACCAATTTGAGGGAGTCGGACTCAGACTTTTTATGTTGGTTTTGCAAAAATTGAACTTGGCAGGGTGGCGATGTTTTGAGTGTGTGTAGATAAATGAATTGTCAAAGACAAAATTAATATTACAGAGTTTATTACATATTCATTGTATAAGATTTTCTTTGCTAATCTGACAGACATTGTATGAGAGGATTCATTCAGCAAAGGTTAACTCATCATCCGCTGAAAGGAAATGGAGGGCCTCAAATAATACAAGCTCTACTGATCAATATGACAGGTGATATGCCTTGGAAATGGTGCATTCTGTTGTGAATTTAAATATACACGTAATATCTATTCAAGACTAATTATCTCCTTTATGCTACAGGCTCATGAATGCCCTTTACAGTTTGCTGGACGGTTCTTCTGATAATACAAAATTTGAGGATGATTGTCGAGCTATCATTGGAACTCAATCATATCTCTTATTTACGTTAGACAAACTGATATATAAACTTGTTAAACAGGTTAGATGCATGAATACTTCTTCCTATCATTTGCAAAACATCCAATCTTTCTGACCCTTAAATTATGTACTCGTATTTCAGCTTCAAGCTGTTGCCAGTGATGAGATGGATAATAAGCTTCTCCAACTATATGCATATGAAAAATCAAGAAAATTTGGAAAGTTCATTGATATAGTTTATCACGAAAATGCTCGTATTCTTCTTCATGAGGAGAACATATATCGTATTGAATACGTAAGTTTCCTTGTCTATTTAAATCTCTTCTGGAATGAAGTTTGAAGTAGTGTTATACTTATATGTTCTCTAACTTGGTTTATTTCATTGCAGTCACCAAAACCAAAGACACTGTCTATTCAACTCATGGACTGTGGACATGATAAGCATGAAGTGACTGCTGTGTCAATGGACCCTAATTTTTCAGCCTATCTGCACAATGACTTCCTCTCTATTGTCCCTGAGAAAAAGAAGTCAGGGATTTTCATGAATAGGTATTTGATTTAGTCAGAAGAAATGTTAGCTCCATTAGAGTTTGTAGGTAATACTTAAATAAATAAATTTATTCTATTTTATTCATTTTGCAGGAATAAACGTGGATATGCCGGTAGTGATGATGAGTTTTCAAGCCAAGCTATGGAAGGACTACAAATTATTAATGGTCTGGAGTGTAAGATAGCTTGCAATTCTTCTAAGGTATTACATGTCATACGATTTACTACTACACAGTTTTTCTAAATATGTCAATCTTCATAAACAAGCCACATACTTATTCTGATTTGGCACATGTTGCTGATACCTGCACTGGATTATATAGAGTATGATGTCTGATTCTGTTGGATTGTGTTTCTGAATTTACATTCTTATATTTTCTTCTTGGCACCTGTTGCATCTTGTTAGGTGTCATACGTTTTAGATACAGAAGACTACTTGTATCGGGTGAGAAGCAGAAGAAAAGCCTTGCATCATAAGAGTTCATGCCATGAACAAGAAAACTCTGCAGACATTCATTCAAGCAGAGCAGCAAGGTTCCGCAAATTGTTTTCCTCCACATGACAGTGTACATTCTGAGTTGGTAAGTATTCAAGATTCTTTATATTGCAAAATGTTTTTATTGTGCTTGACACCAAACCTGCAATCAAACAGATGCAGAACACATACTTTCACTAGAAATCAATTGTTGCAATCGATTTCCTCTTAACTACCATATCTATAAATAAAAATGCAACTTAAAGTTTTGTTCCTTGGTTTGTTCAATTGAATGTGAATCTTCAATGAACTAATAGCCTAATTAATGACTACTGTTTGGCTGTCCTTTTCAGTAGTATTTTTCAAGCTTCATCGGTACAGGGGACAGATATAAACGACATTCTCTCTTGGAAGTTGATCAAAGGGTGTATTTCGGAAATGATATTTCATCATACTTTATAGATAAAGCAATAAAGGTTACAGAAGGGGGGAGGCGCGGTGCTCCAATGAGAGGAGATTGTAGTATACCATAATTTGATGGCTGATGATGACTCACAATAATGTAAATGTAAATAGGGGTAATTTGTTACAGGACATTTTATTCCATTCATCCATAATTTTGTTATCTAGATTATTGTCTTACATTACCTTTAGCTTCTACCATATTGACTATTGAGGCTATTTTTGTATGGAACTTTTATTTTTGACAATTTTTTATGGAACATTTGGTGGCTACAATTGGCCTCCTATTTCAAATACTAAGTGCATTATGTGAAATCCTGCAAACCCCATTTTTCGGGGTCAATTTTAACATGGAAGATTGTGTGCTCTGACGCATTTGAACTGGCAATTTATGACGAGATTCGGAGGGTAATCCCGGTTCAATTTCTGAAGGGTGTTTTGATTATATCAGGTTGGAAGTTTCGTCCTGCAGGGTGTTAGGTGGCTGAATTGGCTCTAAAGAATTTTTTTATGATCAGAGTAATAAATTTTGTTTCTTACAATTTTAAAAAATATAATTTTTCAAGTATTTTTGTTTAATTTTTTTAATAGAGGAGTTAAAAATAACTTCGGATGAGAAATTGGTTCAAATATGTTCATATAAAAAAAAACATGGGTATTTCAACTTTTTCTATAATTATTTTAAAGTAGTTAATAGAAGTCATTTATAATTTTTGTTTTATTGTAGTTTATTTTATATAATTTAATTAAGAGAGCTTAATTGTTTATATCACATTACAAAATTTCAATAAAAGTTTAAAACGTAAAACAAAGTTGTTCAATTACACTAACAAATAAACTCAAATAATACTTTATTAATATATGTAAGAAAATCACCAATTTCACTCGCAATGGAACAATCGAATAACGAGGGAAAAAAGAGTATACACATTTACAATAAGAGTGAAAAATGAAAAGAAAAAAAAAATAGAAGTACCTATGCGTTAAAAATGAAAAAAAAAAATTACAAGGAAGTGAAACAAAGTTAGAATTCTCTCCATTTTTCTTCTTTATTACTATAATTTTGAAATATTTTGGAGTGTACAAAAATATTTGGGCCTGACAAATATCTCAATATTATATTTTCCCAAAACTATGGTAATGAAATAAATGGAGATAATGAAAAATAAAGAGACTTAATGTATGAACAAATTTTGGATCATGCGCTATTTGATTTTGTCAACGCCACGTAGGCACAAAAATAGCCTAAATTATTACTTGAGGCCCTAAATTTTGATTCAAATTGAGATTAATCAAATTCTCAAGATCTTCTATGAAAAAGGAACTTCTACAATCATACTTTAACAAATGTTGTCAAACAATGACAGTCAAAGGACAGTCCCTCAATACATGTAAGGTCAATTCCCCAGTACGCTGATGGTGAATACAATATGGCTCTCCCAAACCTCATCTAGCCTTCCTTCTATTGGATAGAAGAAAGATCATGCATAACCAACCAAATAAAAAATCTAACCTTCAATTGTTTCAAGCTTCCATGTTTTCTACCATTTTGTAGAAATTTTGCCTTTGAGAATGGTCATACATAAGATTATAAGAATAATATACTAAGAAAATCATTTGGATAAATGTTGTAAGTATCTATGAGCTCATCATTTATCCGTACACAATGGTGCGCAAGCAGAGGAAAACGAAAAGTGAAAGATCATATTTATACATGAAAATGTTATGCAAGGGAATTAACATGTGTAATGTGTTGATACAATTATCATATAGCATTTACATATAGAACATATTATTACATCAACATTTAACCGTGATATGACAACATTGCATAGCCATAATGTTCACAATAACAATCAATAACTCTTTAGTCGATGCATGTGGGTTCGTCTAACTTTTGATTGATTGAATATAAATTCTCTCATTATTCATTAGAAATGTTATGTCTAATCAATGTGATTCAGTGTTCAATAAGATGCTCCAAGAGAGTCATACCTTTACATAAAACGCATCTTTAATTTCGCATGTCATGTGTTATACTCATTTTGATCACATCACCACAAAATATAATTGTTTGTTCAACCCTCAATGGCACTAATACAAAGTTGTATTCAACTTTAACAATTAACTCATTCAGTCACTTAAGTGTGACCAAAATGTAACAAATTTTTCTCATTCATATTACGACAAGGTATACCCATCTTGTAATGAGATTTCTCTTACATAGACAAATCTGCAACACTTGTATCATTTATTTAGAAACATCAGTGACTAAAATGTAATAAGATTTTTCTCATTCATCTTACGACAAGGTATACCCATCTTGTAATGAGATTTCTCTTACATAGACAAATCTGCAACACTTGTATCATTTATTTAGAAACATCTGCTTATGGACAATCATTTTAATCCATGACATACATAACTTAAAAAATTAACAACATTCTATCAATTAGAGCACAAGGTTATTTAATTAGTTATATCAAACTTAACCAGAATAATAGAGTCACACATAAACACCAATTTTAACCACTTCATAATACATTATCATGCATATTTGAATTCTAAGCATTTAAACATATTATTATACAAACTTTCACACACATTTAGATCATCATATTCACCTTAAATCAGGAACAACACATACACATATTATGGCACTCAATTTAATTAGTTAAGACTTATCGTCTAAATGATTAAGACAATCACATCTAATTAAACTTGTATGTTTTCAATAATAAAAAAAAAAACAATCACATACAATCTACCAATCAATAATCTTTGACTCACTGCCTTTACTGACGTCTAACACATCAAAACATTAATAAAAACAAATTTTTCATTGCTTTGCAATGCTAATTTATTATTTGGCAAGCTTGCATAAAACATATAGATCATGGGACGATTGCAGAAATTAAAACTCAAACTACCTTACCATAAACAAAGTTGAATAGTAGAGAGGCAAAGAAGGGTTAGTTTGCTACTTCACCATAGGTCTTGACAAGATGACCATCAAAGAGCAAATAACAAAGTTAAAAAGATAAAAAGTTGGTTAAACAATAGGACATAATGGACATGGACTTGCCATCATGAAATTGTAAGAAAATAGGTGAAATATTAAGATTAAGTTCAAGAAAACACTTTTACGTTCACATCCTTTCAAATGAAAGTAAAAACGGTTGAATATAGAGGAAGTCTGGTTATAAATAGAGGGAATGAGATTAATACACACCCAAATTCGATAAGAATAAGCTAAAATCCTACTGAAAGGAGACATAAAGTGTTTTATGAAGATTTAAAATGATTAAATGTGATTATAAATGATCGAGATGAAATTAGTTGTAATTCGAACTTCAATCAAAAGATTTATACCACCTTTTTTATGTTCGTTTTATGTGTTCCCAATGTATCCTAATCAAAACTTAGAGGCTAATCCTTCGAGTCTATGAATCGGTCAAAAATCGAATCCGTGACAACATACTTAAGAGATTCAGTAATCTATCAATTTGTCACACTGTTGTTTTTCTTTTAAGCAAAACTATATCGAGGATCCTTTAACTTAATTTAAAGTTTCAAACATATTGCTTATTTTTTAGTGTCAAGTTAGTCATTTATCTTTAAAAATATTTACATTGTTGAGCCAACTTTAATTTTTACTCAATTTTTGCTACCAAATTTTGTTGCTAAAAATTGTACTTGGTTATTCAAAAAGGTACATCTCCGATCATCGAATTAACGTCAAAATCACATTATAACGATTTATTTGAATATTTAATTCATCAAAATTAACATCATTTATTTTAGTGTTTATCTACCATTGTGATATTATTGTTGTCAATAAAAATTTAATTGTGGTATTACATACTGAAATGTTCTTTATAGCTTATCATTCAATAATCATATATACAAATTTGTAACAATATGAACTAAGAACCAAAGTTGATTTTTTGTCCAAAAAATAAAAAGAACTGAAGTATTTTTTTTTTGGAAAATAAAAGAACAAAAGTTGATTCAAAAATATAAACATTTTAAATATTAAATGATTACTTTGAAAAGGAAAAAAAAAACAAAAGACTTGTTTAAAACTTTAAATGAAGTTAAATATCTTTGGCCTAGTTTTGTTTGAACTTAGGAAATAAAATGAAAATATGCAAACCTTGTCCAAATAAATATCAGTTCATGGAACTGATTTGTGTATGAGTTGTATTCCCTTTGTAGTTTTTGTATGAACGGTAATTTTTAATTTTGACATCATCATCTTTTTATTTTCATAAATTAATAAATATACACAAGTAATTTTGAATATATTTTTATTCTTGTATTCTAATTAAAAAAATGATATTTTAGTCATTTATTTTTAAATTTTAAATTTTAATCTCCAATTTCACAAGTTGCTGAATTTTATACTCACAATTTGGAG
>JBBPBP010009778.1:7672003-7683071 GCA_037974735.1 Cicer chorassanicum | reverse complement strand
TTCATTAAATAATATACGACATTGATACAAAAATTAAGTCTAAATTACATTGTAAAAAAAAAATAAAAAATCAACTCTAGTGATAAAACGACAAATTTTAAATATTAATATTTTTATAAGATAAATATAAATTATTTTAAAAATATTATTTAAATCCTTTTTTTTTTAATTAAAACATTATCCTCCCATTTTAAATTTATTTATAAAGAAAAAGAAAAAAAATCTGAAAATTAAGAGAGTAGGACTAAAGTCCTAAATTTTAAAATTTTCCCTAAAAAAACAATACTAAATTTAAAAATGATGGAAGTAGGAGAAATATCTGGTTGTTTGAGTATAGTGATGGAAGTCTTAAAAATAAAAAAATGAAAAGTGGGAGCTAGTTAAAACAAAACCTTACTATCTCCCGCCATGGCCATCAGTATCACCACCAACAATCAACTTATCCTCTCATCATCACTCCAATCTCGATACCACCATTCTTTCTCACTCCTCCCAACTCCAACTACTTTCTCATTCTCTCTCCTTCGCTATAACTCCCTCTCTTACTCCCTTAAATTCCCTCTCTCTTTTTCCTTCAAAACCCCAACCTCAACTATCCGCGCCTTCGACGATGACGAAGACGAAGACGATTATGATGATGATGAAGAAGAAGACGAAGACGTTGCGGCTGATGAATACGACGACGTCGTTTCCGGTGAGGTTTCCGACGAAGTGGAAGCGTTTGAAATCGATGAATTGGCTTTACACGATGACGGATTCAAGTGGCAGAGAGTTGAGAAGCTTTGTAATGAAGTTAGAGAGTTCGGTTCTGGAATTATTGATGTTGATGAACTCGCTTCTGTTTACGATTTCCGAATCGATAAGTTTCAGGTTCGGTGTTTTCTCTTCGTTTAACTACTTTGTTTCAGTTCGTTTTGGATTTTGGATTTGAGTTTGTTTTGGCTTTTTTTTTTTGCTAGCGGCAAGCGATTCAAGCTTTTCTGAGAGGTTCGTCGGTTGTGGTTTCAGCTCCGACGAGTAGCGGGAAGACTTTGATTGCGGAAGCTGCGGCGATTGCGACTGTGGCTAAGGGACGGAGAATATTCTACACGACTCCTCTCAAAGCGTTGTCTAATCAGAAGTTTCGCGAGTTTCGGTATGCAACAAACAATTTAATGAAATTTTGTGCGAATCTTAGAATCTGCGTTTGATTTATTTGTTTCTGCTTATTTTTTATGTTTGGAATTAAGCTCTTATATATAAATGCTTATATATATAAATGCTTATGTATAATCTATTTTTATAACAAAAGATAAATAAGTTGTTTTTGCAAACTACTCTGAAGAGGCCATGAAAATAAAATGAAAACAAAACAACTTATGACCATATCATAAGTTGTCTTTATAAAAGCTTCCAAATAGTCTCAAATGGGTTTATGCTAGTAGATAAGTTCTCAGACGTTTGTTGGAAGTTGAATTGTCAGTGGTTTGTTGTGAATTTTCAGGGAGACTTTTGGGGACAGTAATGTTGGCCTTCTTACGGGTGATTCTGCCGTCAACAAGGATGCTCAGGTTTTGATTATGACTACGGAGATATTACGTAACATGCTGTATCAGAGGTACATTATATTGAAAACTTGGATATATTATCTAACAGAAAAGACTTTTTTTCCACAAAGCAGCAATCCTATAATTTTTGACTTAGAGTCTTGGTTTTTTGCTATTGCTCTATAAAAACGGTTATGGGCTTATGGCTTTATGTTTTGTCGTCACAACTAATAGCTCTGAATTGTTGAGTTCACTGCAATGAAGGTCATATACTCCAAAATTATTATTGACATTGTACCCTATCCAATACCGATACATGTACGATCCTCCAAAATATATATATATCCAAGGAGGAATATCTTCGATTCTTTTAATTTTCTGAAGGAAAATATTGACTGATACATTTGGACTATGGCTTCAAATTCAATACTTTGGGACATAGCTCTGAAAATATATATCAACGTTTTTGTACAATCTTGTTTGTAATCTTGTTGAGACATGAGACTAAAATTGGATGACATATTTCTTCATTCATTCTATTAGGATATAAGAGAGGAGAGATATGATTGTGAGACATTAGTGAAGATATACATGATCCAGTTGATGATAGATGAACTTCTTAAATTGGCAAGGCTGCCACTTGATGTACTAGACTTAGAAGCTATACATTTTTGGATGGTCAAGACTTATAAATTGGACTGATGATTTTTGTGTCATTTTGACATTGCTTAGGGAAAAAAAAATACATTTGTGACATGTTTACAAGGAGAAGAGTATATTTTAATATGGACAAGAGAAAAATATAGGTCTATGTTTCACATGTATATTTATATAAATTACGATCATGATCATTATCAACCAATGTAGTAATAACAATATCTTATTAAAAACATTATGCATTTACGTAAAATTGTACATTTTTGTATAATTGCTCTTAACATATAAGATGTACTATATCATTTGTTTTGAAGAAATTTCTGTATCCTTGCATTTCTTTTGTATCGTATCCATGTGTGTGGGCTTCATAGGTCCAATGGATATGAGGTCAAGAAGGTGGACTTGCCAGTTCAACTCATTTTTCATTTGACCTTGTTTTATGTAATTTGATTATGGCAATGTCATTATTATTCTCAAGCCTGAAGTTTTATTTTTAATAAGTATATTATTAAATATTAGCTCCTCTATTTCTTTCTTGGTCATCATTTTATTGCTGCGATTTTCATGCAGTGTTGGTAATGTTTCTTCTGGAAGTGGACTTGTCAATGTTGATGTGATTGTTTTGGATGAAGTACATTACCTTAGTGACATATCTCGCGGTACAGTTTGGGAAGAAATTGTAAGCATGATTTATTGTCTTTCATGCTTTACTGTTTTTGCAACTAACTTAGCTTGCTCAATTTCTCTTATTTTTTTATGCATGTTTTTTATTGCTGCAGGTTATTTATTGCCCAAAAGAAGTTCAACTTATTTGTCTCTCAGCAACTGTTGCAAATCCAGATGAGTTGGCTGGTTGGATTGGTCAGGTATTCAGATAATTTATTTGAAAATTGACCATACTTCAGACTGTTTTTGAAGAGCTTTACAAATTTGATCATCTTGACTGGCTTATGGACTCTATCTAATATTCAATTTTTACATGATTCTGGGTTCTCAAGTTAATGCAATGCTTGGTATTCAGATTTTCTTTATCAGAAAATTTTGCATATTATAGTTGCAGGGAAAGAACTAGACTACATTACGTTATTTTATGTTTAAATTACCTAGATAATGAACTTCTCTGTTTCTGGTTGCCTTTTTGTGATATGACTCACATGAGCTGACAAACCCTACTGAGTTCAGTATCATTGCATCTTCACTTAATTTGCTGATGGAGTTGTGCCCACTGACAGAACTCAGTTAGTAAATTAAATTTGTCTTCTTTCGTTTTCATTGGTTGTCTATCTAAGCTAAATTCTCTCCGTACCTGCAAAATGTTTTTGGCTTTCAAGCTCATGGTGAAATATTCAAGTAGTATATTAATTAAATACCGTCTTCCTTCATTTCATTTGGTTGTCTATCTAGGGTAAATTCTGATTGTTACCTCTGCAAAATGTTTTTGTCTTTCAGATTCATGGTGGAACAGAGTTGGTAACATCATCGAAACGCCCAGTTCCTCTGACTTGGCATTTCTCTATGAAGAACTCTTTATTACCACTTCTTGACGAGAAAGGAACACAGATGAACAGGTAATATCTAGGATCCGTATTGTATTTATTCAGTTAATTGTTATATGTATTTTCTATATTAGTAGAAACCTTGTTTAATGGTAAAGATTTATACTATAACTATTTGTTTTCGCTTCACACCCATTTTCATTTTATTTTTTCTTATTCCTGAAGTTGAACTTAAGTCAATTCCCTAGGTTGTGAAAGGGCTGAAAATAGCTGGTTGTGATAAAACTTAAATATACAACTCTAAGATCTAGAGAATGGAGTTATTAGATTTAGCTGATCTTATAATATGTGAAAGGTTGTTCAAATTGGGCAACTATTCTTTGTAATCCCAGCATTTACTTGATCACAGTAACACTAATAGTAAATAGATCAGGTGATGCTTACCATTGTTATGACATGAAGCCATTAAGAATGTGTAGAGGACTAGGATTGGTGTGGATCTGGCTGCACTGAACTTCATGGATATGTCGTGGAGTGTGCTGCAATAATTGCTCAGAAAGTCAGCTTTTTTTTCCGGTCTATTAAGACAAGGGATGATATCCATAAGCTTATTTTCATTAATAGTTAACAAAGGGTCCAATTTCAGTTAGTGTTGGACGTGCTGGTATTGATAATTAGTGATTGATCATACCATGTTGTGTGGTTGTCGCTGTGTTGTCAAAAAGCTGCTATAGCATAGCGAAATTTGAATAAATCGCTATTGCTCTGCAATACACTATTAGTACAAAGTGTTGTCAAATAGCCGCTATTGCAGCGCTATAGCACTATAGAATAGCAGAATTTGAATAAACCGCAATTTTCCGCGATCTGCAATTGACAACATTGGGTGTCGCAGTGATGGTTTTATAAACAATATACTGATGGTTAGGGTAGTGGAGGCTCTACAATAGCATCAACAACTTTGGGCATAATTGTTGCTGGTAGTGATGATATTGATAATGATTGTTATTTACTCATTTGCATTACTTAATGTGAGAATACTAATTATAATGATAACTGCAAGAATTTCAATGGAATTGATGAATAGATCAGCTGTAGTGAATATATAAGTATTAAGTGTCTTTCCAAAAAAAGTATGATGCCATACATAGTAATAAACTACAATGGATTTTTATTATTTAACAACCTTAAACCACTAGATATCGAATCTTACCATTATTTTATAACTGAATCAAATCATAGTGGAAACTTAGTCTTTCTTCTTTTATTTAATGCAGGAAGCTGTCACTCAATTATTTACAACTTCAAGCTGCAGGAGTTAAACCTTACAAGGATGATTCTAGAAGAAGGAATTCCCGGAAACGTGGAACTCGCACAAGCTATGATATTGATGATAGCATGTTGGAACAACGTTCTCTTTCAAAGAATGACATAAATGCAATTCGTCGATCACAAGTTGGGCCTCTGAATCAATTTTCTTATTGTTTTTTTACTTTATGATGATCATGGTAGCCTTTTGTTTTTAACAGCAAATAAGTGATATTCAATAAAATGAGTACAAGGGTACTTAAACCTAAAATAACATGAGAAGAGAAGCAGTAGCAATGTCAAAAAAAATTCATAGTAGCAATTGATTTCATATATCTTCACAGCTTAGCATCTTGACATTGGTATGATGAGATCTTGATGACATTTATATGTCCGACAATCACCATGGATATTGAAATATGTAGTTTGGTTTTGATAACATTTGGGCTGATTTCCATTAGAAAAATAAGACCATTGTGCCCTGTATTTTTTACTGATGAGAATACATGTTTTGATGGGTATAATATTTGATTTTTTCAGGTTCCTCAAATAATTGATACGTTATGGCACCTTCAGTCTAGGGATATGCTACCAGCTATTTGGTTTATTTTTAGCAGGAAAGGTTGTGATGCAGCTGTTCAATATGTTGAAGATTGCAAACTTTTAGATGAGTGTGAAACAAAAGAAGTTGAACTAGCCTTGAAGAGGTTCCACATTCAATATCCTGATGCTGTCAGAGAAACAGCTGTGAAAGGACTTTTGCAAGGGGTTGCTGCCCATCATGCTGGATGTCTACCTTTGTGGAAGGCCTTCATAGAAGAATTGTTTCAAAGAGGACTTGTCAAGGTTGTTTTTGCTACTGAAACACTGGCTGCTGGAATGAACATGCCTGCTAGAACAGCTGTTATTTCATCCCTCAGCAAAAGAAGTGACACTGGGCGCACGCTATTGACCTCAAATGAACTGCTTCAGATGGCTGGCCGTGCTGGACGTAGAGGCATTGATGAGAGTGGTCATGTAGTCCTCGTCCAAACTCCTAATGAAGGTGCTGAAGAGTGCTGCAAGGTACTTTTTGCTGGACTTGAGCCACTGGTTTCACAGTTTACTGCTTCATATGGAATGGTTTTGAATCTTCTTGGTGGTGCGAAAGCCATTCATAGGTCAAACGCATCAGATGAGATGAAACCTTCCTCAGGGAAAACTTTGGAAGAAGCTAGGAAGTTAATTGAACAAAGTTTTGGAAATTATGTTAGTAGCAGTGTTATGCTGGCTGCTAAAGAGGAACTTAATAAAATTGAAAAAGAAATTGAGTTGCTGATGTCAGAAATCACTGATGAAGCCATTGATAGAAAAAGTAGGAAGGCTTTATCACAGCGACAATACAAGGAGATTGCAGAATTACAGGAAGATTTAAGGGCAGAGAAACGCGTTCGAACTGAATTGAGAAAACAAAAGGAAGCAAAGAGAATATCTGCCTTGAAACCTTTATTGGAAGTGTCCGAAAATGGACATTTACCCTTTTTGTGCTTGCAGTATAGAGATTCCGAAGGAGTTCATCATTCAATTCCTGCTGTGTTTTTGGGGAAGGTCAACTCCCTTAGTGCTTCAAAACTCAAAAACATGATCAGTACTATTGATTCTTTTGCATCAAAAAGTACTGATTCTGAATTGAACGAAGATCATGCACCATCATATCACGTAGCTCTTGGCTCAGATAACTCTTGGTATCTATTTACAGAAAAGTGGATTAAAACAGTATATGAGACAGGTTTTCCCGATGTTCCATTAGTTGAAGGAGATGCCCGACCTCGAGAAATTATGAGTGATCTCCTTGATAAGGAGGACATGAAGTGGGATAACCTTGCGCACTCTGAACACGGTGATTTATGGTTCACGGAAGGATCTCTGGAAACATGGTCCTGGAGCTTGAACGTTCCTGTTTTGAGTAGCTTCTCTGAGAATGACGAGCTGCAACTGAAGTCTCAAGCATTTAGAGATGCAACTGAACAATACAGGGACCAAAGAAATAAAGTTGCACGCTTGAAAAAGAAGATATCTCGTACCGAAGGCTATAAAGAATATAATAAAATCCTAGACACGGTCAAGTTTATCGAGGAGAGAATCAAGCGACTGAAGACAAGATCCAAACGTTTGATTAATCGGATTGAACAAATAGAACCCTCAGGTTGGAAGGAGTTTATGCAGGTTAGCAACGTCATACGTGAAACCAGAGCTTTAGATATTAATACACATGTCATATTTCCATTGGGGGAAACCGCCTCAGCAATTCGTGGGGAAAATGAGCTATGGCTTGCGATGGTTCTTCGTAGTAAAATCTTACTAGAACTAAAACCTGCACAACTTGCTGCAGTGTGTGCAGGCTTGGTTTCTGAGGGTATCAAAGTCAGACCCTGGAAAAATAACAATTACATTTATGAGCCTTCTGCAACTGTAGTCAATGTCATAACGCAATTGGATGAGCAAAGAAGTGCCCTACTGGAAATTCAGGAGAAACATGGGGTAACAATATCTTGCTTTTTGGATACCCAGTTTTGTGGTATGGTTGAAGCCTGGGCTTCTGGGTTGACATGGAGAGAAATAATGATGGATTGTGCAATGGATGATGGTGATCTAGCTCGTCTCCTTCGACGCACCATTGATCTATTAGCTCAGATTCCTAAATTGCCAGATATTGATCCGTTGTTGCAGCGGAATGCAAGGGCTGCTTCTGATGTCATGGACCGGCCTCCAATAAGTGAACTTGCTGGGTAGTTTTCTTTTCGGAGTCTGTTGTATGTTCCATTTGTAAATATTGTATGATGATTAATTTCCAGAAACACAATTTATGATATTATCATTGTTATTTTTATTAACAAAAGCTTAGGGGAAAGTGTGATTGTTTCATTTTCTATAATATAAGAACTTGTTGCATACAAAAATGACTATTGAATAATAAAAATATAAAATATTTTGAGAATGATAATATGAAATAGGTTAAAATTAGTTAAACAAATTATATTTCAGTGTACGAAATATTTTTTTTTAAAGTCCATAAATTAAATTATAGATACATAAAAAAGAGGAAAATGAAACAATAACCTCTATTGTACTATAAGAAAAAATAGTATATTGGTACTATCAAAATTTTAATCGATAGTTGAGTTGGTTTTACGTTAATTCATCCGGATGTGCATTCATATATTGCATATTAAATGTTGATTTAATCATTAGTACTAGTACATTTGTCTATGCAATTGTATATATATATATATATATATATTTCAACTGCCCACGCATTGTTATATTTTTCAAAATTTATATACAATTAAATTTTTCATAATTTATTTAAATAATATTTCTTTTCATATTATTATTGTTATTTTTTTGTCTTATAAGAGATAATAAATTCTACTATTCGAATTTGAGACAAGACGTCCAATCTAGCAATATCGGCATTTGTCAGTTGAACGAGGACTAAAGATATTACAGTTATGTGGGGTTTAAATTTTGAAATACATTACTAAACAATTTTAACTTATAAAACAAAATGGTTAAGCTGCACCACAATATATATATACAAAAAATAAAAACTTTATATCAACATACTTTAAAAAAAAAAAAATTAACATCAAAAAATAATTTTAATTAAATATTATTATTAATTTTAAAAGGACCATGTTAACAAATGTTCTAAGGATACTTGTTAAGAAAACTAAAAAGAAAATTAAAAAAAAAAATTGAGTGTAAAATCTAATTTTCTTACAATTTCAAAGTTTAGATTACACAACATTCAATATATTTTTCTATATTTGGTTTCTTAACAAGTGATCTTGGGACACTTGTTAGTATTTTTCCATTTTAAAAAGGATTCAAATAATATATTATTTTAGGCCTCAACATTCGTTGGACCAACCTTGGGTAGAAGGGGGCGTGTTGGGTGATAATTTTAGTAAAGCATATATGACAGCAGGAGATGTGTCAATTGTTGAGTGGCTTTTTAGCAATGATGAAGTGGAGAATTTCAATGGAGGTGGAAAATATATTTGGTTCAATGGAACGAGGAGCTTTTTGTATTATGCTAGTTGATTATAGCAGGTTTAAAGCTAAAAAAAAGGCGTTCACAATAAGTGGTATTAGGGAGAAGGCTTATTATAAAATGGATCAGAGTTATATTGATAGTACCATTTTTTATTTTGAACAAAGTGATCATGCTAAAAATTAAATTCTTGCATGGATGTTAGTCCTAATCAGTTACCAAAAATAAAGAAAAGGGTCAACTTGAACTTGTCAAACATTTGTGTGAAAGGCTATAGTGAACTAGAAAACATGGATTGCCTATTTTTCTTTTTTATATGTCCTATTTTTTCCATGATGTAGAGCGATATTTTAAAGTGGTTTGATTTTAGGAAAACCTTGGTAGAAGGAGGAGAACATGTAATCTAATTTGTAGGTTCGCATTATGGAGAAAAGAATGGTGGATCAAAGGCTACCAATTGTTTTGTTTGCTAGGATATGGATAGTTTTACTATAAATAATATGATATTCTCAAATAAATACTTCTAGCGGGATAAAGTTTTTTAGGGGTAAAAACTTTTTCTTAGAAACTATTACAGTCTTAAGTAAAGATTTTGTTTACACAGTTGCTCAATAGAGTATCAATTCCTTGTTGTGCCATTCGTTTAATCTATTACTTGCATAACTCGTGGTTTGACTCATCTTTTACACGATAGTATTGAGATAAAACTTAATGAGAAACACACTTCAATTAATAAGAACATCTTTATACTTGAACTTTAATTAGCATCTTTAATAATAAGAAAATACCTGTCAACCACTCTCTTGAGAAAGCTATTTATTGGTTGGACTTTTGCCATACTAATGATGAAATGTGTCCGAAGACCCTCAATCCAATTCTTCCTTTGCAACCTTTGAACCCTAACTCACCCAATTATGTTCCTTTGTCCCATTTTCCTAATTTTCTCAAAATCAGCGTTGGTGCAGTAGCTTTGTATAACAGCTGAGGTTTTAGGTGTATTATTAGAAATTCATAAGGCCTGCCATTGGCCACAACTTTGTGAAAGAAGGGGGTCATGCCAAATCATTGATTACTAAGGTGATTGAAGCTTCACTTGGTATTAAATTCGTGTGCGAGATTTGTTTTAAGGTTATAGAAGAAGTGTTGTCGAGGTTAAGTTTTGCATTGTCTCAAGGAGTGTTGAGGTTTAGTCCTCAAATTTAAGTTTAGGTATTTTAGTCATACTAAGAGACCGTGTAACAAGTTGACTCATTCTTATCTAAACATGTTCTATCTAATCTAGAGGGGTGGGTGTGAATGAATTTTTTTTCTCCTTTCTTGAACTCTTTGATTCTTTTAGACTTGGAGCTATTGCCTCTTAGACTTGGACCGAGTTAGTCTATCCATGAAAGATAACGAAGTGTAATATGTTGGTCTGAGTTTACCTTGCATTAGTCTGCGGTTGACTGAATTGATCAGTAGATCATAAAAAACTAAATGTTTAATTGCACTTTTAGTCCCCTTATTTTTACCAATTCACGAAATCGGTCCCCCTATTTTAAAATCTCACAATTTTGGTCATTCATTCTGATTTTTTAACTAACAAACAACGATGTGACATATTTTAAATAATGCATCATTTGATATGATGATGAGAATGATTAACATCCATAAAATCGCAATAAAATCGTATAAAAACTTCACTTTTAACTTTAGAAATTATTCATTTTTGTAATTTAATTAACGACGTATGAATAATTAATGCATCTAGATGGTTCTATATCATGAAATTCTATGCCACGTCATTTAAAAATGTCAAATTGTTATTTTTTAGTTCAAAAATACGAGAGATAGACCAAAACTATTGACTTTTAAAATACGGGGATCAATTATATGAATTGTTGAAAATAGAAGGACCGAAATTATAATTAAATTAAAATTAAAATAATTTATGATTTTTTTTGTAAGAAAGAACTAAAAAATGGAATTAAAAAAGCCTCCTATTTAAAAGAAAAGCTAAAAAAACTATTATAGTTGATAATTTTATATTGTAAGTACTAAATAAG
>JBBPBP010009778.1:7635214-7646409 GCA_037974735.1 Cicer chorassanicum | reverse complement strand
ATGTTAGTATTTTCTATTTTATCAAATCTTGATTGAGACTCCTTAAATTCTTTGTTTTTCATTTTATTGACATTCATTTGATAAAAATAAAAGTAAATAAATATGATATATGTTAATAAGTACTCTTCACGTGTCTTAATGAGACTTGTTAAAAATATAAATTAAAAATATTATTTTAAAAATGTATTAAAAATTGTGAATTTAAATACTTTAATATCAAAAAAATTCTTTTGTTTGTAAGAAAATTTTATTTTTAATTCATTAACATGTTCTTTGAAGCACTTGTGAGTGAAATGTAATAAATATATCTGACTCAAAATTAAATTTATAAAATCAACATTAATTAGATCATTTTTTGTAAAAAAAAAAGTGTTACACTAAGCATTAGAATTTCAAATTATTTTTAATCACAATCAACTATATATTATATATTATGTTGGTAACTTGCCATAAATAAATTGTAAACTAGAAATTTGATATTCCATAAATTCCTCAAAGTTCCAAAATGGAATTGAAATGAAATTTGAAAAGTACAATAGTGCAATTAGGGGATGCACGTGGTCACATGGGATGTGTACGCATTGGGCATGTGGGGCTATGCCAGCTAAGCAATGTCTGCATCATCTGAATTACAACTGTTTTTAATTTACAGAAATGGCTTCTCATAGCTGGACGCAAACAAAACATTATTATTCCTTTTTAAATTAGGTAGCTTCTACAATTGGAAATTATTTGTATGATATACCGTAGAACAATGTTACTTATAATCTTTTGAAACTTTAACAAATGATCGGTGCTGTTTTGCTCTCGAAGGTAGATTATTATTATTCCATTCATTTCAAAATATAATTAAAGTTAGTTCAAGAAAATTAATATATTTACATTTTTTTTATTTATATTTTGAGACATGTATTATTGATGTTCACAATTTCAATCGGTGTTGAAGTGTTGATTCATTAAGAAATATGGAAAATCAATATTAGTACTAACTATTAATAATTATATTTGTTTTCTCTAATGAATCAACATTAATCATATTATTACATTATTATATATAAAGACATAGATGATATTGAGTTTCTATTTGAAAGTGATGATTATTAGATTATAATTTATCACATTAGATAGAAGTACTAATTAGTTACTTTTTTTTTTGTTACATGTGTTCGCAAGACATAGTTTAACTGAAAAATATTGATACTATTGAATTTAATAATTTCATTCAGGTTTGAATTGTTTTCTTGAGTTAGTCTTTTTCTGAATCGGTCAGCACTCTACAACCCCTCTTTAAATCTTTTGCTCAAACTATTTATAACTATTGCAACACTCTTGTGAGCCAATTATCAAAACTTTGTATAAAAGGGTCTGACTTGCTATCAAAATTCTTAAAGACGAATACTAACTTAGTTTACAAGCTACAAAAATAATTTTTCATGGTAGAGTCGCTATGTCTAAAGGTGATGTACCAACCACTTTGTCGGTTTTACATGAAAAACTTTTGAAAATATGAAAATTGATTGGTTCATGACATATTGTTCTCTTCGAAAAATGATTTTATGAGTTCTCATTTGCTTCTTCTGATAATTTGCAAAGTGTTTAATTAATTGGAACTTGAAATATAAAACTAGATCTTCTTTGCGATTCTCTTGGAGGAAAGATTTCAATCTCGATTTAGCAAAGAGAACAAAGATCTCGTGTTGGATTTACATCTACAATCTGTCACAGAATATTAGACATCAAAGATCATTTTCACAATCACTTTAATTATTGACACTTCTTTATCTCTTGATGAAGCAACCAACTAAAATATATTGAGACATTTTGCTCGAGTTTTGGTCAATTTGAACATGACATAAAAGTTGAGAGATCACATTCTTGTTGAATGTGAATGACATGCATTTTTTGTTTACATTGATTATGAAAAGTTGTCATTGCTTTGTGAATTATGTAAGATTGTAAGGCATTTCGTATATAAATGTTGAAAATATTCAAATGTTCATGGAGTAGCTCAATTTATTGAAGATGTTGCAGCGGTAAAGAAGCTGATTACGAAGTATGTCCTTAAAAACATTGTTTCAGGCAATGACAAAATGGAAGGTACAATAAAAGATATTTAGAGTAATATTTCACATCGTCTTGTTAACTATACTTTTGTTGATAATATCTTAATGTTGAGCGAGGAGTTATCACTTTTATTCAAGAATTTTCTTCCTCTAATTAGAAAATTGACGAAAATGGCGATGAAGCTCTTAACTCAAATTAAGTTGATTTTGAAAAATCAGAAATTATTATGGAGATACTTCAAAACTCTAATGCTCAAGCTACACTTACTACAAATAGTCCTAAAAATGTAATTTGTGATGTTTTTGGTGTAAGCTTCTAATTTAGCTAAAACTTAACATCTTTGAGAAGATTATCAATATCCAGATATGTGTATGTATGCAATGAGTGATACAATGTCAGTGGAGAATAACGCCAAAATTATCAAATCTCTTTAATTTGGAAGTCAATTTACAATCAAATATTGTGGTGATGAATACATATCTAAATATTATTATCACTGATAATAATTTAAATTTCAAGATTGGTTATGATTTGGAGATATTGAATATTTTTTTAAAGACATAAATGATAGTGAATCATATCATATGAGATATACTTTAAAGAAGAAATGACATCAACTATTAAATATTTGCAGAATCTTTCTAGTAAAAATCTTTTTATATAAGTGATTTTTAAAGTAAGGAACAAATATACAAAAGAAAATCAAATTATATAATACATGTCTAAGGTCGTCAAACCTATTTTCAGAAACTTATTTTTTTTCTTTTTTTTTTTTAATACATTTATTCTACTTTTAATACATGTATAATTAATTAATTTTATTTATAATTGAGTTAGGAGATACTCTCTGGACCTAAATATAAACAATCAAATCAAATTAAAGTATTTGGTCCAATTTTTGATCTAAATACATTAAAAAAAAATGATCCATTTTTATTTATATTTAAATACAGAGTAATGGATTACCATTATGGTTAGCTGCCGTGAAAATAGAAAGTATTTAATTTATTTCTTTTATATTTAAATTTTATTTGGAGTTGCGAAATTATTACTATGTGAGCTGTCACTGATTTATTTCATGTAAGTGGTGGAAACCCTGTCACTGAAATTGCTGTATATATAAAGTGTCCTCTTACCCATCTTCATCATCGTGCATATTCAATAATGTCATTTTTCTTGCTTACTTAGTGCTCTGTGGTAGTTGAATATATATGTTTGTTTTTAATGTTTATTTTCCTATTTTTTAATGGTCAAGTGTCAACTTGTAATATTTTCGGTATGCTATTTTTTCAAATTAATAATGTATTGGTAACCTCTACCGGTTGTAATAGAAGTCTCAAATTTTAATTTTAAGCTTTAAGAAGATTGTGAACTTTATTTTTATTAATGAGTATACAATATCATCTCATGTGTATAGATATTGCAACATAATTTCATCAGCAATTTTTATGAGTCCACATCAACTTTAACGGAAACGATCTATTTTGACCAAGTGTGGTTTTGGCGAGCGCTCCACTTGTAAAATTATTTAATTTTTATATATTTATTTACTTATTAATTTTATTTAGTATTTATTTGAAATATTTTATATATGATAAATTTTAATCTCTTCTCTTTGAAAAGTATAATTTTATTTTATTTTATTATTATCTTATAATTATTCTTTTATTGTATTAATTATAATAAATATAATTTTAAATTTAAATTTATTATAAATAGATAAAGTAGGTGTGCGGAGGTGAATTTAAATAGTAAAATTAAAGGAGTTTATCTAATACTAAAAATATTGATTAAATAGTCAATTTGGTATATATCTCAAAAAGTTGTCTAATACTATTTTTTTGCCATCAATTTATTAGTACACTTGTATTAAAAACATCGATTTGATGCATTTGCTAATAGTATTATTTAGTAAAAATTAAGTCTTTAAAATGTTAAAACCAACTAAAGGTTCATAAACTATTTCTCAGCCAACTATTTGGCCCCTTTATAAATTGTCATGTTTGGATGTTCGATAATAGTCCTTGAACTTTAAAAATATATTAATATAGTCTTTAAATTATTATAATAAAAAATATATTTTAATTTGGATAAATTATATTTATCTCTCATGAGATCACTTTAAATGAGTTTTTTTTTAAAACGCTTATATTCCTTATACTTACGAAAAAAACTGCTTCAAACATTATTTTGTCATATTTATATTTATTCATGTTATTTACTATATGATACAATTAGAATTTTTACTTTAATTTGTAAAAGTACGGCAATACATTTTATATTTGAAATTTTGAAATGTGTGAGTATGTTCTTAGTAGTAGGGGTGGACATCGGGCGGGTTTGGGCGGTTTCGGACCAAAAATGTGAAACCGGCCCAATCCGCGGGTGATATTTATAGGCCCAATTTCGTCGGTTTTTTAATTCGGGTTCGTCGGGTTCGGGTTAGTCGGGTGTCGGTTTAGGGTGGGTGGGTAGAAATGGGTTGGACTTTATTGGGCTTATTTTTATTTTTTATTTTTATAAAAAAATCTGGTCTAATATAATTTGTTATATATAATACAATTATTGCCGATTAAAAAAAAGCTGGCCCACCTTCTAATTTTACATCACACTTTGCATAATAATCAATTTAATACATCAACCTGTCAAATCAGGGAGTGACCAAATCAGCAAACCATAGCAGAACTTCTAACTTTTGATGCTTTTGGGCTTGCAGTGGTTTGGGCTGAGTAAACTTTTTTTTTTTGGACAGATAAGTAGTAGTAGTAGTAATAATAATAATAATAATAATAATAATAATATGGGCGGGTTCGGTCGGCGATGGGTCTAAATAATCAACCCGAACCCGCCCGACGTAACCCTTATGAACCCTTTTTTTTCCACGCGGACCCGATTACCCGTCTCAACCCGACCGCGTCACCCAAATTCAACATGGGTCGGACGGGTATGGGCGGGTCGAATTATCTTGTCCACCCCTACTTAGTAGTACAATCGGAGTGCGCATTTTAATGTCTTTTTGATAAATGACAGATAAAGTTGAAAGAGTTACAAAAAATAAATGTTATACACAATCTTTTTAATAGTATAAGAAGACTAGTGTTTTTTTGAAACCAAAGGGATGTTAGTCTTATTTAAGACGATTTCGGAGAAGGTAAATGCAATTTCTCTTTTTAATTTTTAAAATATCATAAAATATAATAATTTAATCCTCAAATATACAAGCACCATATGACCTTTTTTTACATAATCGCATGGCCCTTTTAGTTCATGTATATGATATCAACAACTAATCTTCAACCAAAATTAATCTACATAAACATAATATAAACCAATTAAGCGTTGCTTAAATTGTTTAAATCAGTAAACCAATATTGATATAAAAAAAAAACAATAGTTATGTATTTATTTTAATAGAATATGTCAGTTGAAGGTATGATAACGTAATTTAAACAAACTAAAATATAATTGAATTAAATTAATAATGATTCAATGAAAATGAATATTCGGTAGTTAGTCTCTCAATTCATACGATTACCTATTTTGTAATTAATTTGTAGCTAATCAGTAGCTAATTTTGTTTGCTACGAATTTGCCATGGATATCACATATTTTCTTGTAGTGTATCATAAATCTTTCTTTTAGTGGATTCATATTCTGAAGACATTAGCTGTGTTGTAAATGTAATTATTTCTTTTAATAGATATTCAAATCTAAATAGGCATTTCGCCTCTTCCATCCCGCATTCGGCTAATTGGAGAAAACCCGCATCCGTCTCCATTTCATAGCGGGGTAAAATTTAGTCTCCATCTCCGCCTACAACTCGGGTTTCTCCGTCCACACCCGCACCCACTCATGTATATAAATTATAAATTTAAAAATCATATCTATTATAATTAATATAATAAAATAATTATTATTAGACAATAATAAAATTAAAAAATATTTTCTATAAATATAATATTACAATTTTTAATGTTTAAAAAAATATTAAGTATATTCAATATGTATATGTATATGTATATGTATATAAAATTTAAAAATTGCAATAACATTATTTGCGGGGCGGGTTCGGGTGCGGATGCGAGGTGGATATTACCACCCAAACCCGTTCCCGCCCCTGAATTTTAATTTCGGGGAAAATCCGCACCTAATTAAAACGAATTTTCTCCGCTCAAATTAAGCGGTTCGAATGAGTATCCGCGGGTGCGGATTTTGTTGTCATCCCTAAATCCAAACTTTGAAAAAACAAATTAACTAATACAATCAAATATAAGAAAATACAGAGTCTAATGCTATCAACTACCAACCAAACTAATCTCTTATCGACTACAAAGTAATATCCATTAATTCATATTTCTATCGGCTAATATATATGCTATGTACTCGGTCTTAAATATAAATAAACATTAAAATGTATTTGATCTTCATTTAGATTAAATATATTTTGACACAAAACTCTCTTGAACAAAAAATTATCTTTTTTTATAAAATATCTTTTGAATTTTCAACTACATTAATTACTCGTTTTTATTAATATAGTTTTTCATTCAACAATAAATGTCATAATGAAAATATTACAATTCTCCCTCTTTAATAATAAATTTATAAAAAATAATATCCTCTTTAATAATAAATTTATAAAAAATAATATTAATTATTAACAAATTTAATATTATTTTTGACTTTTTTTTAATTATATCAATAAAATCTTATTTTAATAAGAACTATAGTAATATTAATTTTAACCGAAAAAAGTTTTGACACGTAGAATTGTTGAGAGGACTTTGTGACGACATGCAAAACCTTTTGTTTTGATTTGTTTGATATAGCATAGCCAAACGAACCACTTATCTGTTATCTCTTCATTTAGAAAGACCAAACAACATTTATGATCATTAAAAGCCTTTACAATGCACCGTTTCCTAAATTCCATCTTCCACTCTAACGTAGAAATGCAATTGCAATTTACTCTCCATTAAGGAGGAAACTTGGAATTTGAACCAAAAAACCTGAAATGTGGTGAAGAGTTTCTTAGCTGTCATGGTTATAACTATTGTGTTACAATCCATGTCAGAAAATTTAAAACTGTCCATAGTTAGAGAAACTCTTGTGGGCACAAGATTTTCCGCATAACATTTAGGTCTACTTACAAAAATAAAAAGAGACAAAATTAAATAATGTCTACATTTTTTTAAATGTCAACAAATATTTTGTAGTATTTGTTAAACATGTAAAGATAGAAATGTTACATTAAAAAGAACATTGAAAAATTGTGTATTTAATTTTTAAAAATTTAAAATTTGTTTATTTAAATATAAATTTTTTACTTTTATATCATTAACAAGTGTTACAAAGGCACTTGTTAATATAATATTTTTTTGTCTTTTTTATAAAAATATAATTTAAGTTACAATTTTGCTAACAAAAGTTGTTGCAACAATTTTGTAACTCAATTATCTTTTATAAATATTATAATTTTGTTAACAATAGATTATTAATTTGTCCATCACATTTCGTTGATCAAATTATAACTCAAATGTCTTTTGTCAAAACAAAAAAAAAGGTTATATTAATAAATTATATGTATTTTTATGTCTGTCTGTCTAGATTTTATGTTCAAAATCTTGTAAACGGTATTTTCTCCCTAATTAACAATGAAAAAATGATGTTTGGATAAAAAAAATGGTGTCAAATATTTTTTTAAATGGTGTCTAAGTGTTTTTTGTGTGTATTTTTGAAATGTGTATAAAATACAGGCTATAAAGAGTAGGACAAATATATATTGTGTCTTGGGTCTGTATTTTGATTTTCAAATTTTGATATTCGAATTACATTGTTGATTAACAATTATGTAAAGATGTAATAAAATATGATGTCTTAATAGTAGTGTACACAATATTAATTAAGAAATAAAATAAAAATAAATTAATGTTGTATTGAGAAAGTAATTTAAGGTATACTCTTTAAATTCCACAATAATTGATTTATTTGCAAAAAAGATTATTTCAAAATGAATGACCCTTTTAATTTATATATTTTTTTAATTGTATTTTTTAATTAATATTATTTCCATATTTCTCAATACAATATATTTTCTTATGTATTTATGACATCGATAATGTACTAATATCAAATAATATTTTTTTTCATGCAAAACTTACATCCTTAACAAGTGGTAAGACCATTTGATAAAAATAATGTCTTTTTTTATTTTACATTTTTGTTAATAGGTATAAAATACTCAATTATTTTTGAACTGAAGAAATATGTTTTAAAATAAATTGACTGTTTTATTTTTAAGGTAGGAATGTTATGTATACATGTTTGACACTCCACCTTGGAATTGGAATTGGAATTGAATTCGAGTACACACCAAAATGCTTGGCACAAGACTATACCTTGCGTATCCACATGTCCCTTTTTTTCTTATGGATATATCCTCATGTATGGAAAGTTTCATCTAGGGGTGGACAAGATAATTCGACCCGCCCATACCCGTCCGACCCATATTGAATTTGGGTGACGCGGTCGGGTTGAGACGGGTAATCGGGTCCGCGTGGAAAAAAAAAGGGTTCATAAGGGTTACGTCGGGCGGGTTCGGGTTGATTATTTAGACCCATCGCCGACCGAACCCGCCCATATTATTATTATTATTATTATTATTACTACTACTACTACTTATCTGTCCAAAAAAAAAAAGTTTACTCAGCCCAAACCACTGCAAGCCCAAAAGCATCAAAAGTTAGAAGTTCTGCTATGGTTTGCTGATTTGGTCACTCCCTGATTTGACAGGTTGATGTATTAAATTGATTATTATGCAAAGTGTGATGTAAAATTAGAAGGTGGGCCAGCTTTTTTTTAATCGGCAATAATTGTATTATATATAACAAATTATATTAGACCAGATTTTTTTATAAAAATAAAAAATAAAAATAAGCCCAATAAAGTCCAACCCATTTCTACCCACCCACCCTAAACCGACACCCGACTAACCCGAACCCGACGAACCCGAATTAAAAAACCGACGAAATTGGGCCTATAAATATCACCCGTGGATTGGGCCGGTTTCACATTTTTGGTCCGAAACCGCCCAAACCCGCCCGATGTCCACCCCTAGTTTCATCCTCCTTATAATTCCCCAATTATTATTAGATTAGATCGATTATTACTTATTCTAACAAAAAGATTGATAATTACTTACAAAGTAAAATCCAAAATTACGAAGACCATTATAATTTTTAAGGAGTACGATTAACATGTACTAGTATAGCGGTAGTCCAACACGGTGTAAAAAGATGACTGGTAACAACACACACGGTTTAACTACGCATGCAATTTTATATACGCGTTAAATACTTAACTCCCGAATCGACATCATAGAATAGATAAATAAATAAATAAATAAAAGAGAAAACAAAAAACAAGTACCCTTCAATCTCTAATTATAAGACTTTTTTACATTTTTTATTTGTCACTCAATATTATTTTTTTCCTTCAAACTCTCACATAAATTAATAATTTTTTTAAAATCCTTAATTAATTTATCGTTGAAAAAATATTTTTTTTCTCTCTTTTATAATATCAATTATTGTATAGATAAATATAAATATGTAACATATTTAGACAAAAACTTTGTTGGAGGATATATTATATTAGGGATGAAAGGAGTAAATAAATAGATATAAATAAACGCACTAATAATGAAAGGTATGAAAGGTATACATCAAGAAAAAGAAAAGTACAAAAGAGGATTAAAAGGAAAAGGAAACACACATTCCTTGCTTAATAGCAGTTTCAGCAAATATGTTAAAACAAAACATGGCCCTGTCCTTTTGTTCTGCAGAGAAAAGAAAAGAAATCTTTTAAGGCATTAAAAACGTAAAAAATAAAAAGGAATAATATTTTATCTGTCCTATATTAAGTGCTAAATTAACAAAATGTATATTTTAAAATAAATAGTACTTTATATTTTTAATGTAAGATTAATTGTTTTACTTTATTTCTGTAATTAAATAAATAATAAGTACATTATCCATAATCTTATTATACTTTACTATGTATTTATGAATAAATAAAACCCATAAGTTTTTTATATTAAAAATAATTTTGTTTAAGACGCATCAAATACTTAATTTAGATATATTTCAATTGAGATTCAATTATCGATTTGATATGTTGTAAGAGTATAGTCTATTTAATTAGGCTCGATTTTAGAATGGTTAAATTTTTACAAAAATTAGTATATTTTTTTTACTTTATCTATAGTGCACAAATGAAATAGTCTTCTATCGTACACAAATTCTTTTACTATGATCAATAAATTCAATTATATTTCATTGAAAATTTGTTAATAAAATAACAAAAACAAAATAAGGGACTAATTTATCATGAGTGACAATCGAAATTTCTTTTTACTAAATCGAAAGTTCAAAATGTGGCTTGAAATACCATAGTTAAATTCTTAGCTCTTAAAAATATCGATATTATTAATTTTAACGTCTTGTTCTGAGTTTGAATCGAATATCTCGTAGTTGTGTAAGTCTTGAGTTTTAATTAAATACTTCACAGTTGTGTGAGTTATTTTATGGTAATATTTATTATTTATTATAAGACAAAAATAAACACAATTAAATCTTTAAGTTTTAATTTTATTGTTAGGTGGTAGTCTTGTCCGAATTTGAACTTAATACTCCAATTATATAAATTACTTAGATTTAAATATGTGTTTGGCCTCCGCAAATATATCAATTTTTAATTTTAGTTTTTGTAAATTTTATTTGTTTAGATTTAATCTCTATAAAATCAATTACGATCGATTATGGTTCTTAACGTCAAATCAACATTAAAAAATGAAGAATTTTCTAAAAACTCTAAACCCTTCTTTTAATTTTTATTCATATTTTCTTTATAAAATAATATTAATTATTAAATGATCAATAAATAATTTTATTAATTAATAATATAAATATTTTAATTTTTAATATATCATAAAAGATAATATATTGATTTGTATTTATAGGTTCACGTGTCAGTTTATAATTTTTTATAGACACTAAAATTAATTGTCTTTTATTTTACAGAAACTAAAATAAAAAATGACATATTTACAGAAATTAAACACATATTTAAAC
>JBBPBP010009778.1:7612731-7626147 GCA_037974735.1 Cicer chorassanicum | reverse complement strand
ATTTTTTTTTTTTTTTTTTTTGTGTTGTTTGTGAGTTGTCCATGTGTTTGTGAAAATGTTTGTATGATTGTAAAAATGTCTTTTTTGTTGTTGTTATTATGGTTTGATTAGATGGGAGAGACAACTGCATCAAATCCAGCTTTGCAAGTGTCTATTTCTTTTGGTAGATTTGAGAATGATTCATTGTCTTGGGAGAGATGGTCTTCTTTCTCTCCAAACAAGTACTTAGAAGAAGTTGAGAAGTGTGCTACACCTGGATCAGTAGCCCAGAAGAAAGCTTACTTTGAAGCCCATTACAAGAAAATTGCGGCCCGAAAAGCCGAATTGCTTGCTCAAGAGAAGCAAACTGAGAATGACTCTTTCAGATCAGAAGATCAAAATGGTATAGATCTGAGTGGTCGTAACACTTGTGAGACTGATTCGGAATTCAGTATATCCAACAACACTCAAGATACTACTGACGAATGCGTAAAGCAAGAAACCAGCTCTGCTGTTGGTGAAATCGGCACGAGCCATGTGGATGATTTGAAGGAGGAAGGTACAGTTTCAATAGATTATAATCAAAGTTCATCAGTTGAGGTAGATAACAAAGAGCTAGAAGTAGAAAGTAGATCACAGGGTTCCCATCAGATAGATGAGCCTGAAGAAGATGTTGTGTGCATAAAACAAGAAGAAAGTCTTGGAATTGAAGCTGAAGATGTGAAGGAAATTTCACATGTTGTGTACAAGGAAACAGAAAAGGCTTCGCAAGTTGAAGAAAAAGATGTGAAATTGGATCATCATCCAAATGAACCTAAGGTTTGCTTTAATTCATATTTTCATCAAAATTCGTGTTTGTTGGTGAAATCATAATGTTAAATTTTTTTTTAAAGTTTGAGTGTTTGATTGGCATCTATTTTGGATAGGTTATCTCTGTGAATAGGGAAAACAATGTAGCCAAGACAAAGAAGAAATCAGTGCTACCTAAATCCAAGGTGTCTCAAAGTTCCACACCGAGAAGTTCAAGGCATACATTAACACCAACTAAAACATTGGCATCTGCCCCTTCAACTAAAAAGGCAAATTCTTCGTCTTTACCAAAGAAGCAAATTACTTCGGGTGTGGTGGAAAACAAAAAAGTTGCCAACAGATCTTTGCACATGTCTATGAGCTTAGGTCCAAGTAATCCTGATCCAGTTCCTCATACTACTATGAGGAAATCTCTCATTATGGAGCAAATGGGGGATAAGGATATAGTCAAACGAGCATTTAAGACATTCCAGAACAATTTCAATCAGCCGAAGGCTTCCGGTGAAGTAGACAGATCCTCGGTAACAAAACAGGTAATTGGAAAAAATTATTGGACAAGATTTATTCATTGTTAATAGATGGTTATATATATATGTTTGGTACAGTATAAATGGTCACATTTATCTGTAGCAAAATATCATTGATTTGAAAATGATTTTTTTTTATATATATCCTGGACAGGTTTCTTCAAGGGGGACTGCGTCAAAGGTTCCGACATCTACAGCTTTGCGGAAAGAAAATGGACGGTAAATTTTTGAATCTGCGCTTTTATTGTGTTTTATATGCACATGTTTCATTTACTTGATGCATTTCGCATAGCCTGTTTTTTGGTTATAAGTTTTAAACTATTAAATGCATCTCAACAAGGAAACTATGTATAAATGTTGATTCAAATTGATTTCAACGTATTTATAACTTCTAGATTTTCTCCAACAATATCTGTTGTGACTTAAATTTCTTCTTTCATTGAAATTTACTGTACTTCATAAACAGTGCTATGAAAAAGACTTCTGTGTTGTATTGAATTGGAACTGCCTGCTAATTTTTTATTTGATGAAATATATCAAACCCTTTTCATTGACAAAGCATCGGATAAGATTTCTATGAAACAAATCTGATAAGCTCTATTTTGATGAAAGTATGTGGAGTTAAATTTTCTGTATGTCGACCCTCTTGAAATTATTTTTGAATAGGCCTAGTACGGTTGAGAGGATGGATAGAAGAAGTGCAAATGCTGGACGAACTTTGGGACCAAAAAGTGACACTAAATCAGAAAAAGGGAAAGAGGTAGGACTATCTCTTGATGTTTAAAAATTGAAAGATCTCCTTATTTCTAGTTTTTTTTTTCTGACCAAATTATGTTCATTCTTTCACCTTAACCAGTCCGCAAGAAAAATAGAGGAAAAACCT
The DNA here is from genome assembly GCA_037974735.1 of Cicer chorassanicum. Lineage (NCBI taxonomy): Eukaryota > Viridiplantae > Streptophyta > Magnoliopsida > Fabales > Fabaceae > Cicer > Cicer chorassanicum. The sequence goes on along the minus strand of JBBPBP010009778.1, from coordinate 7,623,948 downwards.
AATGCAAAAGAGGTAGAAAGACTGCGTCTCCGTACAAAATTAAAGGTATTCTTTCTCATTCCGCAATGATTCTCTAGAAACTGCTGGCATTGCTTATATTCTGCCTTGGCTTTACTTAAGTGTGTGCTTATATTTATAGTGTATTAGAGATGATATATTAAAAATAGCTAGGGAAATGATATTGCATGTTTGGGTGAGCATTTGCTAATATGTAATTTTCAATTAAACTGATTTTGTGAAATTGATTTGGTTAAAGCTGAGCTTGAAATAAAGTCATTTATATTGTAAGTGTTTTTAGTCTGGAAGCAAATTTGATATAAAACTTTGTGGAATGTTTGGATTTAGTTTTGGGAAAGACAATAGTGATTGTAGAAGCATAAATTGAATTAGACATGTTTGTGTGTCCTCAAGTAAAATTGGTTTTGCCTCCAAAACTGATTCTAACTTGAATTCTTGAAGTTGGGATTTGGAGCTTTTGCCTCTAAAATTGATTTTTTTTAACCTTATGCTAGAAATTGGAGCTTCTTGCTCAACTCACGGTTACACCGTGATTTTTGCTAAATCCAAACACACTTTATATTAAACTCAATTTTAACTAAAATCAATTATAAAGAAATCAATTCATTCGGAATTAATATTTGCTACTAATGAACCACACACACAAACTCAATGCAAAAGCTACTTTTTATCACTTCTGGTCAAATCGATATTTGGATAAAAAATCAATTTCGCTGACAGTAGCCAAATATTCCTATCTTTACAAAAATCACATAAAAGTGCGTATTTGGGTTACGAGGACATTTCTATATAATATGCATGACTGGCATGTCTGAACACAGGATGAAAAAGAGGCAGAGATGAAAAAGCTTAAACATGATTTCAAGGCCACACCCCTACCAGCTTTTTATCGTGGTCAAAAAGTATCAAAAAGTCGCGCTGAAAAGGTACGTGTTGTACATCTGAACTGATATCTACGATATTCACCTCAGAACTTAAAAGTTATGTGTTGCTTAATGCTATAAAGCAACCTGAAACATAACTTTGGGTCACAGCTGACTATTGATTGCATTCTTGAGAGTTGAGATACGTGTGAAAATGACAAAGTCTGAAACTTAACTTTTAATTGAAGCCAGTTAAACCTTGTGTTTCACAACTGATAACTAGAGTCTGGTGATTGTAATCAAGTTAGGGAGACCCATGGGACATAGCTGTCTTGTTTTGCTTTTAAAAATAAACTTGTTTTCTTCCAAATGAGCATATGGGTTGGTGGTCCATACTCTAGATAATGATGAAAGTTATTTTTTATAGTCTAACATGATTTCTCGGATTTTAGTACCTTAAAAAAAAATGAGATCACATATCTAGAAATGCAATCTCTTACCATCCAAGCTTGGGAGAGGTGGACCGACCCATTTTTATCTCTTTTCTGAATGGCGAGCGATTATACTTCTCCCCCTCATGTGGAGAGAATCCATTCCCTTAACCAATGCTATTGACCTCTATTATTTCTCAACAAACCTTTGAAATAATTTCCTAAAAAATGTTAGTAACACACCCTCTATTATTAAGTAAAATTCACACGAGTCTTATTAATTAAGGGGTGGTCCAACTAAATAGAAAAGGAGACCCACATAAATTTCATTTAATAAAAAACTATATGTTGAAAAAAGTGTGTGAACTATATTGATACTCTTCCTCTACCATCCCTTAAAGCATGTTTGGATGTGCTTTGACTGCATTTGAAATCACGTTTGAAGATTATATGTGGTTTGGAATATGTGCAACATGTTTGGTAATTTTGTACAAAATTGATTTTGTATCTAAACCATGATTTTGTTATTCAAATGCAAAAGTAATAAAATATTTCTTTTCGGCAAAGGAGAATCATGTTTTATATATATTGGCAAAAAACTATCCTTTTATGATAATACTATCCTATTACTTCAACAATAATTACTTATCCATATTAATAAAGTCACATCTAAAAGTGATTTTTTTGTACAAAATTGATTTTGTATCTAAACAATGATTTTGTTATTCAAATGCAAAAGTAAAAAATATTTCTTTTCGGAAAAGGAGAATCATGTTTTATATATATTGGCAAAAAATATCCTTTTATGACAATACTATCCTATTACTTCAACAATAATTACTTATCCATATTAATAAATTCACATCTAAAAGTGATTTTTTTGTCGACATTATCCAAATAATGCTGTATGTTAATATAACATTTCACATAAATATTCCAAAAATCAATTGTTCAGACACTCTTTTGTTGACTAAAAATCAAGTTCATCCAAAATCAAATTTACATACTCTAATCCAAACACCTTTCCTAAATTCAACTTACATAAAAAATCTAGGTGTTGTTGGCTTCTGGTTCATTTTCCCTACACATAATTGTATACAGTCCATATTGTGCTCCATTCTAAACCTTATTGTGTTCCATTAAATGAGTTCAGAGGCTTGATTGTATGCTTTCAGCTGACAATGTCCTGTTTTCATGACTAATCATGCAGGGTGATGCTAAGACATAGAATCTGCGGTAGGCCCGCAAGTGGTGAAGGTAAAGAGTAAATGAATGGAAGTTAAGCACACCAGTGTGTCTCATAGTATGTATTCGGGGGAAAAGTCAATGGAGACAATTTCACTTCAACACTATATGATATTCTAGTTTAGTAAGCAACAGTGGAACAATGGAGCAATCTTGTTCTAGTTAAATAGGGAGCTTAATTATGAACATTGTGAGGAGTAGGAGGAGGAAGGAGTAGACATCATTTATTGATGACAAAACAATATTGTATAATGTCTGTAATAATGTGAAAAATGCATATATTTTCTTGTAATTGGTTACATCCTTTTTCTGTCTCTAGTCTATTCATTCAATGGGTGATTGATATGGTTTCTAATGTGTTGTAGACCATATATATCTCTTAAAAAGCTAAGGTAGTCTCTTATAAACCCTGTTGCTCTATACTCATCCATCTTCATAATCACATGTAATTATGTAAGACTTGCATTGAGGAGTGTGATTGAAGAATTTCCAGAATCAGGGAAACCAAAACTAATTAAGTGGGCTACACAATGTATTCATATTTTGATTTTGGGAATTTAATTGCACAATGAAAACTTTAGAGATCAAAATTGCACAATTATGATATTTGGAGAACTAAAACTGCAATGAAGTCACAAATACAATAGAAAACAAGAAGATATAGAGCAAGTCAAGGTTAATGCCAAAAGAATCCAACATGTATATACACTAGACTTCAAAAAATGCTCATGAACAATAGTTCTATATACAAGTAACACGTATAATTAGAAAATGAAATGTAGAAAAATGATAGCATCTATTAGCTTCTGAATTTGCCACACAAATTGGCCCTGTCATTGAAGAAGCATACCCTGCTGTGACAGTATTTCAGAACCTCCAATAGTTAGTAACACAGGGTTGGGTCCAAGCATCAATAATTTGTGACCTATCTCATTCAGAATATGAATGAAACAACATATCCTCATCATTTTGAACTTGACTTTTGAGAACTTCAGCTCCTTTGTATAAATGGTCCAATAGGAAAATGTGAATCAGTTAAGCCAATCCTAGAATTCTCTTACCTGCTATGCTCCAGCAGCTTTGAAGCCTCAAAAAGTCCTTTGTGTCTGACTTCTACCCTTTATTTGTGGTATGTCAAGGTTTTAAATTGCGGTTGCTGACATGTCACTATTCTTGATGATGTAAAAAATTGCAGTCAAATATGACTTAAATGGTCTCAATTGCAACCATATTGCAGTCCTAGAGACATAAAAAAATCTTGATGTCATGGACAAATCCCGGACGCTGATTTTTTTTAAAACTGTGCCTTAGGTGTCTTTCTTTTCTGCATGTTACGAGCAATCTCTATGCAGGCTTGATCAACCATTCCAAGAAAATCCTTGACTATGACAAATAGATAAAGAGACTGTTCTCCTGCACTATCTTTTGAAGCTCCTCCTTGATAATAATCTGTTGTTCTCTTAACAAGCTGCATTACCTTTGTTTGTTCTTCCCTCACTAATTGCAATTCCTTCTCAGCATTTTCAAGAAAATGATTCATCTCTCTCACAAACTTTCCTCCTTTATCATTTCCACACTGCGAAACTACTTGTCGAATTTCAACTATTCTTGCTGACAGTGCTGAGATAGAACCAACAAAACTTTTGTAGTCTGTTAGAGCAACTTTCTTTACATTGGAAAACTCGGCACTGACCCCTCCTACAATTGGTAATCCTAGTTTTATATACTCCTTTTGTGGTTGTCCATTTGAATTAGCCAAGTTCTGAGACTCTCCAACGGTGCTGCTGCTACTGCTCCTACTACTGCTACGACTTAAACTATGGTTGCGGTTAAGAGCCGCACGTTTTCCTTCCGAGCGGACTACTTCTTCAACCACAAAGTGAAGCAATGTGGTTTTTCCATCAATGCTCTTAACATCAGAGAGCTTCCTTAAAGAAACCAAGTTGAAAGCTTGAGCATTACCTCTATTAGTACCTGCATTCATTCGGTTTCCGGCCTTAAGAACTGCTTCAAGTAGCTTCACAAAAACTCCTTGGTTTCTAAGCTCCTTACACCCCATCTCAAGTGTCTGCAGAAACTCCTTGATCTCTACAATCTCAGTATCATAATTCAACCTGAATAGCATAGCATTCAATCGCTGAAACGCTGAAGGAACTGCTTTGAGAATGTGGTACAAGAAAGATTCAGCTGCTGCAAGTTTTGCTGTGTCTCCTTCATATTCAAGTATGTTAGATTGCTCTTCTTCTGTTGGAGCTATTCTAGAAAGCTTTTCAATTGTATCTGCATTAAGTCCTTGACCATCGATGATCGCATCAATGATTTCTTTACGTGAGATTGCAAGAGATTTCAAAACTATAGCAGTGTTCTGTGATTTTCTAGGGTCAAGAATGAAAGCATTTGTTGATGCTGCATCACTTTTTGGACTTGTTGATTTATTTCCTTTTGGTGTGTTACTGTTTTGTTTGGCTGCAACATACCCAAATAGAGCTTCCATAAGATCATCATCAACCCTGAAGTTTTAGAAAGAAAAAAAAATCATCAATTAATGTTGAAATGTAAGATCAAAATTTACATATTAATTTTAGAAAATCTAGTATATTAGGAATACCTGAATGAACCGCGGTCGATTTTATCCCAAACCATAGAGTGATCAAGATTAGTATTCACCTTATCCCAATGCAATGGTTTCAATTTTACTTCACTTGATGAATTCCCTTGCTTACTTTTGGTAGCTTGTGTTTCAATAGGTGTAGGTGGTGGTTTTGATGATGACTTCAATTTCAATCCACTAGTCTTTGGTGGAGGAGGTGGTGGTGGTGATGAAAATTTTCTAGTGGATACTGAGGGCGGAGGTGGAGGCGGCGGTGGTGGTGCAGGACTAATTCTATCTGGAAATGGTGGAGGTGGAGGCGGAGGCGGTCCTGAGCTTTTTCTATCAGATATCGGTGGAGGAGGAGGTGGTGGTGGTTTTTGACTCTTTCTATCAGAACTTGTCATATTTTTTGGAATTGATGAGAAAGAAGTGGAGGGTGGTTTTGGTGATGAAGTTGAAGTTGAAGGAAGAAGGTTAAGAGAAAATGGTTGAGTAGGAGAGTCTAATGAAGGAACAATAGGAGGAGGAGGAGCAGGTGGTGTAATTCTCATAATTGTATATGATGATTCTTGTGGAAATATATTCATATGAGAGGTTGAAGATTTCCCTCTAAGTAAATGAATTTCTTGATTAGACTCAAATTTTTTCCCTTCATGATCATAATCTTCTTTGTTTTCATGATGGCTATTCAAAACAACGCCTTTTTGTAAATCTTTATTTGAGTTTTTATCTTCAAGTTTTCTCCAATAAATTACATCTAAACCTTCCTCATCAACTATAAGTCCTTTAATGTTACCTTCCATTTTCTCAAACACATTTACCTTAGGCACAACACTATTATCTAAAGAAGAAGTGTTGGTAGCTATCACATTTTTTCTCTTTGCTTTGAAGCATTTATGAACTATGAAGAAAATCATAACAGAAACAACTAGTGTTCCTGTCGCAGTTGCAGCTACAGCAGTTACTATTTTACCATTTGATGAAGAATTTGTTGAAACTGGTCCTTGTGATGATGATGGTGGTGATGCTTGTGGATTTTGAGGTTGTGTTATTGTTGTTGTTGTGTCTTGTTGTGGAGTTTCAATTGGATACAAAGTTTCAATGTTTTGAGGTGAATTGGTTTGGCAATAACATGTTGATATTAAAAAACTTTGTAGTAAAAGAAGAACAAGGCTCAGCAGAAGAAACTTCATGTTCCAAGACATGAAAGAAGAGGAACAACAAAGGTTACAATTACAATGAGGTTTTTTAAAACAGGATATGCCCTTTGTGTTTTTTCCTTTTTGATGATCATTGCATGTTGTCTTCTTCTTTGTCTTGTGCTATTGGTTTTGGTAGTTGACGATTTCCATAAAAACAAACACTTATATTAATATTATTAATATTGTGTATTGACACTGATAAATAAATACTAGTAATAATTTATGAAAATTGAATTGATTGAATGTAATTATATATACTGTGTTGGTGTTTAATATTGATACGTATTAGATATCAGCTCACTATTGGACGTCGTCACTATTGTGCGTTGCAATTACCAACACGACTCTAATATTTGATTTTGCTAAAGTATGTAGTTTAGGGTGATTTAGTAATTTGATGACAAAATTTAGTCGTGAGTTGAAATTCATAAAAGGACATTGAAATGCAAAATGGTTGAAAGTGACACTACTGTTGTACTATGTCAAACGTGTCTAGGTACAAGTTTGAAGTGGTACTATCATATGGTATAAAGGCCTTTTCAAATGCCATAAAGTTATCCAAATTTTGACTTAGTTTTGGCTTTACAATAATCATCATTATTATTATGAAAAAGTAGTATCTGCCTTAAATTATTTTGAGAGCTTAAAATTAGAAGAATGGGAACTTGTACGACTTTTATTTAGGTTAAGGTTTTCGTTGACTTAATGGTCTTGTTAGGACCAACCTCTCCATTCAATTCAATAATCGGTGTTGAAGAAAGTGGCTCACCTAATTAATTAGCTAATTAGTTGATCATTTGTTTTTTTTTTGTTTGGAAAATCTAAGGTTGGAGCAATTTTATTTTCAAAATTATGAAATAATAAATTGATCTACAAAATTATGGTATTTTTTCGGATTGAAAAAAGGGCGGACCTAAGTCCAATATCACCCATTTGTTGGTTATGTAAAGTTCATACTACCTCTTATTAAAATGTCTCATTTTAAATCAATCACTCATCTTAAATAATATATTAACTTGAGCTTTGAAGTTTTGTATGTGCACTCCACCATTCGATATCAGGTGTGAATTCCGACCAAATGCACATTTTCTAACATGTAACATCGATCATAAATTATCATGAGATCCTCTTTCTTCTTTGATAAATTTAAGTTTCAAAATAACGAAATCTATATCCATTGATGGAGCTCCTATGGGGCATGGAGTGGCCATGAAATTCCAAGATCCTCAACATTTTTTTATAAAAATTAACTTATAATAAAATAACAAGATAAATTTCATTGTAAATTAAAAATATACTACGTCTATCAATTTAAATTTCAATTGTATATGTTAAGAGTTTTTTTAAGGATATAAAAATTAAACTGATGATCTGATAAACTAAAAAATTCAATCGAAATTAATGACATTGGTATAATATTTTTTCACAGTCGAGACCAAATTAAACTAAATCAAATAAATATAACCTCTATTAATTTAAGTATAATTTCACATAATTTAAAATCAACAACTAATATATAAACAAAATCATTATATTTTATAATTCACATTATATAAGTAATGTTGTCTTAAGAAATGTGTTGTATGTGTTGTATGTAACTATTTTTTAATCATTATATATTATTATTTTTCATTATAGTTTATGTATTTGTTTTAATACTCTAAATAAAATTATTGTTTGAAACAGATTTTTTTAGGTATTTTAGCAATATAACTTTTTTCCTTTTGGAATTCGACCTATAAGTTTGGGTAAGCTCCAACACATTAAGTTGAGTACTACCTCTATCTCTTTTTATAAATATCAATTACAATTCACTCTTCGAAATATTAACCAATCTCAATCACATATGAAAAAAAATATAATAATAAAAATGACATAAAAATAAGAAGTAATCTAATAAATCTAACAGCCAATATAATTTCGTGAAAATTTGTGAATTACTCTTCCATACTAAATAACAATTTTCTTAAAAAAAATAATTACATTAATAAATTGAAAAGAGATTTATTACACTTAAAAATAATAATTTTTTTTTCTTCCAAAAAATACTTATAATCACTGACAAGTCTTCTGTTGTCAGAAAATGGGTTTGGTGATTCAACACTCTGGCATGAGTGTTTTTATTCAACGGTTGTAGTTTGAACTTGGATTTCTATTCAACAATTAATTTAAGGCCAAATGAAGAGAGAGGAAGGGAAAAAGTGCTTGGATTTGGAGTAGGTACCAATTAATCCATTAGTGCTGAGTGGTGACTTAGCTAATTTCATTTAAACAACAAAAAAGTACAAGTTTCAAAATTGGTCATTATCCATTCAAAAAGAAAATTAATCATTGTTATTTGGTATAAAAAGCCATGAAGATCTAATTATTGAGAAATGAAAGAAAAAACTGTGATTTATTCTTCAAAAACATTAAATGTGTCAGATTAGTTACTTTTAATAATTGTTAAAGAAATTTTAGATTTATAAAAGTTAGGCAAAATACAATTTTTTTTTGACAGAATACAACTTACGGTCCTTTAAAATATTTAATTGTAGTTTGTAACAAAAAAAATTGATTGTATTAACATTAATTATTTAAATCATAAAATATATACACCATAATTTTTTTTTAAAATTTTGGTTAAACTTTATTAAAAAATGCTTATGTTGATGTATTGATGTTGATGCGACATATCTATACAAGATTATAATTAATAATTTTATTAAAAATACAAAACTTCATATTAAATTAATTAGAGTTCTTCAAACCCTTTAAATTTATGAATTTCTTACTTCTCGATCCTAGAAATTGAAGGAGAAAAACTAATTTCATGTATGATAATTGAAAAACTACTTAGGAGCATCTATTTCATCTTATTATATTACTTATCCTAGTTTTATTTCCCTTCAATTAAAAGGGTATGTTATGAATTCAAATCACCCATCAACTTAATTATTTTTATAAATATAAAATTACAAACTAGGCACTATATATCCCATTACAATTTTGTGGTTATGTCTCAATGAACTTTATAGATGAGAATTTCTTGCCGGTTAGAACTTTCAACCAAGCTATGCTAGAGAAGCATTCTATCAACAAGGATCCAATTGGATTATTGGAAATAGAAGGAAAGTAATTTTTTTGAAAGGACAACTGATTTGCTTAGTTTTGCTCTAATGTTTGTATCCTTATTGTGGTGTTAGATGTCAAGGCCACATTGAGTGATTTAATTGATTTTTTTTTTCTAAGAATTATTTAATTGATGATGATTTGAGAATGTGGAACAAGGAGCTTATTGTCAATACTTTCAACCCTTTTGAAGCTTAGTTAATATCAAGAACCCCTATCTCTTTGAGACTCCCTAAAGATAAGTTGGTTTGGTAGGGTGAGAAAAGTTGAATTTATTACCAGCTTATCACTTCCTTAGTGGATCCAAATATGTCAATCAATTGATAATTGATATCAATATTTAAATAATTGATATCAATATTTAAATAATTGATATCAATATTTGTATTTTAATTAATAAATTTAAGGTTATTCATAAAATTCAACAATATCCTCCCAATCCATGGGAGCTTGCATAGAAGTGGAGTCACCTTGGACACCATTTCCCATTGTGCTTCTAGGAGATGGAGAGGATTGAAAAATTAAAGTCGATATTTCGTATAGTATACATTTGAATTGTCTAATTCTAATTCTAAAAGTACAAAGTTCTAAAAAAACTTAAAAAAATATAGATTGATTAATTCAAACATGGATAAATTTAGAAAAATTGAAAATCTTTTAAAAACATTGAGAAATGTGAGAAGAAACTTTCATTTTCATGTCTTCTATGATAACAAATCTTTACTATAAATATCATCATGTTCATATTATTATGACAAGATCATATAAAAACAAAATATATTTTACGTATCACAATTTTTCGAACATTTTGAGTGTATATATTAAAAAATATAAATTTTTGCCATTAAAAATATGCTTTTAAAAACAATCTATACGGTTTAAAAGTATACTTTCAAAATATAAGTATATTTCTTTAGAAAATGTGGGGATGAAAGTTTGTGGTGTTATATGGTGCTTTTTTGTTTGTTTGTTGAACTATACTATATGGTGCCACTGGACCAGAACGAGCCAGCAGATACAAGAATATTGATGACTTGCAGAAAAGTTTGTCTACTTTTTATTATTTTACACATTTTGTAGAGTTTGTCTATTTCTTTCTTCTATACTCTGCCTCAAATTTGGGTTTCATGGACCCCACCATCCATGATAAACTGAATAGGCCCAACCTAAGTACCGAAATTGTTTCATTATAAATAAATATTCCTTGTACCCTTCAAATTATGTTTATACCCCACATTTATATCAAAATCCCATTGTAGATTTAAATAAGAAAACTCTACCACCGACAAACTTTTAACAAGTTGCCAAGTACTTTAACTTTTTTAACAAAATTTAGTCGAAAATTTAATTTTAAAATTTTCTAAGCACATTTATTTTATAAAATAAAAACTTTGAGTTTTCTAAACATACAAAATTGTTTAAAAAATTCAGTCTTTAAATTTCTCTAAAATATTTCTATATTTTGATAAATTTAAATTGAATTTTTTAAAACACATTTATATTTTAAAAGATATTAATTTAAAATTTTTTAGAAAACAAATTAAAGATAGTAGGGTAGGATAATTATTTTGGTTTCTTTTTTTATAAGAAAACTAAAATAAGTAGTTTAAGTAAAATATGGGAATAGAAGTATTATGAAAGGGGTATGTAGTACGTATAATTTTCTAATAATAATAACCCCTTTCCTCTTTTTGTATATTTCCTTGTGTATAAATTATACTTTTCTATTCTTATTGATCTACTTAATTTTATTT
>JBBPBP010009778.1:7600441-7612505 GCA_037974735.1 Cicer chorassanicum | reverse complement strand
AACATATTGTATGACTATTAGTAGATAGATACATTGATCCATGAGATACTGACTTCTAAATTAAATCTCAGATACATTGTTAAATTTATTTCTCCAATTGAGCGTAGAGAACAACCTAGTTTTATAAAAGAAATTAATATTAAAATAATTTTTTTTTTCAAAAGTTGTCATTAAAAAATAATTTTTTGAATAAAATTTAAATTTTTTAATCATCTCATTTTTTCCTTCATATTTAAAGAGAGATAGACACATGCACAATTCATTTTTTACTCAATTTTATTTTTGTGTAAAAAGTTCATTAAAATTATTATTGTATTTGTCTTTCCAAGAGAGGAAAAAAGAAATAAGAATAGAGGATGATTCAAATCCAAAATTTAGTGTTTTTTTAAACTTCATATGTAAGCTATTTTATCTTAATTGATCTATTTGCACCTAAAATTTCTTTGCAACTAGCTGTTATTAAATTAATCAACTCTTGTCTTTATATCATAACTCAACTAACAAATGTCGATATTGTTAGGTTGGACGTTTTATTTCGATTCGAATCTAGAACCTCACCATTGTGCGAGTTAATTATGATAAAATTTACTATCTCTTTTAAGATAATTTTTTTAATCAACTGTTGAATTAATCTAAAGATTATCATTTGGACTAAAGAGATCTGCATAAATATTTTGTCTACATATTATACAAATTCTTTTTTGTTACCTTTAAATTTTAATCAAAATAAATTTTCGAGATGAAATCAATTTCAATTTAAATTTATCAAAACTCATATAATAATATCATGTATTTGTTCTTAAGTTTTAGTTCAATTAACAAATATCGATATTGTTAGATTGAATATCATGTCCTGAATTCAAACAAAAAACTTCATAACTATGTGTAAATTTCTGATGGTATTTAATATTGTCTAAAAAAAAATCGTATCTTGACACAAGAGAAATTAGTTTGAACACTCTAAACAATAAATCTAAATACATTACTTGTTAAGTTATACTTTTATTTATGCTCTATCACACCAAAGGAAAAAAAGGTCGGATTTGTGAAATAAATTAATGTTTAATTTAAACAAAATTACCATAATTTTTAAAAAATAATAAAATTTAATTTTTGTAAAATTACGATAATTTACCGTAATTTTACTGATAATACGGCGCACCAACCATCCACCTAACTTCCTGAACTATTTTAGTGAATGTCTTGTTCAAGTGTGAAAAATCTTAAATGTTTTGAATGAGATTTTTACCTCTAAAACCACAAAAAATTGACCCGTGTGTCTATGAATACTCTGTGCAAAAGGATAGAACAGGTGACAGGTTTCAAAAAGATAAGAAAAGAAGTAAAGAAACAACAACCAAATATTCTGGTTCCACTTCCACATGACACAAGCAATGTTTTCAGCACAAGTTTTTGTTGTAGGACACCTTCCCCATTTGAGACAACTAGACAAGTACAACAGTTCCAATGACCCTACAACACTTTCCTACACTCTTTCTTAGGAGGGGACACTTTAAATTTTAACGTGTCCAATTCACATCCCCACTCCTTCCTTATTCTTTGTAGCAGGCAAGATCTTGCAACCCTATATTCCATCTGTTTCACGTCATTTCCTTACCCCAATTATATTCATTATTTGATTTGATACCCTCCTTCCCATTTTTGTTGTTTTCCAACCTATACTTATTTCACTAAGACTAATCTTCTTTCAAAATACCAAAATATAATTAATAATTTGCATTTCCTTAGTATGTGTTTATTTTTAACACGGATTAAAAATAAAATTACTAACCATACTCGATTATTTGCAAACTTTGTTACACTGTGTGAATTTGTGATATAAATAACTAATTAAAATGTTGTCTTTCAACTTTTACATACACTAATCAATATTGATTGAACTATTGATCATATATTTAAAAAACTCGATTATTTACAAATTGTGTCACACAATGTTCTTCTAACATCGTGATGCAATGATTTATTGAATTGATTAAAATCTTTCAATTGTACTCTATAATATAACATTGATTACAAATCTGATTTTAATTTCAACAAATTGCTAACTAAAAATTTAGATCATTGTCAATGCAAATAGTTTTTTTTAATCAAGTTTAGATAATTTAAATTGTAATCTAATTTTTTAATTTAAAAATTGAAATATTAAACTTCAAATATAGAAATTTAATTTTAATCTAATGACCACCATCACATTGTTAACTACATCTATTTTTTCCGTAGAATACTATCAAAATCCCACTAATCATATACTTAAAAATACTTGATTGAGGTTGGTGCAGGGCTGTCCCAATAAATTATGAGGCCTAAAGCGAAACTATTAAACATGACTTTTTCAAACGTTAATAAATAAATTATTAATATTTTATTTAATAGTTATAGAAAATCTTTTTAGCAGAATTAAAGGCATTTTCAAATTTATTTTCTCTATATTTTTCAAAGAATGAAATAAGACATTTCAATTGTTCTATAAGAACTTATGTAAATTTTTTCATCTTTTAGCTGAAGAAGAGAATAGTGTATATACGTTGTACCACTCCAATAACTCATGTTAGTAATATGTTGATTACTTGTCTCATGATTTCTCAATTTATAACTAATATTTCTCATATGAGCAATGTGCTCACTTTTTTGTATCATGATTTCTCAATTTATAACTAATATTTCTCTCATCCCTACTACATTCGGTAGCCAAGTTACTTGTACTCAGAAGAGTATTAAATAATTTGCAACAAAAACAAAATGTTTTATTTAATTTATATAAGATTTTATAAGTTTTAATTTTAAGAATATTAGAATGTTTTATTTAATTTATATAAGATTTTATAAATTCTAATTTTAAGAATATTAAAATATAAGACTTATTATTAAATAAAAAAAATGTGAGACTTTTTATTAAGTAAATTTTTTTATTTTTTAGGAAAGTAATTGCTTGATTTAGTGGCCTCAAAGGTTGGTGTTCCCTTCTTCCATCACATAAAGGGCATAATCTTTATATTTCATCTTTAGTAAAGAAAAAGGAAAATAGAGAAAGTACTAAAATACTATACTTTACTAACTTTAACCCACTTTCATATAAAGAAACAAAATAAATTAAACCCAAAGATAATATAATTAAGAACAGGGCAATGCAACAAAAAACCGTTACAAAACAACGGCTAATTGCAGTTTCAACATCAAGAGAGGTAACCAAATAAATGTTTGAAGAAAGAAAAAAAAGTAAAGAAGATGCTCTAAATCACAATCGAAAGAGTTATTCGATGCCAGTCATTTTAAGCCGTCTAATGGGAGAATCAAGCACGCCAGGTGAAGAGGAAGGAGATGATGAAAGTGAAGATGATGATAAAAGTATTGACGATGAAATCGATGGTAGTGATGATGACAAATCGGATGATTCCTCTAGCTTCCTTTTGTTGTTGATCTCTACACCATCGCCATCTTTACCGTTAAAGTTAACTTCTCTAACTTCTTTCAACGTGGTCATGTAACCCTTCAATCGTTTCACGTCAGAAAGCTTCACTGGCTTCACTATAAAATCCTCTGCACCTTCTTCTAAACATCTACATATTTTAAATATTTACAAATCACTCCAATTTTTCAAAAAAAAACATCACACCAATGATTTTCTACTTCATCATAATTTCAATTGGTAACCAATAAATAATAAATAACAATAACAATTTTTTTGTTAGCAATAATAACAATACTAACTTAAAAAAATAAAATAAAAATACTAGTACCTGTCTATACGTGGCAAAATGTTTTCAGAAGACATAATCACTACCGGAATTTCTTTAAAAGTGGAGGATTCCTGTTTCAAATTAAAATTTTCAATCAAATTTCAGTAACATTATCATCATTAATAGAATGGAAAAATGAATTATGATAATGATTTTGAACCTTGATTTTTTTGAGCAACTCATAACCCGTCATTTCTGGCATGCAATAATCTGTAATGACTAGATCCACCTTCAAACCCGTCTGAGAAAACAAATAAGAAATTTAATTAAATTCTCTTTATATTATATAAAAAAATTACCACAAATGAAAATTTCCAATGGGCACATACGACAAAATCATCAGATTCAGAGGTTTTTCTCTGCTCATCCAACCCCAGAAATTGTAGCGCTCTCATTCCACTATCCACGGCAGTAACTAAAGTTTTCCATCACAAAAGGAAAAACATAAATACAACTAAATAAAAATTCAACTTTTTTTTTTTCATTTCACTTCTATAAGTTTAAAAAATAAACCTTAGAAATGTGAATAATACCCTTTTTATTTTTATTTATTTATTTTCACCAAATATAAACTCACCTTTACAAGCTGAAATTTTGAGCAAACGTTCAATAACTTTCCGATCAACGAGACTGTCATCAACAGCCAATACATGAACCTCTTCAGAATCCACACCAATAGCAACGACACCGTTTGACTCCATCATTCACTTGAAAGAAAAAGGAAGACAAAGAAAAAGAAAAAAAGAGGGAAAACAAACTAAAAAAGAGTGAAAAATAAAAAGGAAAAAAAAATGAGAAGGGGATTCTTTAACATAGGTGTTCCAAACCTTAAATACAAAAAATGTTAATGTGACATTGTGACAAGTTATGTTATTGTTTCTATTATGTCCATCTGTCACCGCTTTTTTCTTCTCTCTTAAAGTAATAAAGTTTTCTTTTTCTTTTTTGCATAGAAAATCAAATCTTTCTCTCTCTAAAAAATCTGAAAAATCATTTTATCTATTTTTAATTTATTTATACTTGGAAGATGTTGATGGTGTTGGAGAATGGAGATGGCAATGAGATTCTGAAATCCACTTTGGGATGTGATCTCAAAGACTTACTTTTCAGATCCCTACGCTAAGATAAGTAATTAATGAAATAAACCTAACACGATATTTCGCGATATTTTGGTCAATCTTAGGAATTTGTGAATCATTATGTGGCAGAGTGATTGGTGGAGAAATTAGGTAGGGTTGACCCGAGTCAATTTGTTGAACCAAACCGCGCCGTCAATTCCACAAACCGGTTTATTGAACCGGTGGCTTGGTACAACTTTTTTCATGGTGTCTTGTTTGCTTTTCTTTGGTAGGTGATCATTGATATGGATTCAACTAATCAGTTTTGACCTAATTCAATCCTAAATATTTAGTTCATATATTGTATTTTTTAAGGTTTGGAACGAATCTGAACTAATTTGCGATGAAATGATTTGATTTGAGTAACATCTTTATGATTTTGTACATGAGCTTTGAAAATTTTAATGTTGTATGAATTTTGAATTTAATGTTTTTTACATATAATGATAATGAATTTTGAATTTTAAAATCATATAATAATAATGAATTTTATTATATTTAATTAATAATAATTGATCCTTTAATTTTTTTTTTATATATACTAGTCAATTTATCTTAAATTTTATATAATGTACTTTTGTATGAAAAGTTTCTATTCAACAAGAGAAAATTATTTTTTGTTCTTTTGTACAAAGTTTAGAGATCAAAGAGTAACAAGAGGAGGGGAATTGATAAACAAAATGTGGTTTGACAGTTGAAATTTGGTTCACAATGAAACATATTCACTCGCTAAGTGAGTTAGATGTTCGTTGAATGAAATGTCACTTATCAGAAAACCATTTAAAGTTAAAGCATTTGCCATTTGAAGGGGTGTTGTAGAGAGAGAATTCGAAATTGAGAGAAAATCATTGGAGAAAGCTTGAAAATCATCATTGAAGATCAATTTATCTTCTTTTCATTTTGATCTTGTAAAGCTATAATGATAATGAGTAGCTAAAATATCTTTGTTGGGGTTAGATGTAATCAATCATACTCTTTTAATTTATAGTTATATATATTTTAGTTACTCATGAATATCAATGTTTATCTTTGTTCTTAATGCTTGTTATGAGTTGATCACTCATAATTTGATATTTGATTTTAAG
The DNA here is from genome assembly GCA_037974735.1 of Cicer chorassanicum. Classification (NCBI taxonomy): domain Eukaryota; kingdom Viridiplantae; phylum Streptophyta; class Magnoliopsida; order Fabales; family Fabaceae; genus Cicer; species Cicer chorassanicum. The sequence continues at coordinate 7,606,544 of JBBPBP010009778.1, read as the reverse complement.
TTTTATTGAAAAATACTGTTTAGATCTTGATTTAGGATAAACATCTATTGAATCTTAACTCTATGAATAGATTTAGGTATAATAGTCTCGAATTGTTGGTTGTTAATGCGACCGTCTTGGTTAACCGGTTGAGAAATCGTTGTTTAAGCAAGACAGTTGATCTCCCATCGTTATTAAGGAATTAATAACGCGTGAATACTGACAATTATGAGTTGATAATAACACGGATATGTGTAACTATCAATAAGATACATGAGAAAATGGTTGATGAAATCTAACCGCAACAATTTAATCTCACTGTTAAATTTATATTACTTTGTTGTTGTTTTTTTTTTATCTAATTGAATTAGTGAATAAAACTTTCATACTACTTCACTTAGAACCATAACTTTGTTAAACGGCTAGATATCGCACAAGTTCTTGTGGATACAATAACTTATATACTTACTTTTGATACATCACTAGATACAAAAGACCAATCATTTTTCGTACATATTCAACCATAAGGCCCCAACAATTTATAAATTCAAAATTTTTTATCTAGAGTTTAAGAAGAAAAAACATTTAATCCCTCAAACTTTGACATTTTTTTACTATGTAATTTTTTATACTACAATTTTTACTATATAATTATTTATACTAAAAAAAAAGTTGGTGCTCATAGATATTTGGGATCCTATACACCCCTAGGGATGGCTGAAGAATTCGCATCAGATTGCTATTGCACAATGGAATATGTTGTGAGAACAGTTACCAAATGTGGGTTTTGTGTGTTTCTAGGTTTTGAACGTTTATGTTTATGGGTTTTTGAATTTTGAGCATGTTTTGGATTTTCTGGCTGTTGTTGGGTTGAAGGACCAAACTGTTACAATATATTCTATTTAAGGGACCAAACTTTAACACAACAGTTGATCATTAATAGCGTTAGTAACATGCCACTCACTTAATGGACGCGTCACCTTTTTTGAAACAGAAATTACAACAAAAGAGGTAAGTTGTAAGTTTTTCAAGACATAAAGGATCTATTTGGGAACAAAAAAAGGTAAATGATCAAACAATTACAAAAAAATAAGATAAATGACCAAATATGTAATTTGGCCTAAATTATGTATAACCATAAAAGCATTAATCAATAAATAACACATTAATTAATTCAAAAGTATATTTGTTATAAACAGTTCAAACAACTTTAAACTATATAACCCACAGTCGAAATGGTCCAATCGACATGGATCAAAATATAAATGAACCAAAAAAAATAGTCCTAACATGCGCATACCATGGGTTAAACATCCTTGGACATTTAGTCCATATACCTAGCTCTAGTTAAGGGTTTACAAAGGACAGTTTAGGTCGGATTTAGTGTATATCTTTATTGGTCTTAAAATTAGGTTGTACCAATTTTTAAACTCGAACCTGACTCTTAATACAATTGAACCCGATGAGATTCCCTAATAAGGATGAGACGATACAAAGAAAATATCAAGTTGGTTCTAAAACATGTCGCCTAATAATAATACATAAACTTTTTTATAAAAAAAAAAAAAATTAATCTAGAAGTAACTAATAACTCATAATGGAAAGGGGCAAAGCTCAAAAGGCTTTATTAAACAAAATACTTAAGGTTTCACAAAAATATGTTGAGACATTTTTGAATAGAATATAATTTGTTTATAGAATAAAGGGACATTTTGGTTCTTCATTAAAAACATGTAAGACAAATTAGTCTCTAACACATAAAATTACCCGTTTTAGTTTTTGACAAAAATAAACGGGACAATTTAGTTCTTGAACTACAATATTTTCATTGAATCGTGTGTAACAACGATGATGTGTAGCGTTAAGTCATTAACGGCGTCTATGAACTTCTTATGTGACCATTAACAAAAATATCAGTGAATAATTTAGTCTCTCATTTGAAAACCAAATAAAAAAGAAATTTAAAAATCGACGCACACCTATAGCTATAAGTGAAAGTGGAAGGGGTAGAAACAAAAACTCTTGAAGTGCGTAATTATAATTTTTTTCGTGGTTTTGTTTTTATTTTTTTTTTCCTGCGATAATTTCGCTTCCTTTTTGTGGACCATTATATAAAATATGAACTATCACATAATTCGATTACAATTCAAAAATAAATAAAAAAGTCATTAAAAAAAATTGTTAGAATAATTAATCTATCTCACATTTTTTTTTTGTGAGGGACCAAGACATCCCTTCACTCTTGTTTATATTTTGATAGAGTTTTAAAAATATTTGTCTTATGACTCAATGACTTATTTCAATCCATCCATTCATCATTTAGGTGGTTTGAGTTTGATAGAAAATTGAAGGACTTTTAATCAAATTCAATTCCTTTTATCGGGAAGGGTGAGATAACAAATTTGACCAAAAGACCGTCTCATTTCGTGTACTCATCTAATTCCTTGTTTGGTAACTCGTGAAAAGTATAATACTATATAAAGAGATTTTGTGTGTCGTATCTCTTTTTTGTTCTGGGTTGGAAATTGGAATGATATTATGAGATTACTATGATAGTAGAGCATCTAATCTCTATACTAATATACTAATTTTGTTTCGACGTGATATCATACACGTGCTGCCTCGTGTGTATTTCAATTTCTCTTTTACCTCTTTTGTTTGAATTTTATTTTATGTTTTTATTTTGTGGTAAAAGTTTCTTTTTTTCTAATGTAGAAGTACTCTTAGAATGAAAATTCGATTAAAAAAGTAAGGTGTCGATGGGAATTTTGCATTGTGTGCTGGCATTACTATTTTTAATCTTAATTAATTTAGGTAATATTTATAAGAGATTTATTATTTCTTATATCGAGAATTATGAATTGAATTTTGTCAAGGCTCTGAAAAATGGCAGATCAGAAATCGAACAAGAAAGATTGTCCGTGTCAATAATTCATATTTTTTTTATTTTAACTATTAATTAATAATAGACTGTGTCTCTAATCCTCAATTGCATGGAAAGATTAGAGACTTGTACGGTGGGAGGACAAGGAATGATTTCAATTTCATAGATATATTGTATATCAATAAAATAAGACTTTTTGTTGAAATATCAAATCAATAAGATAATGCAAACCTGTACTGTACTATAAATTAACTCAATTAATTTCAACTTGTAGCATATGGGAAATCAATCAGATTTATACGCTTAGCCTATGTTTTAAATTAACTTTAAGGTATCATGCTAAAGGACAATTATTTTCTGGCTTTTTAGACCTATCGATTGCTTTCACATTTAAGTAGAGGGGTGGGTGGTTAAGTGGTAGAAATCCTTAATTTCACTATCATAAATGAGAATACTCTCTTCAATTTTCAATATAAACAACCATAAAAATAATATTTTGAGATATAAATATGAACTAATGTATTAACTAAGAGGCACTTTGTATGCGGATGTTTGAGACCAAACTCAGACCACCATAGTTTAATTTATAATCACTCAAGAATGGATAGGTCAACCCGATCCATTTCATGAGTAAGCATCACAGGTTCTTGAATTATGGTACACTAGGATAAGCAAAAATGATTTGAGATAAGGGACCGTCATAACTCACCTTTATCCTCCCGCATAGCCACATAGTGACAATTATACCACGGTCTGACCCACACGATAATCTCATTATTAATTTGAATCGGGTTAAAGGAAACATAGCAGATAATGTGGTTTGCCACGTTTGTGGTGTTGACACATAAAATTTGGATGAACATCTTAGGGCTTGTTCGAGAAGTAATTGGTATATAATACCTCGATTGTTTTTTTAATCCCGCAGTTAATTGGATGCATCATGGGACTCTTAAAAAAGTGAAATCTAGTATCATTGTAGCGCAAATTTAGAGGAGCAAAAATGAAACGGTGTTCCAAGACATCCTTATATTTAATTTGTTTCATTTCATTGAGGTTGTTGCTCTTTGAAAATATCAAAATAACACGTTCAAAGATAACAATCTCAACTATTGTATAATTTTCCACCAAATTAAATTAGATACTTGTTAAATGCATTGGACCAATACTCCATGTGGTAGACAGGACAAAAACATACAATAACTTCAAACCTAACTAAGTTTTCTTTGTACCCTCCAAATCCTAGGAACTTGATTTGGTTGACCTTGCTACACAATAGTTATACACATACATATGAGTCGAAGCCACTTACTAGAATGATGTACATTTAGAAGGCTCTTAAGTGATATCTTTTTTGAAGGAGTTCTCTTAAGTGACATATTTTTTTAAAAGATCAAGGTTCAAATTCTGACAAAGGAGGTGAAAATATAAACATTTAAAGATTTTTTTTCTTTCTATTTTGGTTTGGTGATTGTTGATGGTCAAAAAATTTATAGTTATTTCATCTTTTTTTCTTTAAATCATGCTAAACGGATTGTTAATGTTGCTGCTCATTATTTAATTCGTTTTGCTTTAGATTATATAGACTTGATATGAATATGTAATTAAAAATCATTATGAAGATAAAAATTCAAAGTCTCTAACTTTTATTTAGAACTAATTTTAAAAGTAAAATTAACTCAAAGAACATAAACATATTTTTATATATATATATATATATATATATATAGAAAAATATTAGTATATTAATTATGTTTATATTTTCACCTTATTTGTTAGAGTTTGAATCGTGATCTTTTCATCCCAACTCCTTTAATTCTTAACTCAAACCCCGAAAAATAAATATGTTAGAATCAATTATATATTTTTAAAATATTTTTATCCGTCTTAAAATTGAATCCAAAGATGTTCTTATGTATCACAATCGAAATGTCATTTAAATTTAGGTCCACTAAGATATTGGTCAAATAGAATCTCAGATCACACAAATATTTATGGCCCCCTCTTGTTGTGGGCCTGTAAGGTCAAGTTCATCTGCTTTAATTTGCCTCTTGAAATTTAATTTTGTGAGAGAAGTGGTTGGTTACCGCTGAGGTTTGGGTTAATTGGCTACTTGGTAACATTAGCTTAATTACATATTATCATTATTATTTTTACTTAATTCTATAGTACTCCGTAATTTCTATAATAATTGAGTTATTTAATCTTTTAGTACATACTAAAAAAAATATATAGATAGAATTATTTTTATTAAATTATCTTTGATAGATATTAATATATTATTAATATAAATATTATTAATTAAATAGTATAATTAAATAGTATTATCTTTGATAGATATTGAAATTTGAATTAATAATTCATTTTAAGATATATATATATATATATATATATATATTATACTATATTATATATTTTAATCACCTTACATAAGATGCATACCATATAAATTTAAATTGTATACGGTCAATACTCATTAATTGTGTACATGTCATGCATTTTGGAACCTTCCGATTATAATCAAACAATTTAAATTTTAAATAACTTAAATTTTAAATAACAATTTTATATAATATATAAGTTAAAATTTAAACCTTTTAATTTTGATTGAACTGTCTCAACAAATGTAATTGCATATAGTCATATTGCACATAATCCAAATCCCATACCCGACCAACTGAACAAACTGTTTGGATTAGATCCGATCATATAATTCAAGGTTCAACATCAAATATTCTATAATATCAAAGACTCTTACTCTATATAAAATAATAATAATAGCAATTAGCTAATACCTTTTGTAAAGGGTAAGGGGAAAAGAGGAATCCACCGAATAGTTGGTGTTTTAATTAATCACTCAAGATTTGGCATCTTCTTTTTCAATATTGTGTGTGATTTTGGGATATCTTCTTTATTTTATTTGCTTGTACTATAGCAATATATATCATAGGAACTTTGGATTTCACTTTACCAAACAATCAAAGTTTTATTTTTATTTCTTCTAAGAACGTCAAGTAGAATAAGAAAACAAAGAAAGAAAGGTCGTAGCATCCTTCATCTTTCCAAATATTAAAGAGATACGCGACACTGAAAGTGGAATTTAAGGATATGCTATAATATTATAGGAATACCAATTGATCTTTAAGCTTTTCTTAAATAACTCTTTTTGAAAATTATTTATCAATATACTCTTTTCAAAATTATACATCAATGTATCCTTTTTTTTTTTTTATACAGTAGGAA
>JBBPBP010009778.1:7572091-7592694 GCA_037974735.1 Cicer chorassanicum | reverse complement strand
ATATATGGAGGATCTATTGACTCGAATAATAACTCTGTGGATGAGTTATCCCACTTAATAATTCAATTTAAACGTGAATATCAATATATATATATAGAGAAGGGATCAATTAACTCTCATAAAACTTACTCTAAATCTTGATCCTTGTTAGATATGGTTAATTAGTTAAATTATTTATCTAATTGATTATATAAATATTTGTAATTCTTGATATAATTAATTCTTTCAATTATAATATTATTTAATTTACTTTTCTATATTTTTCTCTCTTATGATCGACTTAAATTAAGAATCATAATAATCCTTAATTTTAATAATAATTTATGACTACGATCTATGATTAATTATATCTAGTACGAGCCTTTATTCTTCTTCTTCTGTCCGACGGCCAAAAACCAATCTGTGCTACCTTCCCCCTTACAGCATTATCAATGTAACCCATTACAGCAGCTTCTCCTGTTGGGATTTATTTAAAAAGATACATGAGATACAACTCAAATATATTTTGCTAAAGTAATATACGATGAAGAGATAAGCATTATGCACAATTTGCCCAATTGACTCTCATTAACACACCAAGCTCATAGCCAATGAACAATCTTCCTCTTGCATAAAAGTAATTAAAATGGAGTTGGTTATTTTAATTTGTCATTGTTATTATAAGAAAATGTACCAAATATTTGGTTTTTATGCAATCATTAATTTTGACTCACAGAGATAAATGCATTGATTAATATAAAGAAAAGACCAGGGGTATTGCTTCTATCATCACTTCCATATTCTTCTCGGCTTTTCGATTTTCAACAAGAGTATCATGTATGTAGACCTATGAAGATAAAAAATGAAGAGAGAGAAGAGGAAAAATGTTAAATGTTAACATGAACAATGGTAACTAAAATCAAGAAATTATATATGTCATTTTTTAATTGGTGCGATTATTTCAACCCAATGCACCTTCATGAGTTTGGAAGGACAAGATAGACATAAGAGCTATTCTCTTAATTAATTACATCTTAATTAATTACATCAGTTGCTAAAAATATAAAATTAAGGGTCAAGATTTGGCGTAAGTTTTTAAACTTACTCTTGAAGTCAATTGAACTCTTCTCTCTCTATTCTCTTAATTAATCACCGCCATTACTAAAATATAAAATTAAGGATGAATATTTGGAGTAAGTTTTTAAACTTACTGTTGAACGATTCTCTCTCTATTCTTTTAATTAATCACCGCATAAAAGTATAAAATTAAGGGGTAAGATCTGAAGTAAGTTTTTTAACCTACTATTGGAGTCCAATGGACCCTCTCTCTATATAGGAGTCACACTCCCTTAAGTTACACAAAAATATGGATTAGTGTTTTATCTTTTTTAATTTTTTTTAATTTTTTTTAGTGTCAAATTTATCATTTATGTTTGTAAATATTTACACTTATGATTTTAATTTCAGACCAATAAACTTTAAAATTCAAAATTCTTTCAATTTTTTCAATAAACTCGTATAATTATCACACTAGGTCAAGAGCAACCATACAAGTGAATTGAACACCGCATCTTTACACAAAACATTAAGGCAATGAATGTATGGTCCTCTCACTTATATAATACTCAATATCTATTTTTTCATCAAATGTGAGACTTATTTACTCACACTTGACATACCAATAATATGATGTGTATTTGTGAAGTATCCCCGAAGTATCAGATACAATATTTTTTAAAATAATAATTTCGATACTTCTAGAAAATATATCCACAAAGTATCGGTATTAGATACGTATTCGATACATGTAGTTTTCTATCTTTGGAGTATTTGGGCTTCGTAGAACAAAACCCTTTTTTCTTCTGAGATAAAAAGTTGGTAAGGTGAGTGAATGAATAATTAATATTATGACCATTCATAATTGATCATGCATGTGAACATAATATCAACTATTTATTTAATCATCAATCATTACTTGCTTTAAAGTGAGCAAGCCAAATCCTTTTTTTTTTTTCTAATTCCAACCGTAATCAAACCCTAGAATCTCAATATTTTTTTTCTTCAAATAAAATAAATTGGTAGTGCTATTAAATAGCAACATAATTTCTGCTTGACTTTATTATTTATTTTTATTTTGTAAAAAAACTATTTTCTAAAGATGACTTTTGCTTTAGTATTACTATTTTTTTTTTTGTTTTTGAATTTGACTCATCTAAAATGGAAGTTGATAAAGTAAGTGAATTAATTGTTGATATTATAACCACCAATTATTGATTGTGTATGTGTAAATAGTATTAACCATTCATTAAATCATCCGTTAATAGTATTCACTTTAGATACTCAAATCATTTTTTTTATTTAATTGCAGTTTTAATCCATGTATTTGTACCAATTAACGAGAGATTGGTCTCAATATTTTAAAATGTGACAATTCTAGTTTCTTATTATGATTTTTTAACTAAAAAATGACAATGTGACATACTTTAAATAACATAACATATAATACAATGATGTAAAAAGATAAATACCAATAAAATCGCAATAAAACCCTCTAAAAACTTATATTTTAACTTCCAAACTATTTCATTTTTGTAATTTAATTAATTACATATGAATAATTAAAACATCTAATTTTTCTATATCGTGAAATCGTATGCCACATCATATAAAATATGTCAAATTGTCAGTTTTAGTTCAAAAATTTTAGAAAAATAAAAACTGTCGACTTTTAAATCAAGTGATCTAGTTTCGTGAATCGACGAAAATAGACGGACCAAAACTGCAATTAAGTTTTAATAAATAAACAAATTGATCATTCAAAATGTTATTATCGATCAAATTAATTTTCGAATTTTGTAAATTGAGAATTATATCTTTAAAATTATAAAATAGTGATAAAAATGTCTATATTTAAATAATTTAAATAATTGAATATTTGATCACTCCACTTTAATTTTATATCAATGTCATTACACCCTAAACTAATTTTTTTAATGAAATTTAAATTATTTATAAACTAATTTATCTATAATTAATTCATACACAATTATAATTACTTACAAATTTATTTATTTTTAAATGATATAATTTTACCAACAAATTTATTCAGAAAAAATATATTAATGTGAGATGATAAAATAGACATTTAACTACGATGTCATGTCTAAATATCTAATAATTACAAAAGTTTATTTGATTGATATTTTACAAGTATTTGTTAATTTTTTTTAGAAGTGCGGTGATCCAAAGCGGAACAAGAGCAGTTATATGAAATGAAAAAAAATAAAAATTGAAGAGAGCTGTGAAAGAAATGGAGTGTGCGGCAAAGGGTAGCGGAACACGATGTAACAGCGCCGCGACGAGACTCTGTACTCGTTGCGAAGCGGTTGCTTATTGCTCTTTCTCTCACCAGGTTTGCTTCAATTTCTCACTCATCAATCTTCATATCGATGCTTTTGCTTTTGTTATAATAATTCCGTAAATTTCAACTAATTTCCATTAACATAGTTTCGTTGTTTCATCTTTAGATTAAGCATTGGAGTCGTCACAAACTCGAGTGTGATAGGTTACAGCAACAGATGGAGTGTGTAGATGTTCTTAATGATTTTCCTTTCACTTTCTCTCGCGAAGCCACATTTCAGGTTATCACTTTTCTTCTTAGAGATATATATTGAATTTGGAGTTTAAATAAATTTTTTTTTCTGAATAGTTTAAATAACTTTGTTATGATGAAAAAGTAAGAATTTGACTACTCTAACCATTGGTGAAGTGAGTAAATCAATAATTGAAATTATAATTACTAATGATTGGTCAGACATGCATAATATCAACGATTCATTTGATCATCAATGGTTGATATTACTCACTCTATTTTCTAAAGTAAGTTAATCACTTTAGAAGAGCCAAATCCAATTTTTTTTGGCTAAAAACTGATAGTCATTCATTCGAAAAAGTAGAATGGTTTGAATCATGAATTTTATGTAATCTAAATAAGTCTAGGATAATCCTGAGTTTTTGAGTTTAGAAATCTAGTGGTATTAAATAAGTTTTTTTTAGAACTTATAATAAAAAGTCTTGTGGTATTAATTTTTTTTTCTTCTTCTAGTTTTGATGGATGTTTTTCAAAAATGAATTTTAGTAGTTAGACTTTGTTGGACTTTTTAGTAGTAAAAGGCATTTCCCTATCGCATGAAAATTCTATGAGTGTTTATTTTTTTTCCATTCTTTTTTGTTTGATTTTATTGAATTTAATTGATGCTTATGTAATAGGTTTTGAATAGTGGGATAGTATTTCTCATTTCTTCCACGAGGATTTCTTTTGTAATAGGTTTGTTGTGCCAAATTATAAGTTTCATTAGTTTTTGCTCAAGGGTTCGGTTTATGCCCCCTTTTTTACTTGTGATGTTTGTTATTTATAAAGATGTTTTTGCGCTTCCAATTTTTTGTTTTAAAAATATTGATGTTTATGTTATTTCAACAGGTTTGTGCAAAACAAGAAACTAGGTGTTCATTTTTGAGCAAGAGAGGCCTTCATAGAGTTGGAATGTGGATGCATGAATGCCATTGTGGAGCATTATCTGCTTCATTTGATCTTTTAGGGTTTCCTCTTATTTCCTTCATATTCCGAAACTTGAGTTTAATCTAAATTCTGTATTTGAATGATTAGTTCTAGTTTGTGTTGAACAATAACTCAGTAATTAAGCCATGATTTACACACATGGCCCCAATGATTGTTATACAGTTACAGCATTTTCAGTTTGTTCCCGAGTGTTTAGAATTTTATACATGGCCCCAATGATTTACACACATGGCCCCAACATCAGGTTTAGAATTTTACTTTTGCAGGCTAAACAATGGCTGGGACCTCCCGAGTGTTTTGTGTCCTTGTCATGGTAATTTTATGCCTCAAGCTTCTTGTTCAACTTCTGGTTCCTCTTTTTTGTTATCAAACTAGAGTAACACTGAACATATTGTAAATTTTTAGGTCCCGAGTTTCTGTTATCAGAGCAGTTGTGTAGTTGGAGAGACTACTATAAGTGGAGGCGCATCCCGCTAGACTCACCGGTTGCTTTGCTTCTTCACTGGGTATGACTGTGTAATTTTTTTATCGCACTTCATTTGTTGTCATCGCAGTTTGCTTATATGCAACCGTGATGATGTGTAGGTGGCTCTTTTAGTTTGAATATGCAATTAGGGTACAAGATGGGGTGATGGGGGCTTAAGTTTTCCCTCCTCACACTTTACCAAAATAAGAAGTCTGTTATTTATGTTTCCATTAATTACTATCATTTGAAAGAATCTGCCACCAAATTTTCTGCATTGGTTGTATTGGCCTATTGGGTATTTTTAGATTGAATGTCTTTTTAAAATTATATGTTCTTCTCTATTTCAGCCACTTACAATATATCGTGCTGCTCAACTTGTTGGAATTACAACCTTGAATCTTGAAGTTGGTGATAAGTTGTACATACATTACCTTGGTAAATCATCACCTTCAAATTCTCTAAAAGCATTTTAATTGTAGTATGACATCTTTTTCATTGATTCTCTTTAAAATTGCTTTGTGTAAGGAGGTTTACATATGATTTTTTTCATAATAAATGAATAAAGAATTTTTTTATGATTTCTCTGCACATGACTTTGGCTTCGTGAAATTTTATATGGAAGGACCTGAGAAGGAGCTGCTACAACTTGCTGTGTTTGGAGATTTACTTGCCCTCTTCCCTGGTTTACATATTCATATAGAACTTGTTGGACCTGCAATTCCCCCTCAAAGGTCTGATGCATTGCTCATTAGTCATTGTTCTTTCATCTGATGCTGGCCAATACTTGGTCTAAATATATGTTCCTCCTTCCTCCCAGTAAACAGGGATGGCGAAAAGATCATCATTTCTAAGTATCCTTGTTGCAATGAAGAGAAGTGTGTGTGCAAACTAGCGAGTGAAAATGCGATCTTAGGAACACAAACAGGTTTGACTTCTGCGTTGACATTGCAGCTTTGGCGAGGATTCTATCATGACAGATACAGAGATATTGTTAAGGTATCCATCCCATTGCAGCATCTTAAAGGAATCAATATGCAAATGCAATTGCTTAGTAGTACTTGTTCTTAGTATGTTGCTTGCCATTTAACTTAATCTTGCTTGTTTTGATTGTGATTCTCTGAAATCAACAATTTATCTTAACTAGTGTTCCACTTACAGGATTCCTTTCCTCACCTAGTGATTGCTCCAAATGGTGGCATTGCTGCCTATTCCAGTTGGTTACCAAGTATTGTACGTCTCCCATCTTTTGGTCATTTTCTATTTAGGAGTTGGTTTTAGTTTTTAACTGCCTTTAGTTTAAAAACTGCAAGGCATGTTTACACCATTTCCTTTTTATCTGTTTGCTTGATCAAATTTTCAGGAGTTAATTAAAAAGATCGATGTCCCAGCTGTTTTCACCGATTATTGCGAGGAAGCTTGTCATCTTGCAGCAGGTTGCATAAAGACTGTAACCGGACGCCCCCTTAGATTACCTGTAAGCTTCAAATTCGATCAATATGTATTTTGAAAGATAATTATTTTTTTTCATTTACCGAGCATTTTGATGATCATTTGTACTCCTATGCAGGTTCAATTAAATCCTTTCAGGCAGCCTATTGCAGTAGAAGACAGCGTGTTGTTGCTTCCCTGCTACTCAAACTGCTTTCTTTTTGGTATGTAAAGAGTAATGCTCTGAATTTCTTAAGCCACTATATATTGGCCGGAAACATTAATAATAATGTCTCTAGTTATATAATTATGTTTCACTGCACAAAATTGCTCATATTTATCTATGGTTCTTAGTTACCACCTGTAAAACCAAAACTTTGGTTAGTTGATGGTTGGCTCTTTTTGAAAGAGCCGTATTAGAGAAACAAATAGACATGTATTTGAGTGATTGAACTTTGTTTACAGACATAATCTTATTGATTGATCTACTAGTCATGGTGGTGACATTTTAAAGTATTCTTCCAAAAAGCAACGTATGAGCTGGTTGTTGGTGCAGTATTACTCTAAGCAAGCTTCTTTCTTTTACAAAACAAATGGCTCAGTTGACATTGTGAACAGCTGAGTTTCCTTCAAAAATTTGTACCGTTTTACGGGGTCAACTGTAAAACGGTTTTACATTCTCATCGAATGAGAAATTAACAATTTTCATATCACTAATTTCAAAATAGTCATACAAAATTAGAATGATCTGCAAAATAATGTATTTTCATTGAATGCCAGTGGGAAATGGTATATTCTTTAAATCCTTTTTTATTTTTAAATATTTAAATAACTTGCTTAAATATGCACCATTCCAACCTATTTTGACGGACCGCCAAGACTAGATTTGTTTATTAAAAAACGTGAACTCAAATTTAATGTGCATAGTAAATTTTGTGTTTTTATGAACTGAAAGGGAAAAGCGCCCAACAGAGAAACACAAAGAAACAATCAAAAGCCACAACGAAAATACACTAACATCAAGATTGAAACCAAGGTTAGCAAAATAGTCTGCTACTTGGTTGGACTCTGAACTGTGAAGCAGATAATGTATCTCTCAAACAAGGTTAAAACAAGGAAAAGCACCACAACAACCTTTAAAAGAATAAAAAGGCTAAACGTGTGTTTGAAAACTTAGGTTTTCACGGTGAAGACTTGCGTCCAACTAAAAGCTACAGTCAGATGATAGCTAAATGGAAATAAAAATCTTTTATCTTACAAAAAAGATGATGAAATAAAAAATAAATCAAATGTTTACTGAAATAGGCGTTGATTTATGTTATTAATATAACATAAATAACTTTATTTTAGTTTATTATTAAATTATATTAAATTAATGTTATATATATATCATTTTTAAATTTTCTATTAGACATTTGTCCAACCCTGTTGATAAAAATCTATACTATATAGAGAATATTAGCCTTCTATATTCAATTAAATAATCATTTTTAATTTTTTTATATAAAATGATATTAAGTTTTTGCATAATTTTTTTCCTTCTAATTTTAATTTCATTCAACTATTTTGAATAAGAATTTTGTCTTTCTATGGCAATCAAATCATATAAAATTTTATAATATATTACTTAACTGCAGTGTTAAACTATAATTTTAGTTCCCATAAATACAGGATGATGTAACTTTAATCTTTATATTCTTAAAAGATACATCTCGTCAAAATAGTGTACAACCATTAAAACATGATCAATAAATTAAAGTGAGTGCGCTGTACAATTTGATAGACCGTGGTTACCAAAAATAAAATGGACGGGTGTGGCTACATTCTGATGGTCTCAGAAAAGGAAAGGAAAAACGGTAACGGGTAACAGGGAGTTTAATTGAAGAGCACATTGGTCTAGTCGATGTGATACCGTTTCTAATTTTTTATGATCCCCTCCCAACACGACACGTGTGATTGCTAATGCTGCATCCCCATTTACACCGCAACCGTTTCAGAGTAATTTTAATTTCCAAACTACCACCATCATCATTATCCATTTCATCACTCTCCTCTCAAATCCCTAATCCCCAAATGGACCAAACCCACTGAACCCCCAATTCAAATAAATAATTTCATGTCTCCTTTTCCCCTTCTCCTGCTCCTTTTGATTCCAACTCTTTCCAGTTTGGTCCATTCTCTAAAGGTTCCTTTCAGAGTCAACGATGTGTTACCCGTTCTTCCCCATGGAATTTCGTGGCCTGTACTCAACAATTTTCATACTGCCGTTGATTTGTTACCTTCTTTTGTTGGATCCGTGACTCCTTATAATGGTTCTATTGAATGGAAAGGTGCTTGCTTTTATGATAATCAAGCCAAACTTGAGTTCACTGGTGGAGACGCAGATGGTTCCGCCTTGGGTGGGGCCGTTCTCTATCTCAAGGTGTTGCTTTGATTTTCTATTTATTTTTGCCAGGATAATTTTCTATTTCCATTTTTGCCTATTATGGATTTTAATATACATATGTGTAAGCTTTTTTACCCGTTATAGCATTAATTCATTTTTTCACTTTAATCATAATTACTTTTAATTAAATTGTTCGGTTCACACATTTGATTGATTTTCATGTATTGACGGTGTAAAAATTTGTAGGCTTACATTTATCAAAATTAAACTCTTCTATTAACATCATGTTTGTTTTCATATGTGTTAGTTATGTTGAACTTTTTGGTGTTAATTATTACTTGTGTGCTATGAAGCACCAACAATGACACCAGATGTGACACTCGGCACTAATAGTTGACATCCGATAATAATTTGAGAAAATGAAAATGATTGAATATAATTATATATATCAGCACTCATCTTCAATTTGAAGTGTTAGTGCTTGTGTATTTTTGTTTCTATATTGATTACCCTTTTTTTGTTAAACAAAATGGAAAAAGTTGTTTTTTCACTCTTATAATTTCACGGTTGATTCACTGATGGTATGATCCACTTGGGATAGTAGTTGAGAATAGTATATGAATTGAACTACAATTACTTTGCACTTTTGAATCTTTTTGTTTGTAAAGAATCTTCATTAGTGTTACTGCTGGTACTTGCACTTCTGTGTAACTAAACTTTCTGCAAGATTGAGTCTAAGTGGACACCATTGAAATAGATACATATTTCCAACATTGATTTGTTATTACAAAAGTTCAATTACTTGCCAAAGTTTAATCATAATAGTATAATATTCTGATCTGGTAACTATCTACAATTGGAACACATATGGTGTCTTATTTATGGGGAACACCTTAGATAGTTCCTTGGGGGAAAACTCATTTCTCTGTTTATCTCAATTCAGTTTGATATACTTGATAACATCGGGAATTCGATGCAGCTGTTGGTTAGACTGGTTAATTAAAAGTTTAAGCATATATCTTTTGTTATCCACTCCTCCGCATAGTGTGGGTTATGAATTTTGTTTTTTGCTCTGCTGAAAAGATAGTTTTTTCCCTTTTATAGACAGGGGAGGCACACAGCTGGACCTGCATGGATCTGTATGTTTTTGCTACGCCATACAGGATAACATGGGACTACTACTTCTCTGCACGAGAACATACCTTGAAGCTTGATTCGTGGGAAGAGCCTGCAGAGTTGGAATATGTATTTTTCTTGTGCAGTTTTCTGTTTTGGTTGAATTTTTGTGTGGGTGGATTCTAATTATAGAAAATAAAATTCTCACTAATTTGTACAGGTCAAGCAGCATGGGGTTTCTGTGTTTCTCATGCCAGCAGGAATGCTGGGTACTCTGCTTTCTTTAGTTGATGTGTTGCCTCTATTCTCTAACACTGCATGGGGTCAGAGTGCCAATTTGGATTTCCTAAAGAAGCACATGGGAGCTACGTTTGAGAAACGCGTTCAGCCTTGGCGTGCAACTATTGATCCCGCAGATGTTCATTCTGGAGATTTTTTGGCTGTGTCAAAAATCCGCGGTAGGTGGGGAGGTTTTGAGACACTTGAAAAGTGGGTAACTGGTGCATTTGCTGGTCATACAGCAGTTTGCTTGAAGGATGAAATGGGAAATTTGTGGGTTGGTGAATCTGGGCATGAGAATGAAAAGGTATAGAATGTGGAAGATTTTACCATCCTGTCTCGTTTACAGCACAACAGACGTTACAAACATCCATCAGATTTGGTTTTCTAAAAGTGTTCATAACAACACCATCTCATCATGTCGTTAGTAAATAGTGAATTTTGCAATTGTTTGATTCATAGATCATGGTTACTGAGGGTAGTGATTGATCTCCAGTAGTCCATATAGGGTTATGTTAACTTGGCGGTCTGTCTTTGTGCAGGGTGAAGAAATAATAGTGGTAATTCCATGGCATGAATGGTGGGAATCTGCTCTTAAAGACGATTCCAATCCACAGATAGTGTTGCTTCCCCTGCATCCGAAGTTGCGTGCAAAATTCAACTTAACTGCAGCATGGGAGTATGCACGGAGCATGTCTGGCAAGCCATATGGTTATCACAATATGATATTCAGTTGGATTGACACAGTAGCTGACAACTATCCTCCACCTCTTGATGCTCACTTGGTATTAATCTTTTCATTATTTGTGTATCAGTAATATAAATATTTATTCACCAAAAAAGAGTCACATAAATATGCAATTGAATTTGAATTAGCATTTCTATGTAGAATATTTATTTAGCTGAAGGCCACTGTATTATCTTACTAAGGAATTGAGTGCTAACTGATTGCTATTGCTATTTGTTAGAAACAATTATAAATCAGGACTGGTTGAGAACTTGAGAGATAGAAGGTCTATATGTTCTTCCCTACATTTCTGCAGTGCTCAAATTATTAATGCTTGAAGAAAGAGCAACTAATCACTAGCCTTCCTTTCCTGTGGATCTCATATACAATAAAAACACTTTTTTCTTATTAATATTGTAGGTCCTAGGTTGTTGAGGGTTTAGAGGAAGGGAAGTCTGTTTCTGATTTACATGTTATGTGCAGGTAATTTCTGTCATGTCTATGTGGACAAGGATGCAGCCATCTTATGCTGCAAACATGTGGAACGAAGCGCTGAATAAGCGGTTAGGGACAGAGGTATTTTTCGATGCTGTTTATACACAATTACATGTAATTATTGTCCTTTATTTTTTTTTCTTCATGTGGAACAATCCTAAGTGGACATTGCATTTACTTTGAGATTCAAGTTAGCAATGATCTCGACGTGTTTCTGGTTCTATTGCATACTTTGTAACATTGATGCAAGACAAAATTACAAAAGATTTAAGATGGCAGATCTACATGGCTACGTGACTTATAGTTTTATTTCGGGATTTTCTTTGTTACTTTGCATGAAAAATTGGTCTCTCAGGACTTTATGCCTTGACTTTGTTTCATTATGGTAGTTGTTTTTTTCGTGGAAATGTGGAAATTTTTTCAAGTTTTTAAGGCTTAAGTTTTTTGACTTGTATATCGATGATATCTGGAATATTCTCGCATTTATATAAAGGCTAAAAACATATGTTTGTGCTTTCAGGATTTAGATTTGCATGACATTCTACTCGAGACTGAGAAGCGTGGGATAGCTTTTGATGAATTACTTGCCATTCCAGAACAAGATGAATGGGTATACAGTGATGGCAAGTCAACAACATGCGTTGCATTTATTCTTTCAATGTATAAAGAGGCTGGCATTTTTGGTCCCGTTACTAGCTCCATTCAAGTAACTGAATTCACAGTAAGTCATTTTGCCTTGGTGATTGCATGAATCTCTGGTTTGTTATACTCTCTTTTTTCTTATTCTTATGTTGTTTTTCATTTGCAGATTCGTGATGCATACATGCTTAGGATTTTTGAAGATAATCAAACACGTCTACCGAGATGGTGCAACAATGCGAATGACAAGCTTCCATTCTGCCAGATTCTCGGTGAATATAGGATGGAATTGCCAGGCTATAACACCTTGGATCCTTATGCCAATATGAATGAGCACTGTCCTTCCCTTCCTCCAACTTATGATAGGCCTTCTAAATGTTAGATTCATCATTTCTCAATTATTCAATGTTTGAGAAGTGTTTGCAACATACTTTCTTTGCAGCACTCTCTCCATTATTGGCTGAAGTTCATGTGTTGGTTAAAATTGTGTGGATTCCACTAATTTATATTGGGAACCATATGAATTTTAAATTTGTGAGACTTGCATGAGTTTCAACTAATAATGTAGAGAGTATTGGAAAGAGAGTGTCAGAGAATGAGGAATGGATTCTCTCATGTCACATTTCCATCCAGTGAAATCCACACCATCCATAGAAAAGGAGAGATCTACTTAAAAATATTATATAAAATAGTGGGGATAGGGAGATTTAATGGTGTGAGGTTTAAAACTGGAGAAATGCAGTGAGAATCTTCTAGAATGTGTTGCTGGCACTTCTCTTTCTGTTTTATTGATTTGCCTATTATCAGTAATTTCAAGTAATCTACTAGTAGTTTGCTATTGTGAAATTGTCTATAAACTGCATGTAACTTCTTCACCTTTTCCTTTTTAACTTGACATGAAACGTTGTATATATAAGAATTTATATTGGTGGGTTTAGTGTGGTGTTGTAAACTTCAATCATTAATTGTAGGAGGATAATAATTACCTATGTTCTGTGATGAACCCTAATAATTTCTATTATTGCGATGTGTTTGGAAATATGTTAGTAAAGATTATCAGACAAGCTTGAACTCAAATATGTTAGTAAAGATTATCAGACAAGCTTGAACTCTGTAGATCTAAATCGGGCGATTTTATCGCTCAAACTAAAATTGTTTATAATAAATAGAGAAGATTTTGACTTGCAAATTTTATTGTTTTATGTAGGGTTATAGTGTACCTATATAAAATGTGTCGTTTTGAAACACTCTGCTAGGGTTAGCATGAGCAATTTGCCTTGCATCACACAAACTCTAATGTTTGTTTGCAGGAGTTTCAATTGCTTGCAATTTGCAAATCTGATCCAATAAAATTCAAGTACCGATCCTTAATTTTGCTCACGATTAAACTGATCAATAAAGCACCGATCAGCAATTCAAGAACGCAACAATTGATCACGTTCAAGATCAGCAACAGCCAGATTTGCCGTCGGTTGTTCCGGGTCATGGCAGTCACTCCCATGGTCCGTTCTTCAAGAATTCACGTCGACAAGGATTGCAAAATCAACCAAGGTAGCCGTGTCAGTGTAGCTTCTCGCGAAATCTTTTGCTCAAGTTCTTAGAAATTCTTGTAATATTTTTTTGAGTCAATTACCATAACTCTACACTAAAGGATCTACCTTCACTATCAAAATTCCAGAGGACAAATATCAACTTGTTTTGGCGAGTTGCAATAATAACTTTCATGGTCGAGTCACTGTGTTCAAAGGCGATGCACCACTTACATTGTTGGTATTACATGGAAAACTTTTGAAATTATGGAAATCGATTGGCTCATGGCAGGTTGTTCCCTTCAGGAAATGATTTTACAAGTTCTCTTTTGCTTCTGCAACAAATTTGCAATCGAACAGTTGACACTTGAAATATGAAACTGGAGCTTCTTCACGTTTTCTCTTGGATGAAAGATTTTAACCCGGATTTCGTAAGAAACACAAAAGCTCAATGTTGGATTCGTATATACATTCTTCCTCAAGAATATTGGAGGCCAAAAATCATTTTCACAATTGCTTCAGGTATTGACACCTCTTTATCTATTGATAAAGCAACCAACTCAAAAATATTGAGACATTTTGCCTGAGTCTTGGTTGATTTGGAAGAGTTGAGAGATCGACTTCGTGTTGAACGTGAATGGTAAGGTTGTTGAACATTCCATAGATAAATGTCGAAAATATTATAATGGTCATGGAAAAATTCACGTTGTTGAAGATGCAACAAATGTAAAGAAGTTGATGAAGAAATACGTCCTTAAAATCACTACTGCTCCAAACAAGGTAGAAATTAATGGTACGGACAAGGTTCAAATTTATAGTACTTAACATGTTCCTTTTATTGATCACATCCCTAATGTTGAATTAGGAGGTACCACTGTTGTTCAAGAATCTCTCACATATTAAGAAAAAAATTGATAAAAGTCGTAAAAAAAGCTTATGACTCATATTTAATTGATTTAATGGGACTTGAAATTATTACAAAGACACCTTAGGAATTTGAGGTTCATGCTTCACGAAGTCCTAAGAATATAATTCATAAGGTCTCTGGTTCCAGTTTATCTAATACAGTTAATACAGAGCATCTACTAGATGATCATCAATATCTAAATATGCGTATCGTTAATTTTTGGAGTGATGCAGTGTTAGAGGAGAATAATATTCAAAAGTATCAAATTTCTTGTACTTGCATTTAATTTACATTTAAAGGTTATGGTGTCTGATAGAAGTTATCAAAATGTTATTTTTACTGACTATAATTTACATTCCAGGACATAATTAAATCCTTGTTCATGACTTAGAGATATTGAGGGGTTTAAAATTGTTTAATAATAGAAATGCTAGCAAAGCACGTCAATCTACTATCAGTGAATAATTTTTTACGGAGGTAATTTATAAAGTAAGAAAAAAAAATGTAGAAAGATGCTAGAATATATAATTTCCATTCAAGATATAGAAATTTTGTATGATTTGAAGATTTTTTAACACTTTTTTCTTTCTTACTTCTTTTACGCATTAGGTTTATGTTCCAATTTTTTATTTTTTTTTATTTTTAATAAATTTTTAGTTGAAAAAAAAGTGTACCTATATAATCTCTTGTGCGTGTAATGTAGGGAATTTTTATTTTTGTGTTTACAAGATCCCTAGTGACTTTAGACCCCAAAAACAAATTGCTAACGAAAGCTACAGAAAGATATATACAGAGAATACTTTCAATTTTTTACACATATTAACACACATTTTTGTCAAATCATCTTAAAATATCATTTAATTATATCTCATTAATTTATGTATGTTCAAACATATTCAATTAAACACATTTTTTTTGCCACTTTTTTTGCAGTTTTACCACTATTAGATAAATATATTTTGATTTTAAAAATGTAAGATGGAGAAAATGAAGGTAAAGAAAAGAAAGTAATAATAAAAGAGTAGAAAAATATTATTATTTAAAAATAATTATTTTCTTACTAATTTTTAAATTGTATAACTGCAAAATCATCCTAATAATATCTTAATATTCATCATAAAAATCTTAATAGTATATTCAAAGAGAACTCTTTTAAGACAATCTTTTAAAGTGTTAATCATCAAATTCATTATTGCCACGTCACCTTAAAATATCATTTACTTTTAACTTATGGTCTAAAAACACTAATCTTAATCTAAATTTTAGACTTAAACTTAATCTTATCTTGATAATATACAAAAACAACACACTTTCGGAGAAACTTTTGTCAAAGTGTCAATCAAAAGAGCTATTGTTGCCACTTTACTTATTTATGTTTACACCTATCCACCACACTAAAAAATACATTACATTTGTCACGATTAATGTTAAAAAATGTGAGAGAGAACAATAGTTATTTTTATAAAATGAAATCAATATCCTTACTTAAAAAAAATATATATTTAAGTATATTTTGAATATTTGTAAAAATCAATATCCTTACTTAAAATGAAATCAATTAATAATTTTAAGATTAAATAATGTCAAAATTTGGCTAAAACTTGCTGCTCTTTATGGATAATTTTATTAATGATATTTCATTATTCACTTTTTGATATATCATATTATTGATTGGCATTAATTTCTCAAACATTATTGATGTGTTTTGATGCTATGTTTTGCTTGATCAATCTGGTATTTAAATAATTGATACCCAACATTAATGTCCAATGTCATACTGTGATTCATCATTAAACATTATTACTGTTAAATAATTAAACACAATAAATTATAAATTGCATCAAATATAACAAAAATTCCACGATTTTCTTCCTATGCATTGCAAAAGAAAACTTGAAATTAAAACCAAAATTTTGACAAAAAAATAAAAGCGTAAATCATATGAACATGTGTGTTCCCCTCCTTCAACTATGCAGACAAATAATACCCAATTTACTAAATTCATTTACATATTTTCTCAGTTAGCAATATATATATTGGGTCTGTTGCTCACTATAGTTTTTCTCTTTATGAACGTTGTTGCGCATGCATGCTTTTTTCGCTTCCGACTTTCATATTCCTTCCATCTAGGAAAAATATTTAATTGGTATTTATTATCAAAGTAAACAACTTTTACATTACATTCAATCATATCTTACTATTATGCAATTTTGTTATATTTATTTATAAATTATCTCTACAAATATTTATCTGATCAATATATAATTCAATATATATAAATTAGAACAGTTTTTTACTGACAATGCATATTAATTAAGCTCTATTAAAATTATAATATAACACATAATGCATAAAATATAAACAAAATGTCATAATAAATTAAAATATAGATATATATATATATCCTCTAAAAAAATTAAAACATAGATATAATGTATTAGAGTAGAGTAAACATATGTGAACATGATTGTATTGTCTTAAATATGTTTATTTAGTTTCCCGTGATTTGTCAAATTTGTTTGGTTGTAGTAAACAATTATAAAACATTCACTCGTGATACATTAATTAATAGTATAAATACATAAGTATTTTCAACAAGATTGAAATGATAGTGGGACCCTTGCACTTACACCTACGCGAATTAATGCTATCATCAAACTTCTTAGTGCATGGTTGATTTAAATTAGATTAACATTTTATTAATTCCATCATAAAATTAAACATGCATTTAAATACTCTATAATCTACCATTTTTGTCCCTCCCTTCCAAAAACTATGATATAAGGTGTTAGATCAAGTGTTGGAGGAATCAGGATCCTTTTGCTATTAGAATTATTAGAATAAAAGAAAAAAATATATATATTTTCACTAAATCTAAAAGGAAACGTGATATGATGACGCATACACATATGTAAATTCTCATATTCTCCTCCTAACTTTCAAATTACATTCATTTTTAATCTAATTATGTGCACTATAATATTGCTTCAAAATAGTGGTTGGAGAATAAACTAACGCTCCAAAAATTGGAATAAAAGCATATAACACACAACAACAAATTTAAAGTGCCAAAGTCAAACAACGCTCTTCTCATAACTTCTACTATTATTCTTTGGTCAATATAGACACGATATGTAATATAATATGCAAAATTGATAAAAATACAAATAAAATTATATTAATAGAATAAAGAATGTTGTTAAACTATACATTATATCGCTCACATGTCCTCAACAAACAACACCAAGCCAAACGTCGAAGTTTCCAATGGTAGAATTCTTCCAGATTACTTACATTTCTTCACGGAATTATTCAAACAACACAAATAAAACTTTTCAACGCATCACCATCAAATAACTTAGTAGACGAACACTTCAAAGTTTTTCACAATTTCACATCATATAATATACTTCTAGATGCAAATATTTGTCCCTAACTTCATAAACCACATTACTTATAGTTATAATACCCTCTCAAATATCTTCTCAATCATATTATTACATTAAAATTTCTCGTTAACGAAACATGAGTATCCAAAACCAAAATTATTACACTTTGGCAATATTAACACTAATTAGCATCACATTAACTTCAGTTTCAGCTCGTTTCATCCCTAATCCATCTTCAATCCCTACATGGATGTCAAACAACGCGCCACCAGGCGCGTGGGACGCATACCGAAATTTCACCGGCTGCAGTCGTGGTAAAACATACGACGGCCTCTCCAAACTCAAAAACTACTTTCAACATTTCGGTTACATCACCAACGCGCCGCCGTCAAATTTCACCGACGACTTCGACGACGCTTTAGAATCCGCCGTCCGCGCTTACCAAAAAAATTTCAACCTCAAAGTCACCGGCGAACTCGACAACGCAACGATGAACTTCATTGTTAAGCCGCGTTGCGGCGTCGCCGACATCATCAACGGCACAAGCTCCATGAACTCCGGCAAATTCAATTTCAATAACACAAGCGAAAACAACGAAAATCCAAAATTCCACACCGTCGCACACTATTCATTCTTCCCCGGCGAGCCACGGTGGCCGGCGGGAACTCAATCACTAACCTACGCTTTCGATCCAAACGAAAAACTCGACGAAACAACTAAACAAGTTTTCGCAAACGCGTTTAATCAATGGTCAGAAGTAACGACAATAACGTTCAGCGAAACGACGTCGTTTAGTACCGCGGATATTAAAATAGGATTCTACAGTGGGGACCACGGAGACGGAGAAGCATTTGACGGCGTTTTAGGGACGTTAGCACACGCGTTTTCACCAACTGACGGGAGATTCCACTTAGATAAAGCGGAAGACTGGGTAGTTAACGGAGACGTAACGGAGTCTACTATATCGAACGCTGTTGATTTGGAATCCGTTGCCGTTCATGAAATAGGACACCTTTTAGGATTAGGACACTCTTCCGTTGAAGAGGCTATTATGTACCCTACGATAAGTTCGAAAACGAGGAAGGTTGAACTTGTGAATGATGATATTGATGGGATTCAAAGGCTTTATGGTTCTAACCCGAATTTTAATGGGACTTCTAGTACTACTTCGAGGGATAGAGATTCTAGTTATGGTTTTCGCCACGTGGCGTCGTTGTTTTTGTCTTTGTTGTTCATTGGGTTTGCATGTTTGAGTTTATAGATGAGAGTTGTGTTGTTTTTGTTTGTTACTATATATGGTAGGTAGATAGTTTTATACGGAAGTATATGATACGTACGGAGCATATGTAATACGGTTACGTGTATATAGGTTCTTCATTATTCACATTATTCATTCTTTTTGTGATAAATGGTTGAGTTTTTAATGGACTTGCACTATTTTACACTTGATGCTCATTTGTAGAAGATTTGGTTGAAGGGGGAGTGGTAGGAGAATTGAGGTTTGACTCAAAGACGTTATTGCCATAAATGTGAGTTTGGTTTGAAGAATCAAATTGAGAGATGATGATAATTTAAGAAGATCTTAACGAAGGTTTGTGATATTAAGAAATTAAGAACAAAGTAAAAATAGCAAGGGTAGGTTGAACTAATTGTTGCCTAAGTTATTAGATTAGACGTTAACCAAAAGAGAGCATTGATATAAGTTTTATTTTTTTTCATTTTTTACTGTGCAATGATTACACAACAACATTGTAATTAGTTTGTGTCACCTTATATTCTAGATGCATGAATCAAACAAAGTTGACATAGAAACGAAATTGTTTATATTGAAAAATATTTTAAGTTGTTAGCTCAAAAAACCAAACAAACGAATTTAGGAGTAAACTGATGGTTAAGACATCGAGTGAATGGTCAATTAAGACAAAGAAAGTCGAAGTCAATAAATATAATCGAGTTTTATCAGTTGCAGAAGAGTTTATATGTCTAGAAGGATTTAAACTCAATGCAAATGAATGATTTGGCCCTATACACATAATCTTTATCAAATTAATGAACAATTAATTGAGAAAAGAAAGAGATAAGAATGATGACTATTTTTTAGAGAGAGAGAGAGCGAACAAACGCATACTAGCACAATAGAAGTACACACATAATTGGAATGTTAGACGAGTATTGACAAACTACGATGTCAATCATGACTACATGAATTTAGCCGAGTAATATCATTTGTAGCACAACTTTTAGTTGGCCGTGATCATTACTATTAGGACTCAAGCAAAGATTATGTTGTCCGTAAATAAAACTTGTAATTATTACTTGAAACACATCTCAACCAGTTAAAATTTATTTTACTTGCATTTTATCTTTATTTAGGGTAGGTGGTTATGAGTTTTTGGTTTTGAAATGTATTTCAAAACTGAAATCTGTTTGGGTAAAATGGAGATGACTTATGAAACCTATTTCTTTTTTTTGAATTTTAGAAAAAAAAAAATTTCAAATTAAGTAAAAAAAACAATTCCTATTTTACCTGAACATATTTTAATTTTGAAATTTACTTTCAAAATTAAAAACATTAACTCACAACCACACTAAACAAACTTTAAATATTTTTTTTGTTTGACTTAATAAATTTGAAGTAGTTAATAACTTCCAATAAAGAAATATACCTCTAGTCCTAGCCGTTT
>JBBPBP010009778.1:7551574-7564287 GCA_037974735.1 Cicer chorassanicum | reverse complement strand
CAAGATGATAATAGTTTTCTAAATTTCATTTTGTTTTTATTAAAATAAATTTATGTTTAGTCTACTAATTAATTTTCATTTTTGTTTTATGAAAATTATTAAATCAAATAAATATTTAGTTGATTCAATATAGTTTTAGATAATTTAAATAATTTAGCTTATTATTTTTATAATTTAATATTAAAGAATTATAAATAATTTTTAAAAAATTTTATTACGATTATATGAAATTTTGTGATTTAGCAATTTCTGCTAGTTTAAACGAATAAGTACATGTATTGATGCTTAGATACTCAAAGAATATGAATACGAAGATTTTGTGATTTAGCAAGACGATAATCTACTTTGTACTTTTATGGCCCCGTGTCTTCTTATTTAGTAACGTCGACGATTCTTGTAATTAGGCTCTAGACACAATTATGTCTACCAAACTACTTTGTAAAAGTTCTTAACGTGGTCAGTGGCAGGTCGATGATTGCAAATTTTTTTAATTCCTCAATCAAAATTATTACAAAAGTATATATATATATATATATATATATATATATATGCCAAATTTTAGTGCTATTACTTTTCTTTTTTATCATTTATTTAAACTATTAAATTTATAATTGTCATTTTTTTATCCATTCAAATAACAAGCTTTTTAAAAATAATAGCATCACATTTTGTAACTTATAATAATAATTTTTATTTTACTAATTTTAGATTCTAGTATTTATCGTTTGAAAGAGGAATATTAAACATTTAGGCTATGATAAAAAAAATCATAAATATAGTTTAATAAAAAGAAAAAGTACAACTTAGTGTAAGACTCAGTGGCTTGAGTCTTGTTTAAATGAAATTAAGGTGATCAGTTATATTCTTTGGTTCATGTTTTTGCCTTGAATATGAAGTAGTAATCAATTAATTCGAATTCTTGTAAATTGAATAAATTGTAAAGTAAAAAAATCAATAGTTATTATTTGAATAAATTTATGATTGATTATGATGTATCTATAATATCTATCTTTGATTTGTTATTTAAGAGTTGATTTTACTTATTTTATAGAATAAAACGAGTTGTTCATTTTAGAGGAGTCGAATCTATAATGCGTCGAATTTGAATATTCTAAAGTGAACAATTCACTTTAGAGAATAAAATGACTAATACAATTATTAATGATCAAATTAATGGTTGACAATATGTCGTATATGAACAATCATGAGTGGTTATCTGCCAGAGCCATGAATTAATATTGAGGGAACATTGACCAAAACTCTAATAGTTATATAAAAGGAAAATGTCATTTGATTTCTTAGATGTGTGAGGTGCGTCTATTATAATCTTGAACGTATCAAAACTAAACACATCATTAAATTTCTTTTTTGTTAATAATTTTATGAATCAAATTGACTAATAAAAGACACGTTTAAGAACTAAATTAACTAATAAAAGACACATTCGTAAATCAAAATGATTAATAAAATATATATTTAACTCTATTTTTATATAAAATTACTTAATAATTAACTTAGGGCCATATAATAATTAACTATATATATATATATATATATATATATATATATATATATATATATATATATATATATATATATATATAACTTGGAAGACCACCTGTTGGTTGCTCTTCCCTTTGTCCTGATAATTATAGTTGATTCATTTTATTAACTATTCAAAGTGTAACATGTTGCAAAAATACAAATTCATAGCGTGCAAAATCTATTTTATATAAGATGGTAAGCAAGAAGTTTCAATTCCCAGAGGGTGCAAGTGCAGACCCTCAGCAACAAATAGGTCCACCCTTAATGTGGTTGAAAGGTTACTTTTTAATTCTTCTAATACATTAAAAATTTATTGATTTTTTCTTCTTTGATATTTAGTTTAATTGGTATTTTAATTTCTATCCATAAAAATAATGGATAGTTAAGAAAATTCATATACTTTTCAATTTATACCCATAAAAGAAATAATCAAACAAAATTCAAATTATTTTTAGTTTAATTAGAATATTAATTTAGCTAAGTGCAAAATTCATATTATATTATCACAACCAATGAAGGTTTTGCTGTATAATATTATCCATGTGCCTCATCTATATATATAATTTCTTACAAATATCTTACAAAGAAAATCCCAAATTTAATATGATATACGATCCATAGCCTCATCTAAAAATATCCAATAGTAATTTCCAAAACTATCCAAACTAAGGTGATAGCATATATATGCTGAATGACGAGCTTGGATTGGATTGTTATATTTTGTATCCTACTTAATGTTTGAGTCATAATAAATACAAATTGACTATTATTGTACAAGTGGTTTAACCAAAATAATAACCCTACGGGTCCCCAAACCAGATATACATACATCATAAGCGAATATAAAAACATATTGAATGATCATGAACCATACATGCCCGATTTCCATTCGATATGATTATATTTAATTAGGAACTACCTTTAATATTTCATTTTATCACCTAAAATAGAAAAAGTTAGGAAATTTCCCAACTTGCACATCTTACCTTCTTTTATTATGGAATAATGTAGCTTGTTCTCACCAAAACCAGCTAGTGGCAGCGTAAAACAAGCTTGTGAGCTGGAAAGTTTTTTCCAACTTGCTTAATGGGGCCACCAATTCATTTTTCAGTAGTTGGGATATTTTCTTCCCAAATTTCAGATCAAATTCCATCAATTAATTTCATGTAGCCAAACTTGTTGACCTCATTAATGTAAATATTCTTAATTGTCCAATTGAATCCTATTTGACTTTATCTTTAGTTAGAAAGGTCAAGGAAGCTGATAGTACACGTTTCTTGAAAAAATTTGTCGGAATAAACCCAAAATCAAGCTACTCTCTTTAACTTATGCGTTCACAAGAAATAGTAAAGTGATTAATTTAGTTAATAATGTTAAATTTGTTAAAATTTATATTAACTTTCCAAAATTATTTGAAATTAATTAATATATCTAAAGAGTAAGATATTTTTCTTACAAAAACAAACTCATAATTTCAAATGTAATAGTAGGAGCAATACAATTAAATGAATAATCAAAATTATGGAAACCAGACATAAATGAATTAGACATAGATCATCGGTATGGAAGAGTCGTAATTTATCGATGGGTGATTGTCTTATCCTTCTCAAAGCTACTTTAGCAGCTTTACCAGTCTACTTTTTTTTTTCTTCTTTAAGGCTCTGTTAGGTATAATCTTTTACATTGAATCAATTCTTAAATCTTTTTTGTGGGGTAACGAAGAAGCCCGTAAAAATCATTGGGTTTAGTGGGAGAAGATTTGACTTCCGCGTTAGAAAGGGGTTATGTCAAGTCACTTTATCAGATAATAGTGAATGCTTCGAGTGTGACAAATGAACCGTTGTGTGATTTTATTTGGAATAAAGTGGCTCCACTTAAAGTCTCTCTTTTTTTGTGGAAACTTTTGACTAATGGGATAACAACGAAATATAATTTGGCTTCTCGTGGAGTGCTTGAGCAACACTCAATTGCGTGTGTTGGTGGATGTGATACGACATAACCGGTTCAACATTTATTCTTTGAATGTCTTATTTTTGGTTAGGTTTGGGAGACGTTTTGGTTTGTCTAGAGATTAAAAGTGCTCTTCAAAAGAAAACATCTTTACATGTTAAACAGTTTGAAGGTTTATTTTTTGGTGATAAGTCAATGCGTGAAAAACTTCAAATAATTTTGTTGGCGTGTGCATAGACCATTTGGAATGCTCGTAACGAGGTGATATTTAAACAAAGTAATATTGCTTCTATTGAGTTACTAGATTGTCTTAAGATTGTTTCTTAGTGGTTGCTCAAAGTAAAGGCTAAAAGTTTGTATTATGACTTTAATATTTGGTGGCAATATCCATTAGAATGTATCGGGTTTGTTTTGTAATTTATCCTCTCTTAGTTTTTTTGATTAGTATCATTGAGCCGTATAATAAGCTCATTTGTAGTGTTATAGTGCTTTAAAGGTAAACGTTTCTGGTATTCTTGATACGTCTTATGCTTTGAATATCTAATTTGTTAATATATGCTTTAATTTGGCTTTTTCAATAAAAAAATGAAGCCCTAACAAAAGAATTAGAGTCTCGTTAGATTATTCTCAGATAAAATTAACGACGTCGTTTTTTACTTGAGCCATTAACATTCTACAATAAAGTAAAACCACACAAAATTCAAAAAAATTCTAGTACCACATTGATTAAAAATAAGACCTAAACATAGTTTATAAAGAGTGAATCATTACCCTTGAAAATAAATTTTATAAAGATGAGTTAGATCTAATATAAACACTTAATATAGCATCAAAAGTCTATCGATTAAAATCACCCACCATATATATACACGACACAAATTCAATAATATTGAATGTGACAAAATATATTAAAAAAAAACACAAATAACACAAGTCGCAAAAGACCAATTAAATATCAAATATTTCATAACTATAATATTTTTTAAAACAAATATCTAACTATTCCTCACAAGAATAAAAAAAGAAGAGAAAATATTAAAATATAAAAGTATTTTTTATTAGTACTTCTTCCTTTAAAGTGCTAGATAATATACGACTAATTTCAAATTGTCAAATAATAAGTCCTTAGCCTCTCCATCCTCCACATCCAACATTGTGTTCTTTGCCAAGGAATATGCATGGATAAATTGCCTCTAAGGAGACCAATTTTCACTTAAACAAGTGACTCACAAAATAGAACTCCAAATATATTTTATCCATGCATTTAATACTCTTTTGAACTCTTACTCAATAAATATTCCCTAATTATTAAAATCTAAACATAGAATAAGTTATGTCACTTGCCACACCTTGGTCATACCTAAATGCATTATTAATGCAAATTGTAAAAATGAACAGTTACACACTTTTAAGAAAATTCCATACACAAACATGTCTCTATATATAAAACCCAAACCACTCCTTGAAACTCCCACCGAACAAAACAATCTCAAATAACAACCTAATCAAAATGGGACTTCTTCAATGTCCTTTATGTTGCTACTCACAAAACCAACAACAAACACAACCTCACTCACATGATCATCACCTTAATTCAGCAGAATCATCAAACTCTTCTTCTCTGTCTTCACAACCAAGTCTACCTTCTGTTCCTTCTCTCACCTCACAACCTTCTCAACAATCTCAAACCACACATCACCAACTTCTAACAACCATCAAAGGCCACTCTTCTCCTATCTTCTCTTTAACTCTTCACTCCAAATTCCTCTATAGTGCATCTTCCAATAGTGAAATAAGAAGGTTTAACAAAGACCCTTTTGCCCTTGAAGCCTCAAACAACACCAACAACAATTTAGTTGCCATAAGTAACAAATCAACCATAAAATCAATTATCATTCTCAATGATATGCTGTTTAGTGCTCATCAAGATCACAAAATCCGAGTTTGGAAAATCGAAACAAAAACAAAAAGTAGTACTACTAATGATCAAGATCCTCAAAACCTATTCAAATGCATAGCAACACTTCCAACTTTCAACGACCGATTTTCGAAGATCTTTTCATCTAAGAATTATGTTGAAGTTAGAAGACATAAAAAGTGTACATGGGTTAATCATATTGACACTGTTTCTTCTCTTGCTGTTTCAAAAGATGAGTCTTTAATTTACTCTGCTTCATGGGACAGAACATTCAAAATTTGGAGAGTTTCTGATTTCAAGTGTTTGGAGTCAGTTAAAAATGCACATGAAGATGCTATCAATTCAATTGTTGTTTCACCTGATGGGGTTGTTTATACAGGTTCAGCTGATAAAAAGATCAAAATTTGGAAGAAAAATCATAATCATAATGAAATTGAAAAAAGTGAAAAAAAGCACTTTTTGATTGGAACATTGGAGAAACATAGATCAGCTGTGAATGCTTTAGCACTTAACAAAAATGGGTCAATTTTATATTCAGGTGCTTGTGACAGATCAATTTTGGTTTGGGAAAAAAGTGATGATGAAAAAATGGTACTTGTTGGTGCACTTAGAGGGCATACAAAGGCTATATTGTGTTTGGTTGTGAATGATGATTTGGTGTGTAGTGGTTCAGCTGATAATAGTGTTAGGATATGGAGAAGAGGAATTGATGAAAAAATTTATAGTTGTTTGGGTGTTTTGCAAGGTCATAGAAAACCTGTTAAGTGTTTGGCTATGGCAGCAAATGATTCTAAAAGTAAGAGTGATGATGATAATTGTAATTCTTATCTTGTTTATAGTGGTAGTCTTGATTGTGATATTAAAGTTTGGAAAATACAAGTTCCTTTGTTTTGATTCTATTCATTAGTATTTTTTTTTTTCAGTTTGTATGTAGAATTAATGATAATTTTTTTTAACAACTGAGAAATTTTTCTCTTTTTTTTATATGTAAGTTCATTTTTGTCCTGTTTTTACTTGTAATAGATTTTACTTGTAACATTTTTACTTCTTTGACCTAAATTATACTGAAGAGGAAGAGAAGATTCGAGTTGGTTTTAATTTGGAATTATAGTAATATTAATTCTAAATATTGTGAGAAGATGTAGTTGATTCAACCACAATTATAGTTGTCATATAGTTTTCGAAACTTCCATCAAAGTTCTTTACAAATGCAACAATAGTTTCAATTGGTGACTGCAATTTTAAATTGAATAGTGTTATTTAAATGTAACAAACTCAATGTTATCTATAGACACTATATAAAAATAGATTCGAAACAACTATCAATATGGCTGGAATAACGTGTTAAAATAAATAAATAAAATAAAAATCGTACATGGAAATAATACTTGTGTTGTAAAAATATCAATTTTTGTATAGAACCATTTTATATAGATACCTCCAAGTTTTCTTTCACATTTTCAAGTTTTCCTAATTTTGTGAGATAGATACCTTCATTTTTCTTTTGACTAAAAACAGAGACAAAAGTATATGACCAATAAAACAGCGCACATTCTTGTACTGTGTGAGACATCAAATTGCAAGTTGGCACAAAGGAAGCATTATCTAGAAACTTAAAGACAAAACTTTTCTTTCAAATTCTTGAAGTGTGACAGTTACTGAGAAATCTAATAGAAAATTATGGGCTAAAAAAGTAAGTAAAACTAACGCGTAAAATATTTCTTGGACCACAAATAATGGATCGGAATAATTATTTTCATACCTAACGTTGTGAAAAGGACTTGTATATGCATTTCATACTTGTAATGTATTATCCCCTGCTTTGTTTTCTAGCTTTCATTTGACATTTCACAGCTATTAAACAATTTAATGATATTATATATATATATATATATATATATATATAGAGAGAGAGAGGGGGAGAGGATGGGACATTTTGACTTTGTGACTCAATTATAAGTTACTATGCATAATAAGTTAATGTTAACAACGAATTTTACCTATCCAATTGTCAAATTGATAGGTAGGTTCTTATTGAGTAAATCAAGTCCACAAATTTTGTATGTTTGATTATTAATATATATGTCAATAATCAACGGTTGCATTAGTAAAATTTATTGTTTATATTGAATTATTAAACAAAATAGCTCATCACAGAGTTACTCTTTGAGTTAAACTAAGAGTTACATTTATTCAATAATATGGTGTCAGATAAATGTGTTTCAAAATATATCGTTGAATTAAAAACAAATATCATATAAATCATATCTACAAATCAACTCTTGGATTAAAATATTTATCTGACGTGATATTATTTGAAGATTTGAGTTATGGATTTTCTTGAAATTGAAAATGAATTTTATGGGTATTATTTGAAGATTTTGATGAATTAAATGAGTTTTTGTAATAAAATGATAACATTATTGACATTTTAAGACATAAATGATCAAATTATTACTTAAATTAAATAAAAGACAAAATTGATCAAAAAGAAAAAAAAATAAAGTTTGAAAAGAAAAGTTTGATCAAGAAGCAATGGATAAATTTAAAGAAAAGCTTGAAAACCTCTAGATGTGAATCACATTCAAGCCAAAGAGATTTATAGCAATTTTGGGATAGCGTTGAAAGCACTATTATCGAGGCCCAATGTCAAATTCAACTTGATATTAAGAAACTACAAAATGAAGCTTCACCGTAAACTTATAGCCACAAAGGAGACTTTTCCAAACAGATGCTTAATAAGCTATTCTTGAAAGCAATTTCAATAGATGTTAAAAATAATGATAGTTGGGAGAATAATTTGACATGATTCCCTACCAAAGCTTACCGGAAAGAATCTAAGTTAATGCATTGATCCTGGAATCTAAATTAATGAATAAGTACCATATAGTCAAAATTGTTGATGTAATTCCAGCCGAAATAACATCCTTCAATTGAGAGTTAAGAACCAAGATCACAAATGAGCAAAAAATGTCCAATATAGAATAACTAGTGTAAATGATCCGTCTAGTATAGAAGTTTCAAAGGATTCAAACTGACACAGTTGCACAACATTTCTTTCTAAGATTCTCATTAGTTTAGCATAACAGCTTTACTAATTGAAGTCAGTAGTGTAATTCCCATGCCATCATCAGTTAAAGGAGAGAACATTGTGCTGAAGTGACAATCTTCTTATCAGAGACATTACATGTCCAAATGAAATTGTTAATCTATTTGTCAACCGTCTTAAGAAGGAAATGAAGTATGATAGAAAATTTACTCAATGATCTTGATATTATGACTCTTACTATACCATAAATTTCTATAAAGAATAAGAAATCATACTCCTATAATGCATATTTCCTCTCGTGTTCTTGGTCTCTTTTGAATTGTTCTATCCTACTTCCTTCTTGTATCTTTTGACGATAAAGATATCGATTT
Source organism: Cicer chorassanicum (assembly GCA_037974735.1). Classification (NCBI taxonomy): domain Eukaryota; kingdom Viridiplantae; phylum Streptophyta; class Magnoliopsida; order Fabales; family Fabaceae; genus Cicer; species Cicer chorassanicum. The sequence goes on along the minus strand of JBBPBP010009778.1, from coordinate 7,555,454 downwards.
TATGATAATGTAAAAAGTATGTCTTGTCGTTCTATTTCTTTCTTGCGCTTTCTATGGTTACTTATAATTTTGTAACTATTTGTTTATAAGGAAGAGAATAGTGATATTAATTATATATTTTTAATTTTAAAATTAAACTCTTATTTGCTTTAATTACCATTACATTAAATAATTATTTCATATATAATTTTTTATTTAAAGTCAGTCTATTAGTTACATGAATCAGAGTAATATATTATTAAAATAATCTAATAATTTATACCAAAAATAGTGGTCAAAATTTATGTGAAAACTATAAACCAATTGAATTAAACGAGTTGTGGTGTAGGAATCCAATTCAATTACCACATTTGAGAAATCTTTTTCCATAGTGTCCAATGTCAAATAGACAGACAACTCCATCATAGTTTAACTTACCATATGTTCACATGATCAGCTTCACAATTTGGTATATTTCAACTCTTTTGCAACTGAGAGCTCTACTCAATGGCAACAACTTGCTGACAAAATATGAAAGCCATCTTTGGAGCATCTTCCATCTTATTCTAAAACACGTCTCGTTTTGACTCCTCCAAATTTGAGTCACAACTAATTAGAAAGGTTCATGGTAAAACAAAGCACTAAGATCAAACGATATTGACAACTTGATTGATGACATTGTTAAGACAAACTCTTAATTTATGTTTTGATGAAAATAAACAAAGATTAATTATAAACATTAATTATGATTCTAAATGTTATGTTAATTTAACTTGTGCTTTTGAGTGTATTAAATTAAAGATAGGATTTAAACAAAACAAAAGAATCAGCATAAAAAGGCAAACATCTGAACAAAAAAGAACGGAGAACATTCTTGACAAAATCTAGAAAACGGAAAATGTTCTCCAGGTCCAAGAATGATCAAGTCAGCCTCAAGAACAATCAATCTCCACTAATAAGAAGAAGAAGATATTGATTCAGAAATTAACACTAATATTATCAGTATTGTCCAAGGAACAAACAGGATCCATTTCAGTCAAAGAAACAATTCGAATCCCAAAAGAAAAAAGATAATGAATCACGCAAGATCAAACAAGATTGGTCTTTCTCCAAACTGACTGCCAAGAACGTTGAACGATCTTGGGATATGAAAGAAATCACAGCACCCTCAAGAACAATCAGGCAAATGTCCAAAATAATCAAGATTAAATCTCCAGAATCATCATTGAATCTCCAGAATGATCGAACATTCTCCAAAATGTTCAGCAATCATTCTGCAACAGATTTACCATCATTCTTCAGCCTGTTTTGCAAGAATCAAAATTGCATATTAAACTGATAGCATCAATAGAAATATCTGAAGAATATTGGATAATTAAAACTCAAGAGAATACTGCCAAGAATGTGTTAAGACAAAATCTCTAATTAATTGTTTTGATGATAATTAAACAAAATGTTAATTAAGAATTATAATTATGATTCTAAGTGTTTTGGTATTTAACTTGTGTATTTGAGTGTGTTAAACAAGATAGGTACCAAGCAATTCAAAACAAATCTCATTAAAATCAAAGCCATCGAAAACAGCAAATTGAAGATCAATCCTGCCATACTTCTGCAAAACGAAGATTGATCTTCACTTCCATCAGAATCAAGAATGATCAATCATGTGTAGAAGATTGCATTCTAGAAGATGTTTCAATCTTATCTCTTTATCAAGAATAAACAAGGAAAAGATTAAAACAGAATCAGCCCAGAACTTGAAGAATCAAGACAAGCTTCATGAAGGAATATAAGGGCAAGATCATTCTTCATATGGCACATTTGCAAGTACAATAGTACAAGCTGTAAAAGTACACCACAGTTGTACTGTCAAATCAAGTTTGAACACTGATTCAAAGCAAGCAAACAACTTCAGAAAAAGTACTGGATCGAGTATAAGTCAGATCACATTTAACCAATATGAGGATCGATCCTGGACTACAAGAATGTTCTTCGATCCAGCTTCTTCACTCTTGCTTTTGGACTGCTTTAGTACACTCACTGTTCTATGACAACTGGCTTCATCTCAACGGCTATGTGAGTTGTCCCAACCTCTATTGAAGCTTATAAATACAACATCAAGATGAAGAACAAGACACAACAAAAAGTGCCAAGCAAAGTATCAATCTTACATCCATATTCGAGCTCTCTCAAATCATTCTTTAGCTTGCAAATCTTTTTCTTTGTGTTGTGTTGAAATTAGTACCAACTAAGTCTTAAGCTACAGAATCTATTTCTCAAACAAGAGTTGAGTAATATTTAGATTCTAAACATCTTCATCATTATTACTTTGTAACTCAAGGCTAGTGTATCATCATAGCTTAAGAAGTGTGTGGAAATCCTTTTATATTGTAAAAGGTAATTTGTGAAATCCTTACTGGAATAGGCTAAGGTAAATCTGAAAATCCTTTCTAAGGTAGAAAGGTAAAAGTTGTGTAAAGATCAAGATTGATCTAGGACCAGTTGTGTAACAACCAAGAACAATCTTGCTTTGAGCATTTAGTGGAAACTCTCACATTTGTGAGGACTGGACGTAGCCCAAGTTGGGTGAACCAGGAAATATGCTTGAGTAATCTTTCTATCTCTATCTTTATTTACTACATGCATTGAAATTAGATTTTTCATTGATAAAATCAATATTGCTGTTTTTACACTAACCAGGATCGTTCTTCGTATTACCAAGATCAATCTTGAGTATAAATTTTAGTTTGAAATAGGAAATTTTTAAAAGGGGCAGTTATAATTCAAACCCTCATTTCTTATAATTGATATTATTGCTTCAGAATGAAGAAAATCAGTTTAATCATCAAAACTCAGAATATTCAAAAGCTGGAACATTTTTTATCATATAATTTGGTCTTTGATCAAGACTAACAAGAGCACTACCAACATCTCTTTTTGACCATCATTAAATGTCCTAAAAGCCTATAAAAAGAAGACCAATGCTCCAGGAAAACGCATAAGTTCAAGTGCTAACAAGTCTCATTAAATCATTCACATACTTGAAATTCTCACATTCTCAAGAAACATAAGTTCTGAGTTTATTTCAATCCTTTGTTATACTTGTACTGAATCTTGTATAAAGAATCTAATCTCAACCAAGAGTTGAGACATCTTAGATTCTATCAAAACAATATTTTCATTATTGTGTAAAACTCAAATTACAAGAGTTGAGTATAGTTTGAGTATATTGTAAGAAATCCTTTTAAGGTTAAAAGGTAAAGTGTAAACTTCTATCTAGAGACTGATAGGAGATTGTTTGGAAAGCCTTTCTGGGTGGAAAGGACTCGCTTGTAACAGATCAAGGTTGATTTGGAGAAGTGGTGTAAACCAAGATTGTTCTCTATTTTGAACATTTAGTGAAAATCTCACAATTGTGAGGACTGGACGTAGCTTGAGTTGGGTGAACCAGGATATATCATTGTGTGACATTTCTTTCTTTATCTCTATTTAATTTAAGTCTGATTGATTATCAAGTAAAATATATAAACTGAATTGTTGATTTTAACTAACTAAGAACGTTCTCCGTTTTCTGGTTAAAACCAAGAACGTTCTCCGTTTTCTGTTTTCACAACCAAGGTCAATCTTGAGTTAAAGTCTTAAATTTTTACAGGAAATTTTTGAATAGAAACATTTACAATTCAAACTCTCCTTCCTTGTAAATCGACATTACTACTTTAGACATAACACTCTTAGTTGAATTATTACTTGGCAACTAATTTATAAAACAAAATCAACTAAATTTGATGTAAAATATTGTCATGTGACTCTCCCTTAACTCATTTTCATATTATCAATTTAGTTAGATAACATGCTAATATGATTAGATTAATGAAGTCTAGTGTTTTTTTTTTTTTTTTTT
>JBBPBP010009778.1:7482532-7551305 GCA_037974735.1 Cicer chorassanicum | reverse complement strand
TTTTTTGTAACTCTTTTATTCATAAAGTTTTGATATTCTATTGAAATTCTAAATTCTTTTTATTCTCTCCTCTCTATAATTTTCTATGTCGTTAACAATCACGTTAATATCTCATCTATTGAATCATAAAAAGTCAACCTCAAATACATGAAAAAATATTAGACATTTCTAAAATTGAAAGACTAAATTCATTAATCTAAAAATAAAAGAAACCAAAATTATAAATAAATCAAAATAGAATTCTCATTCTAATAACAAATGTAACATAAACAAAAGTTAAAATATAATAATGGTTAAATATCACCCGTGGTTCCTTAACTTAATTTCGGTTAACGATTTAGTCATTTATCTTTTTTTTTTCCCGATTTAGTCATTTATCTTTTTTTTTTCCCGATTTAGTCATTTATGTTTTTAAATAATTTCAGCGTTACTCTTTAAGTGAGGTTCTGTTGCATATGTTGATCAAACCTCTAGGAACGATTGCCACTGATATGAAGTGATGTCTATGGAGTATAAATACCCCATAGGTTCAGTTTTAACGAATCAATCATACTACCAAACTTAGAACAAACTTTGAACATTTTTATGAAATATTTCCAAAACATAAAGGCTAACTTTTTCTGAAAATGGAGGAGGAATTTTTTAACTTTTTCTTAATGGAACCTCACTTAAAGGCTAACGCTGAAATTATTTAAAAACATAAAGTACCAAATTGTGAATAATAATAATAATAATAATAATAATAATAATAATAATAATAATAATAATAATAATAATAATAAATGATTAAATCGTTAACTAAAATTAGGGGTGTACGTGGGTTGGGTTGGATCGATTTTGACAAAACCCGATACCCGACCCAATCGATTATCTTTGGTTGGGTTAAGTTATAAATCCGTATTTTTTTCATTTAACATGAACCGAACCGACCCGATCAAGAACAGGTTGGGTTGGGTTGAGTTGACATGTTATACATAAATAATAACTTGTTTTTTATTTTATGGGAAAATATATTGAATAAAAATATATTTAATACTTGAATGTCTCAAAAACTATAAAATCTCAATCACATTATTCAATTCTTTAAAAAATCATCAACCTCTCACAAAAAAAATAAATCCAACAATCTTCAAATGCATAAATAAATTCAACAACAGTACATCAATAAAATATAAAAATTCATCAATTCTAAGCAATGTCAACTTCAAGTACAAGCACTTAACAAGTTTCTCAAAACACTTCAAGAAGCTGAAAATCTAAAGAAGAAGAGTAATAAAACCATATTGGACTGTTGTAATTGCCAAACAAAATTTAATATATATATATATATATATATATATATATATATATATATATATATATATATATATATATAACTAGTTATCGGGTCGGACCTACGAATCAACAGCTTCAAATTGTTAAACCCATTACCCGAACCAAATATAAGCGGGTTTTAACGGCCGAAAGTGATTGATACCGGTAAAAATCGAATTGAATTGGGTGATCGGATTAGCGGATCGACCTGCGTCTATATAAACCCCTAACTAAAATTAAGTTAAAGGATAATCTATTTAGCCTGTAATAAAATACTTCCTAATTTTTATTTATAATCTGATGGAAGTAAGTAACCGCTAAAACTTGATTTCATTAGTCCCACGATACCCATAATAAATAAAAACGTTTTAAATATTTAGGCAGAAGCTAGTGTATAGTGTATACAATAAATGTAGTAAGGGAGATGACCTAACTACCGTGATTACTAATTTCGAGCATTTGATGATGGAAGGCACAGCACAGGGAAGTTTGTTAATTTCAAAGATGCATATTTAAATATGAACATGGGATGCGATATAACGCTCACCCCGCACTCTAAAAAATTCAAAATGTTAAATCATGCTTCTACGACGTCGTTTCCTTCCCTATTACACCTCAATACTACGTCGTTTCACCTAACCGCTCAATCTTCCACTTTTCAGTTTCCCCGCCGGTTGTTCAATCCACCGCCACTCCGGTCAATTCTCCCGGTGAAAGCTACCGCTTCTTTACCACTCTTCGATATCAACGGGGGCAAATGGTACAAATAATTTATCCTCACAAACCCTTGTTTCTTCTTCATTGTTAATTGATGTTAGTTTTTCCACTTGGAACTTCAAATTGAGACTTATATTTTCGAAATTGATGGATCATATACATTTTTTTCTTATCTCGTTGGTTTTCCTTTCATATATCATAGCTATGTTTCAATCCACTTACATAAGCACTTCTTGAGAGACTATTTGAAAGTTGAAACCACTTATATTATGCTCATAGTTATGTTTTCAATTACAACTTATAGTTTTAGAGTTTTTTTTTCTCAAATATCCCTTTTTTGAAAATTTTTACCAAAATGCCTTTAAAAAAGTTTTACTAAAATGTCCTACTTTTTGGGTCTGTTGGTCGTTACGAGGGGTGCGACCTCCTGAAGAGAGGTTTTTTGCAGGCCCAGTGGGAGGTCGCTAGGCGGGGGTGCGACCTCCTACTGGAGGTGTAAGTTTTTTTTTGCCTAGTGTGAGTTTGCAGTGGAGGGATGCGACCAACTGAAGAGGAAACAGGCTGTGGGTGCGACCTCCTACTGGGGGTGTGATTTTTTTTTTCTTTTTCGTTTTGTGTTTTTAAATAATTAATTAATTATAATAATAATACATTAAGAAATAATAATAATAATAATAATACATTAATAAATAATAATAATAATAATAATAATTAATTAATTAATTAATAATTACTAAATAATAATAGTTGTAATAATAATAATAATAATTAATAATAATACATTAATTAATTATAATAATATTAATAATAATACATTAATAATAATAATAAATAATAATAATATGTTAATAAATAATAATAATAACAATCATAATTAATTATTATTATTATAAATGGTGATAATTAAAAATAGAAAATTATATTAAAATTAAAAAAAATACATTAAAAAAGAAAAACACATTAATAGTTGTAATAATTATTGAGATACTTTATTTAAATCTCCTAATAAAGAAAAATATTTTAAATGTACGCGATTGTTGGATTTGTCAGGTATCAATAATCCTCCGTTCATATGTAGGAACAAGATGCTTGTTTTTCCAATTCAGATGCATTTTCACCAATATCGTCAAACGTATCCTTGAACCACTTTAATGTATTTTATTTAAAATTTTAATATAATTTTCTATTTTTAATTATTTTTTATTATCATCATTTTTAATGATAATAATAATAATAATTATTATTATTATTATTTATAAGTAATTAATAATAATAATAATAAATATTATTATTATTTATTAATGTATTATTATTTATTAATTATTATTTATTACAACTATTATTATTATTTTTATTTATTAACGTATTATTATCAATTAATTAATTTATTATTATTATTTATTAATGTATTATTATTATTATTATTAATTAATTATTTAAAAACATTTAAAAACATAAAACGAAAAAAAAAAATCACACCCCCAGTTGGAGGTCGCACCCCCAGCCAGCGACCTCCTGTTGGGCCTGAAAAATTTCCTCTTCAGCTAGTCGCACCCCCCCACTGCGAACTCCCACTGGGCAAAAAAAAAAAACATTACACCTCCTGTAGGAAGTCGCACCCCCGCCCAGCGACCTCCCACTGGGCCTGCAAAAAACCCCTCTTCAAGAGGTCGCCCTCCCCATAGCGACCAGTAGAAAGGCCCAAAAAGTATGGCATTTTGGTAAAGCTTTTTCAAAACGTGGCATTTTGGTAAACTTTTTCAAAAAATGGATATTTAGAAAAAAAACTCTATAGTTTATATTAAAATTGTTTGACTTTATTTTATGATTTTATCTTTTAGGCTAAATACTAGATTTAGTCATTTATCTTTTTATTTTTCCGATTTAGTCTTTTATGTTTTAAATAATTTCAGCGTTACCCTTTAAGTAGGGTTTTATTAAGAAAAAGTTAAAAAAATCTCACTTCTGTGTTCAGAAAAAGTTACCATTTATATTTTGAAAATATTTCAGAAAAATATTCAAAGTTTGTTCTAAGTTTGGTAGTAGGATTAATTTATTAAAACTGAAGCTATGAGATATTTATACTCCATAGACATCACTTCAGATCAGTGATAATCGTTCCTAGAGGTTTGATGAACATATGCAATGATCTAGATGAGAGATTTTTTTAACTTTTTCTTAACGGTACTCTACTTAAAGGGTAACGCTGAAATTATTTAAAAACATAAAGGACCAAATCGGGAAAAAAAAGAAGATAAAGGACTAAATTGTTAACTGAAATTAAATTAAGGGACCACGAGTGGTATTTAACCTATCTTTTATTATAGTATTTTCTTTTTTTTTTTCAACAAAAATTAGAGTGCATAGACATCATATAACAGAAATAACATCCCACAATAAGCACTTATTTGATAAACATTTATCCTATAATCGCTTGATTAAGTGTTTATCTAAACATGTTGCATTTCACATTCAAGCTTCTTTCTTTTTAATTCATATATATTTAAGTAAAATATGTGTTTCATTGCTCTTTATATATCATCAGTTTTGTAATTTCTGACATCTCTCAAATTATCATCATTTTAGAATATAATGTATTTTAATTATTATTTTTCATAATAACCTTATTTGTGGATATCTCAACCTATAATACATTGATTAATATTTCTTATCTACTCTCCCTATGTCTCATGTTACTCTTAAAATTTTCGAAAAAATATTTGCTATATATTGCATCGGACAACTTTAGATGCAATGATTTTATATTGACCTTATCTTTTTGTTTTAACTTTTTATATTGACTATTGAGCAGTTTGGGTAGGATTATTCATTTCTAGCTTGACAGCATTGCTGTGTTAATTTTTTTCAGTATTATATTATTATTGAAATCATGGAAATGGTTAAATTTGTTCATTCTTTAGATCATATATAATATTCTTCTTGCAAGGTTTTTTTTTATTTTGAAGGTTTTTCTTGCAAGGTTGTACTCATTTGCTTTTGTCATTTTACAGCATGAGTGGGTTCTTCGATATTGAACTTCAGGTTCGCGATTATGAGTTGGATCAGTTTGGTGTGGTCAACAATGCCATTTATGCTAGTTATTGCCAACATGGTGAGACCTCTAGAGCTATTACATGTAGATTTTTAGTATCAAAAACTGTTACTTTTATCTGAATTTTATGTTGAGAATTGAGATAACTTTTTTTGGATGGTGTTTTTGAAACCTTTCGTTTTGTATGTATATCTCTTGTAATTGATGTATAAAAATGAAAGCAGTTCTTAATTTTTAACTGTTTGCAAATCTAAATGAAAACTAAAGTTTGACATGGCATAATGCAGACAGCAGTGCCGAGGTAATTTGATGACTTAAGAATCAAAACATTGTTTAGACTCAGTATCTTCAACCCGTTTCTCTAGGAAGAAAAAATAGTTTGATTTATAATCTTGAGCAAATGACCTGAGTTTAGAGTTGCAGACCATACTTAAAATTTCCCGTGTGGTGTCAATAGAAACCTTTTGGTAAGAAACAAAATCAGAGCAGCACAAGCATAAGATACAATGTTGTAGACTCAATAATCATATCAAGAAGGAATGTAATTGAAAAGCAGTCTAAACTTGGTCTAAACCTTGATTCAATGGAGTTATTGACAATGCACGGCTATTTATGGTTTTGTGCTTGAGGTGATGTCTATTAGAACACTATGTAGTGCGCTGCAAGCATTTGATTCAAGTTGATAGTAAAAAATGATACACACTAGTTTGAATAGAATTTTGTAGAAGAAAAAAGAGAGAAAGATGATTCTTATTAATGGGTTTTTCATAATACAAGGTGTTATTTATATGTATTACAGAATTGCTTGCAAAGTAAGCTATACACACAAAGATAACTAACTAACTGACTAAAAACAGTTTTGTAACAACCATTCTAAAGTTGGTAAAAATGGTTATGAATTAAATCTCAACACTTCCCCTTAATTCATAACTGTCAAATACTTATAACACCAAGTTTCTTTCTCAAAAACTCAAATCTGTCAAGTTTTAGAGCTTTTGTAAAATCATCTGCTAACTACACTTCAGTTGGGCAATATTGTACTTCAATCATTCCATTGTTCACTTGCTCTCTAATGAAGTGAAATCTTGTATCAATGTGTTTACTTCTGTCATGTGAGATTGGATTTTTCGCAAGGCTAATAGCTGATTTGTTATCAATTCTGAGTATAAGTGGCTTTATCACTTCACACCTTAGTTCCTTCATCACTGAATCCAGCCATAGTGCTTGACAAGTTGCAAATGTTCCTGTGATTTATTCTGCCTCGCAAGATGAAAGTGCAGTCACTGGTTGCTTCTTTGTACACCAAGATATGGCTGCTTCATTGAACGTGAAAACATAGCCAGACGTACTCCTTCTATCTGTGATGTCTCCACACCAATCACTATCCGAGTATCCAATGAGTTCACTTCCTACACCTTTGCTGCCATTAGGGAATAGCAGAACAAACTCCTTTGTGCCTTTTATATACCTAAGTATTCTTTTAGCAGCTATCAAGTGAGTCTTCCTTGGATCATGCATGAATTTGCTGATTACACTAACTGAGTAGTAGATGTCAGGCCTGCTGTTGCACAGATATCGCAGTGAGCCAACCATTTGCCTGAACATTGTTGGATCGACTCCTTCCTCCTCACTGCACTCATCGATCTTTAAGTTTGTCTCTGATGGATTTGAGACTGAATTGCAGCTATTCATTTCAAATTTCTCAAGCAGCTCACCTATATACTTCTACTGATGCATAATTGTTCCTGTTTTCATCTTCAGAAATTCCATTCCTAAGAAGAATGAGAGTTCACCTAGGTCAGTCATTTCGAATTCAAATTTCAGCTTGTTTTTCACCTTTTCAATCTCTGATGCTTTGCTTCCAGTAATGAGCAAATCGTCCACATATAGGCAGATTATCATGGTTTTTTCTTCACTTGAACTTTGCACATATACACCAAACTCTACTGAACATTTTTTGAAGCCTATTTGAATTAGGAACTGATCGATCCTCTTGTTCCAGGCTCTAGGGGCCTGCTTCAAACCATACAAGGCTTTATGGAGTCTACACACCATGTTCTCCTTGCCTTGTACTTCAAAGCCAGGAGACTGTGACACAAACACAATCTCTTCAAGTGGACCATTTAGAAAGGTTGATTTTACATCTAAATGATAGAGTGACCACTTTCTCTTGCAAGCTAGAGCCACTACTAATCTTATAGTTTCAAGCCTTGCAACTGGAGCAAACACTTCATTGTAATCAATACCATGTTTTTGTAAGAAACCTCTAGCCACCAGCCTAACCTTATACTTTGAAATTTTTCCATCAGGATTTAATTTCAGTTTGAAGACCCACTTCACATCTATTTCTTTTTCTTATCTGGCAAGTTAACTAGCTTCCATGTTTGATTCTTCTCAATTGATTGGAGTTCTTCCATCATAGCTTTCTTCCATACATCTATCTTCAGTGCTTCTTTATAATTGAGAGGTTCAGAGTCTGCTAACAATGCAAAGTGAATGATATCACCTTCATCATTTACTGCATTATCATAAATCACTTCACAGTCATTCAGCCTGCTTGGAACTTGTCTGATTCTTTGAGGTCTCACAGTTGCTGCCACTTCTTCTGGTTCACCTGCATCATTATTGTTCACTTCTTCATTATCTGATTCATCACTTGAATCAGGATAAATGTAGCTTTGTTGATTTTCTTTGTTGTATACTAGTTCCTCTTCCCATTTCCACTTCTCAGTCTCACTCATAATTACATCCCAGCTGATATGCACCTTTTGAGTTATAGGATTATAAAGCTTATAGGCACATGTAGGATGATAGCCTATAGGTATCATAATTTCACTCTTATCTTCAAGCTTGCTTCTCCTAACATCTGGTATATGTTTATAGCACAATGAGCCAAAGTCCTTGAGATGCTTCACACTAGGCTTTCTTCCACACCAAGCTTTCTCTGGAACCTTCAGACTTAGCTTTTTTGTAGGACATTTGTTTAAAATGTAAGCAGCTGTAATGACTGCTTCACCCTAGAACTTGTGTGGTAAGGTTTTCTGCTTGATCGTGCTTCTTGCCATATTCAGTATAGTTATGTTTCTTCTCTCAGCAAATCCATTGTGTTGAGGTGTATATGGAGCTATCACTTCATGCACAATACCTTCACTGACATAGAAAGCTTCAAATTCTTTTGAGGTGTATTCTCCTCCACCATCAGTTCTCAAGATCTTAATTGATTGGTTACTTTCCTTTTCTATTAAGTTCTTGAATTTCCTGAATACCTCTAAGGCTTCACTCTTATGCTTAATTGTATACAGCCACATCATCCTTGTAAATTCATCAACAAATGTGATGAAGTATCTGCTTCCCTCCAATGAAGATACTTCAAAATGACCACATATATCAGAGTGGACTACTTGTAGTGCTGCACTAGCTCTTTTAGGTGCTTCAGACACAAATGGGAACCTACTTTGCTTACTTTTCACACATACTTCACAAATAGTTTTTCTGACATTCAGCTTTGGCAGACCATACACCAGTTCTTTGGAATTCAAGTCACTAAGACTTTCAAAGTTTAGGTGACCATACCTCTTGTGCCATAAGCCTTCAACATCTTCACTAACTGCTGCAGACAAGCACATCATTTTCTCACTTGAGATGTTGCATCTGTAGGTTCTATTTTTTGACATGCTTGATTTGAGCACCAAATTCTTCTTTGCATCAAACAATTTCAAGGAGTCACCATCCATAGTCATTGAGAATCCCTTCTCCACCATTTGACCAATGCTCATGAGATTACACTTCATCTCATGAACATACATTACATTTGCAATAATGATTCTTCTGCCATCATTGCTCTTGATCACTATATTTCCACTACCTTCGGCCATAAGATTTCTATTGTCAGCCAGTTTGATGCTCGTTTTCTTGCTAGTATCAAAGCTTGTCAACCATTCTCTATGTGATGTCATGTGGTTTGAGCATCTAGAGTCAAGAAACCACTCTTCATTCTTAATCTTCCCATCACTGGTAGTAGCCATCATCAACACTGTACTGGAATCATCTCCATGAGCCAGATTTGCTTCTTCATCAGTCTTTTGATCTTTCTTGAACCAACATTCATCAGCAAAGTGCCCATATTTCTCACAGTTGAAGCATTGCACTTTACTTTTGTCAAAATCCATCTTCTTGTTCTGTCTTTTGCCAAAGCCTCATTTCCTTGAAGATTCAGCTTTGTCTTCAATCTTGTTCTTACCATTGTTGGACCAATTTGCTTTTCTCTTTCCCTTTTTCTTGAAATCCTTCTGATTTCCCTCCTTCTTGGTAGTTTGAACTTGAAATGCTTGTTGAACTGATTTTTCAGAACTTCTATCAAGCACCAGGAGCTCATGTGCTTCCAATGAATTTTGCAGCTCTTCAATTTTCATATTTTTCACATCCCTTGCTTCTTGAATAGCTACAACTATGAAATCGAATTTTAGACTTAAAGATCTCATCACTTTTTCTACTACCATCTGATCTGTAATGTTCTCCCCACAAGTTCTCATTTGATTGACTATGGCAGTTAATTTTAGAAGTAATCACTTACTTTCTGATCTGTTTCCATCTGCATCATCTCATACTTTCTTCTATAGGATTGTAACTTCACTTGCTTCACCTTTTCTCCTCCAGTGTGATAGTTTTCTAAGATGTCCTATGCTTCTTTTGATCTTGTTGCTTTAGAAATCTTCTCAAAGTGCCGATTGTCAACATTCTGCTGAATGTAGAACAAGGCTTTGCAGTCTTTCCTCTTGGCTTTCTTGAATGCAGTCCTCTGTGCATCAGTTGGATTCCCTACCAAGTCCTCATAGCCATCCTGCACAATTTCACTCACTTCTTGTGCTCCAAATAAAGATTTCATCAAGGCACTCCATCGATCCCAGTTCTTGCCATCAAGAACTAGAATATTTGATCCAAAACCATTGCTATTCATTATGCCTATCAAGAATCTATCACTCAATGTTTCCCTTGATGGAACCCCTCACTTTTCACTCGTGTTTCCCTTGATTGAACCAAGCTCTAGATGCCAATTGTTAGAACACTATGTAATGCACAACAAGCATTTGATTCAAGTTGATAGTAAAAAATGATACACACTAGTTTGAATAGAATTTTGTAGAAGAAAAAAGAGAGAAAGATGATTCTTATTAATTGGTTTTTCACAATACAAGGTGTTATTTATATGTATTACACAATTGCTTGCAAAGTAAGCTATCCACACAAAGATAACTAACTAACTAACTAACTAAAAACAGTTTTGTAACAACCATTCTAAAGTTGGTAAAAATGGTAATGAATTAAATCTCAACAATGTCTAAACCTTTCAATTTTGAAGGGTCAAATCAAAACTTTTCTGTTCAAATTTGGAGGCAATCTTAGTTTTTTTAGTTATTCACACTGTTAGTTTCTTTTTTATCTCTAAATGTTGTACATATGGTATTTTTTATATCATGGCTTTGCTTTTAAATGTTTCCCCCTTTTTCTTGATCTCTTTTTTTTGGTCAGAGGTTTACCCTTAACAGGATACTGAATTGAATTAATGTTTAATTGAACATTTGCAAATTTTGTAATGTATTGTTGTGAATTTTTAACTATTTAATACTTTTCGTTTTAGATGTATTAACTGATCATTTATACATAAAAATGTCTTCATAAGGTCGTCATGAGCTTTTTGAAAGCATTGGTATTAGTTGTGATGCCATAGCTCGCAATGGTAATGCATTGGCAGTATCAGAAATGTCCATCAAATTCCTTGCACCTCTAAGAGTAAGTCACGCCAATTTTGTTGGTCATTTGTGTTTGTTAGGTATAAATACTCTAAAAGGATATGACATATTGTATAAGCATAGATCTGTTTGCCAAACTTTGTTCTGATTTTAAAAAACTTGCAACCAGAGTGGAGACAGATTTGTTGTAAAGGTTAGGATTTCAGGCACTTCAGCGGCCCGCATGTACTTCGAACACTTCATCTATAAGCTACCAAACCAAGAGGTCTATTTACAATTTTCCATTACTTACAGTTTACTTTTTATTTTACCTTCTTTGAAAATATTTATTGATATTTGGTGAATTTCATGACAGCCTATTTTGGAAAAATGGGCCACGGCAGTGTGGCTCGATAAAAACTATCGTCCTACTAGAATTCCAGCAGATCCAAAGTCTAAACTTTTTAAATTTATTCGTGGTGTGGACTCTTAATGTATCTTTCAGATGGACATTTGATTGATAGAATCTCTGAGAAAGTAAATTGTTTCTGTACTTGGCTTCAATTTGGCATGTGGGTGGGCTAGGAGGTAGCACAGTTCTGTAATTGAGAGTCCAATATTTTTAAATAATAAAAACTCTAGTTTAAATTACATTTCTAGCAAGATTAAACAGTTTAGCTTCTTTTTGCTTAGTAAAAAAACATCATAAGAATTTTTTTTTTTTTATTGTTGGTATGAATCTGAAGGCTCTTTCGGGCTTTATCATGGGTAAGGGTATTGATGTTGTAGGAATTTGATTCAGATTGCACCGAAATATGAACACCAAAACTGACAAATAACACCAGAAAAATATTAAGATGATTAGAGCCAATGTTGCCCAATCATCTTAATCAACAGCCACACTTTATTGAATTTTCTTTTGTGAATGAATTACAATATTCTCGTAATTACAACAAATTATTTATAGTAATAGGACTAATTAACTAACGGCATTCTAACTCTAAGCAAGAGTAAAAGCATAACAGTTACAACTAAATTATAGTTGACTAATCCAATAACTAACAGATGCGAAGTTGTTCAAAAATATTGGACAATGTGAACTAAGTGAAGAATTTAAACATTATATGAAGGAAATATCTTGAAGAAGTGAATGTTCGAATGGAATTTATGACTTGATACGATAATAGTGATTTCTTTTATAAAATAGAGACTGTAAAGTTTGTCATATGTTGTGTAATTGTTTTCTATGAAATATCGTAACTTAACCCTTTTTTTTATAGAATGTTGTAATGTAACTTGTATATGCAATTTTCCAAAAAAATTGTCTGCTTAAACATTTTTTGTCAATATGAGTGACATTTCTGAAACATTTTGAGTTTCTTTCATTTTGCACTGGTCGTTGTGTTTACATTCACAATCTTTCTTTCTGCATTTATCAATATTTGCATGAAAATTGTCAATTTCTCACCAAGGAACCAAGTCCAACACGTGTCTGTACATGAAGAGCATAGGTTAAGGTCCTAATATTGAAAATGAAAATTCTCAAGGGTACTTTTCCCCATCAGGACTTGGTATGCTACCAACCAAATCTTGTTGTAGGTTATTTTTCAAAACAGTGGACTCCATATCCCCTCCCACAAATCCCATATAAATGCATCTTGATGAAAAACAAAAAATTGTGTTCATAATCGAGGACGAGAATTAATGAAGTGACACCCTTAAATTTGAAGAATGTTGACTCCACCTATCAAAAGTTAAAATCACCCCAATACCTAGAGAGCAAAACAACTTACCTAAGATCCTCTCTAAACTCACTTGTTGAAGAATAAATGGGGGAAATGTGAAATTTCGGATGGTTGAAGTAGTGATAGATTCTCTTGATGTAGTATGGGACAATTGTTGCACAACAAATTATTTTAAATGGATGATACTTAATAATTACATTTTTTTTGCCTCCATAAAAAATAGTTGCCGCTCACATACCAAATATTTTGTAAAGTAATAAGAGAGAAAAAATTGGTACTAACTATGTTTACACATCCATTTAATTATTACCGATCTTCCAAGTTCTAACACTAAACATATTAGAAATTTATCCCAAAAAAGTATGGTAGGTGGATTAATTTGAGAAAAGGTGAATGTGTTTGGGTAGAAGATGAATGGGTTGTTCATGTTGGATTTGATTTTTCAATTCAATCTTATTTACTTTTTTTTTTTATCTCGGCTTAGTCAGCAAACCAAATGACACATAACTTTAATTTAATGTTTTTTCAATTAAACTTATGAAAAAGACCAAAGTGACTAACAAAACTATATTTAAGGGACCAAAATGAATCAAAAATTAATTACGGGATCAAAAAGAAACCTGAAAAAAAGATAAGAGACCAAAATGAGACTTATTAATCTAATTATGAAAACACATTTGTACATGGTGCAAGACTTACCTCACTTGTACAACGTTGAATTGACCTAAAATTTTATGAGTTTTTGTAAAAAAAAATGATAACATTGTTGACATTTTAAGACATAAATGATCAAATTATTACTTAAAATTAAATAAAAAACCAAATTGATCGGATAGAAGAAAAAGATAAAATATTGAAATGTTATATGAAATTAAGTTAAGAGACAACCGAAGATATTAGGTTTAAAGAATATTTTACAACATAAAGTACAAATACGAACTAGATGTGTAACACCCCGATTTATAACAGCGCGGTTGTTTTTTTTTTTTCAAAACTAAATTGATAAAATACCAAAACGTAGCACAAACGGCAAATGTCATAATTAATTTCATCATAATTATAACAAATTAAATAGGTTTTTAAGGCGATAATCCAAAATATCCAAATATAAAATACCCGGCTAAAAAGTTTGTTTCAAAAACATAAGTTCCCTTTTTACAACAACAACTTTGAAATAAGAAAGGGAAAATAAATAAAATTCTTAATTAAAGCCCTAAGCTGATCATTAATCTAACTGAGGGTGACTAGGTACAGAAAAATCCACGAGCGGCATCAAGCCCCACTGCTTTCGATCACTATGCTACGCCTTCGACGATTCTGATTCTCATCTAAATAACAAATATCACATAGCATTTAAATTTTAAATGCACCAAATAACCTTTCAACTTAGCATGCATCTAGAAAGAGTTTTCATATGCCAAACATGCATAATCAAAGTTGAAAAATGATGTTTTTAACAAAACTGCACTGTTGTATTCGAATACAGCATATCTGTATTCGAATACAACATTTTTTCACCAGTCAGAGGAAAAAATAGCACAACTGTATTCGAATACAGACTTGTCGTATTCGAATACAGATGTGAAAACAGTGAAAAATCCTGCACTTTTTGTATTCAAATACAACCTCCTCGTAGTCGAATACAAGTGCGAAGTCAGTGGCAAAAATTTGATATTTGTAATCAATTACAACATCCTCGTAGTCGAATACAAGTGCGAATTCACAAGTCAGTAGCAAATACAGCATATCTGTATTCGACTACGACCCTGTTGTATTCAAATACAACTGTAAAAATGGCAGATTTTTAGTTTTGAAAACATTTCGAAATCATTCTAACACTTTCAACACCAAGTCAATGAATCACAAACATCAAATACGGCACAATCACTAACAACAATCAAGTATGTATATACAACCATTACAATACATCAAACATGACTCACGTGCCAAACACCCCAATGCAATCCGTATGTGCAAATGCGCATGATTCCGTAGAACCAAAAACTCTCCTCGAGAGGCGTAAGTCGTAATTGTACTGCCTATCACAGGCCTAATACAAATTACCAAGGTGACACCTATCACAGGCTCGCACAACTTACTCAAGTGTAGCCTATCACAGGCCTTACACATCAAATTCCAACAAAACCCTTCACGAGGGGCGTAAACCGTAATTGCACTACCTATCACAGACTTAGTACAAATTACCGAGGTGCCACCTATCACAGGCCCGCACAGTTTACGAAAGTGTAGCCTATCACAGGCCTTACACTTTAAGTTAAATCCTCGTAAGGATAAGATGGACCAACTATTGCAGGGAACCATCCCGTGACCCATCATTGACACCACCTAACTTTGAGGCCCATCGCGGTCACCACACGCTATGAAAATGCATGAGTATGCTCTGACTCTTTCACCACAACATTACGTAAATGCAGTTATTAAAATATTCATCTTTTTTTAATACTCATTTAACAATAATGGTTTTCAAACACATCACAGAGTATACTCAAACAGATATTCCTCATATCACATGAAATTTAATTCACAATTCACATTAAATTCATATCACAATCTATACCACTTTAATCAATTCATTTTCCACAATACCACACATAAATTTCATCACACAAATTCCAAATATTATTCATGAACCCATCAACCCTTCCAAACATGAATCACCACAACCCACACCTCAAACACATTAAATTCAACTTCCACAATTTCACCCATAAACGTATTAAATTCATTTCCCACAAAACTACACCTCAAACTCATCAAATTTATTTTCCAAAATTTTCAACCATAAAACACCAAATCAAAACTCCAAATAGTTAAACATAAACCACCAAATGTCTTTTCCATAACTTCACATATAAGGTCCAAAATGCAACCTAAAAATTTGGAAGGAGCCCTTACCTCAACGCTAGCTCTAACAACCGATTACGGCACTGTGATTAAATTTTGGTAAAACTTCGCTCGCGTCGTCACTACGAAAACTAGCTCACTAGCACCGCAACGTGGCAAGAAGCAACTTTCCCTTCTGTCACTTCGCGGAAGGAAGCTTAGATCTAGGTGAAAAGTGAGGTTTTGTGTTAAGTGGTTTTGAAACCCACCAACACTCGGTTTCCTTAACGAACTGAGGAAGAAGAAATCGTAAGGCTGAGAGAGAAAATGTTTTCCCCTTCTTGTGACTATATATATATATATATATCTTACTAACTCACCAACCTTATATATATATATAATTAAATCAAACTAACAAATTTCTAAATACACAAACACACATCTCAAACTATTTTGATAAAAATATCTACTCTCGTTGCTGCTTAATTGACAGATAAAATTTTCAGCAACCAAAGATATTTTTAACAAAACAGCCCGATATCAATTTCTTCGCAACATAAATAACTTATTCTTCGACGAATAATTTTAACAGGATATATATATATATATATATAATGAACATATAACAACCTACGATAAAATATGCTTTTGGTACTTAATTCACAAAATGAATTAAAATTGAGCTAAATGCCTTAAAAATTTAACACCAAATATACTAAAATTACATAATTTAGAGTTTAAAATTTAGAGTCTTACAAGATGGACCAAACCAAACTCGGGGTAAGGTGAAGAAAAATTAAAACTTTTCAAGAAGCAATGGATAAATTAAAAGAAAAGCTTGAAAACCTCTAGACGTGAATCACATTCAAGCCAAAGAGATTTATAGCATTTTTGGGATAGCGTTGAGAGCACTATTATCGCGGCCCAATGCCAAATTCAACTTGATATTAAGAAGAAAATTTTACCATGTACCCCCTCAATTATCCGTGTGCCCCAAAATATAAAGGAAAAAACTAAAATACCTCAATATATTAAAAGTGGCCATTATTCTCATTTCTTCATTTCAACATTTCCGGAACACAAGTGAGTGTCAAAAAATTCTTTTTTTTATAAATTTTTTTTCAAGTTTTCCGGTACACAACTTCAACTCTAGAAAACTTGAAAAAAGTTTTCCGGTACAGAACATGGTTTCCGAAAATCATTTTTGAAGTTTCCCGGAACTACCGGAAAATTTATTTCAACTTTTCCAGAATGCTTACACTACCGACAAACTTAAATGTGACATTTCCGGTAGTTGTTTGATTTTTTATTTATTTATTTAATATTTTTTAAATTAATTTTTTTGTTTTAATATTTTATTCCATTACTATTTATTTAATTCATTTTATTTTAACTAATTTTTTTTAGTGGGTAGGGGTGCGAGACGTAGAGACGGAAAAATTGTAGGAAGAACACGTGACATTGAATCTTCATCGTCTATGGATGCTGCTCTGAAAAGGGTTCGTCCGACAGCATCTCGTAGAAGACAACGAGTTATAATAGAGGATGATGACCTGGGAGAGGAGGCTCATATATCTATCCTTGAGGAGGATCAAGTGGTACACGAGGATGATTAGATACATGAGGAGCATCAGGAGGTACCTGTACAGGAGGAGGGACATGTACATCAGGAGGGTGAGGGTGAGCTGACACGGTATCCTAGAGGACCGTATGATCTGTCAGTTCTTACTCGATACCAGCATCACGTGTCTGCAAGATTGTGGTTTGATCAAGTAAGTTAAATTAATTATTATTTATGGTGTATTAAAAATATTTAAATTAATTATTATTTATGGTGTATTAAAAATATTTAAATTAATTATTATTATGGTGCATTAAAAATATTTAAATTAATTATTTTTTATGGTACATTAAAAATATTTAAATTAATTATTATTTATGTTCTATATTTAATTTGAATATCATACATTTTATTTGTATGCAGGGGCGACTAATGCTAAAAATTGTTGCCCGTGGAAAAAAAATTGCAACAATTTACTCCACCCGTTCTCCCGCACTATAGTGGGGGAGTCTGAAACTGATTGACAACAGCTTGATTTCTGCTTTTGTGGAAAGATGGCATCTAGAGACTTCGTCATTTCACATGCCATTTGGTGAAATGACGATTACTCTGGACGATGTTGCCAATTTGTTAGGCGTTCCTATTAGGGGTGAGTTCTACACTCCACCACCTGAGCTAGATAGAGTAATGACATGTAATCTTGTCATTACTTTATTAGGGGTGCCTTATGAAGAAATATGGGAGGAAACAAAAAAAACCAAGGGTGCACATTACATACTAGATTGGCTGAAAGAGGTATTCAAAAGGCAGTGTGCAGCCCAACAATTTGATTGTGCTGCTCGGACATATTTGCTGAATCTAGTAGGGAGTACTATCTTCGTAGATAAGAGTCATACACTGGTCGATGCAAAGTATCTTCCTCAGTTCAGAGATTTAGACGGTAAGTAGATACACTTGGGGTAGCGCTGCACTAGTAGTCCTTTATGACTATCTGTCTGATGCCAGCTGTTACGACACCAAACAGTTATGTGGATACATGTCTCTACTCTAGGTATTAACTAATTATGATTATTATTAATTGTTATGGTTTTTAATTATTTATTTTTATGTTTAAAATTAATTGATTTATTTTTATTTGCAACAGTGTTGGATATACGAATATTTTTCAAATATTTGTATAAGAGGTGACAAGGTTGTTGGCGTTCAGTGCATTGCTCGTATGAATAGATGGAGCTACAAACAAGGCAAACACAAGATTCCTGAGTACAGACGTATGATTGACGCACAAACACCTGCTTAAGTCATATGGAAACCATGGGAGAATCATAGGGATGTCGTTTCTTTTGATGATATCGTGTTATACACTGGTCACCTCCGACTATGCAGCACAATAGTGGCATATCTACCAGAGAGGTGTTTGAGACAGTTTGGGTATATTCAACATATTCCACCACTGCCACTTCCAGCTCTTTCTAGATTAATTGATGCAGATGTGGAATCGTTGGGATATGTGACCCCTGTCACCGAGATATTTCACAGGATCCATCCAGCTACGTATCCATCTGAGTGTCAGGAGGGATATTTGGAATGGTTCTACCGGATACCTCATCCACTATTAGTGCGACTAGGGGGTGTATCCCAAGTCCTAGATTTTGGTGTCCCGACCACCGCTGTAGAAGGTTGTACTTCACAGCCATCTATCCTACAACAGATCGGTGATCTTATACAGCAGATGTTGGATGTACATGAAGCTAATCCAGATGATGACTTGTATATTCACTTTTATAAAGCTTTGTATTTAACGCGGCGTCACACTTGTTAGTAGTTACATTTAAAAACATTGTGCTTATGAATTTTAATGTTAGTTTGTTTTCATATCCATCTATGTTTAGCATTATTGTTATGTCGTTTACTTTATATTATCTGTGATGAACTATAACGAAAATAAAATAAATAAAATACAAGATGAAATATAGCGTCAGTAAACTAAAATTAAATAATTACAAGTGATTTTGTATAAGTTTTAAAGCATTAAGCTTCATCTAATGACATTGCGTCTACGGGTTCTTTAAGTGGATTTTGTGTAACACGTGGCAAATGACCTAATAAATACCCCCAATATTGTAGACGCCCTGTATATGGTATCGCCCAAGAAGTTGTTTCATCGGTGCGATATTGCTTCCAACCTGGTGCAATGTCTGGCATTGGAAATCCATCTTTCATCTTTAACTGCAAATAAGATAATTTTACCAGAACCCATTGATTTTCATCAACAAAACCAATACATATCATACGATCATTTTTTGTCAATCATGAATGTGAACCCCTCATAGGAAAGAAAGTCATAGAAAATGTCTGACCAAATGTGACGAGAATAATATTATATGTTGTCGCTATCACGTAACCCATATCAGGTATGGACATCCATTTATCTATTGGTTGAAGACCTAAGCTTGTTATCTTCAATGAATCTCTTACTTCTCTAATGCGTCCTGGGAACAGTCTATCATATGAACTTATATGAGAAGCAATCTCCTGGTCCAAACTATTGCGGACCAAAGACCAAGACTCATCACCGTGTCCAAGCGATGATGCAATAGCGCGGCAGCCACAATTTCTATATGCTATCACATCAAATATGTCATCAATGTATAGTTGAATAACATCAGGAAATTGTCTCAAAAACAAATGTCTCTTCTTTGATAATTGAGGGGGTTGTTTCTTTGATGAAACAAAATGTCTCTTCTTTGATGATTGAGATGGTTGGGAACCAACATCTTCACATTATGTTGCATTAACATGCTCAAAGTAAGAAGGGTCTTGATATACAACATATCCATCCGGCTTCTTACCCTTACTCTTCTTCACCCGTCCTTTGGTTTTAACTTTTTGAGGTGGTGGACACATTGAACTTGGAGTTGGAAAAGCAAGTTCACACACCTTATTCTTCAACACTATTTTTCCTATAAACGTTTCCATAAGGGATTCATCTCAGTAGACATATCCAACTCTGATCCATCTTCTGTGTCTAAGTTGAGTTAACATTCCATGCTTAATTTTCTCTATTGAATATGCACAGAATCTAGAGGAATTGGTTAAACCATCAATTTATATTGTGTCAATTCACAAGCACAAGGTAATCTGTATGTTCTTCTGAGAGTGCACTCACATACATATTTGTCAGTATCCACCAACTCAACTTTCTCGTATTCTTTAGTAATACGTCTTTGAGCTTTTCTTGATACAAATGTATTCAATCTCTTATAAAATGGATTTATGTGTTCATGTTCTTCATCATAGAAACTTTTCTAAAACGAGCGCCTGATTTTTTTATGTTGCTACCTTATCAGTTTTGTTCATAGCCTCCCAACATTTACACATGTCACCCATGCTATGTTCCAACATTAACTTCAATTTCCAAAGAGTTGACTCAACCCTATCATTACATGTAAATTGTTACCATGGAGCAATCCAACAATATATAATAAAATTACAAAGTCGAAATTTTAGAGTCATGTGACATACCTGTTAGTCGTTGTGTTCCCCAAATGCATCACTCAATTTGTCTATGCTTCAACAAACCTTTCCTTATGAGGAGTCAACCAAATTTCTTTCACATAGTCAACAAACACTTTATTTTCGACACATAATTGCTCAAACATTTGCAAGCGCATGATATACTATTTTTCATGACTGGAATACATAATGTCTTTCCACATATTCAATACTAACTCTTGTTTATCCTTTAAGACATATTGCTTGCATTTTGCTCCAACATTTTTTGTCGATATGAAATCGACAAAACAAATTAACAACATGTGGAAATACAATACCAACTGCTTTCATTAACGCAAGATCTATGTCTGTCAATATTACATCAAGAAATTTGTTTTGTGTAACAAACAGTTCTCTTAGCCTCTCTAATGCCCAACAAAAGTTTTCTTCCAGCTCACATTTCAAATAAGCAAATCCAACTACAAATATCATTTCTGTTGATGTCATACCAACAATTTCAAGTAATGGCATTCTGTATTTATTGGTTTTGTAAGTATTTTCCATAATCAATACAATTGGAAACAAATTCAAAAACGTCACTGAATCTAGATGCGCTTTGTAACAGCCCGTTTTTTTTATTAAAAAAAAAACTAAAATTCATAAATCAAGATGGAAAATAAATACTTTTGGATAAAATATTTAATCCGTATCACAACGACAAAAGTCAACAATAATTATAAACAGCGCAAACGGTTTTGAAATGAAAATCCAAAGTATTTAAAACAAAAAAATACATCGGGGCTATGAGACATATCCAACGTAGCTCATACCCCTGGGGTATTCTCGCCAGACACCTGTACAAAAGCACTGCCCCAAGAATTTTAACTTCCCCACGTCACATCAAAAAGTGGTACAAGGACCCATCAAAATAAAAGTCAAGCTAACAATATATGTTATAGATACAGTCTTCCAAAATGAAACAAATACAACCACAAAAGAAAGACGTCTAGCTCCTATACAACCATTTAATCTGATCATGCCACAAATAAAAACTAACAACCCGGGTGATTCCCACGTGTTCCGCAAAAATCCTTCTGACACAGCCACAATCAGGTAAGACTAATTGTGTTCCCAACTCCAGGGTACTAACCGGTAGGACAGTCGTGATCCTCATCTGAGGGCAAAGTCTAGATTTCCACAACAATTGTAAAGGTCACCAACCGAAATTAACAAATATCACGTAGCATTTAAATTTTAAATAAACAAAATAACCTTTCAACTTAGCATACATCTAGAAAGGGTTTTCATATGCCAAACATGCATAATCAAATTTGAAATATGAAGTTTTTAACAAAATTGCATTGTCGTATTCGAATACATCATCATTGTATTAGAATACATTGCTATTTCATAAGTCAGTAGCAAAATTGAATATATGTATTCGACTACACACTGCTTGTAGCCGAATACAACTGCTAAAATTTGCAGATTTCAGTTTCAAAAACATTTCACAATCATTCAACACTTACCACACAAAGTCAATCAATCACACTCATCAATTACGGCACAATTACAAACAACAACCAAGTATGTATATACAACCATCACAGTATATCAAACATGACTCGCGTGCCAAGCACCCTAATGCAATGCGTATATGCAAATGCACATGATTCCAGAATACCAAACCAAAACCCTCCTCTAAGGGGCGTAAATCATAATTATATGGTCTCTCACAGGCCAATACTAATTATCAAGGGGCAGTCGCTCACAGACTAGCACGATTTACTAGAGTGTAGCCTATCACAAGCCTTACACTGTTTTCTAGAGTGCAATCGCTCACAGATCAACACATTCTAGAGTGCAATCTCTCACAGATCACCACGACGCGATAATCCTCGTAAGGATAAGATGAACCAACAAATCACATGGCATCATCCCGTGTCCCATCCGGTCACCACTATCACCATAGCCCATCCGGTCACCATGTACTATGAAATGCATGAGCATACTCTGACTCTTTTCCCCATTTTTAATACTCATTTAACATTAATGAGTATTGAAATTCAACACAGAGCATACTCAAACATATTTACTCATAATCCCGCAATTCACATCAAACCACATCAATTCATTTTTTCACACAATCCACACATAAAACACATCTCAAAAATTCATAAAATTAATTATGAACACATTAATCACACCAAACATGAATCACCACAACCCACGCCTCAAACACATTAAATTCAACTTCCACAATTTCACCCATAAACACGTTAAATTCATTTTCCACCAATCTACACATAAAATACATCTCAAAAATTCATAATATTAATTATGAACAAATCAATCACACCAAACATGAATCACCACAACAACATTAATATATCAGAGTTCTTCCCACCGCTAACTCGGTGCCAACGGTCTCGGTTCCTTTTCGAGACTCAAGGAGCTAACTACATAAACATAAATATTTATAACAATTTGTTCACAACTAAAATTTATCCAACCACAAAAAAATTCTCAAAATTATATCTTTTTCACACACCAAACTTTTACAACCAAATAATATACATTATTTAGTTAAAACTAAATAAAACAAATATTGTCCAACTCACACATACGAACACTCGACTATTAAAGCACCGAAATTTTGAGTTAATAAAATACTCTAAACTTTTTCTTTTAAAAATTTGAACTTCAGTTCAAACTCATTTATTTGAAAATAACTAAATACGTAACTCAAACACGTAAAAAATCAAATTTTTTTTTAACCATTACTAACAAAATCAACCACATTAATCACACATATAGAGTCCCTATATGCAAACTAAAAAATTTGGAAGGAGCCCTTACCTCAACGGTAGCTCTAACAACCGATTATGGCACCGTGGTTAATTTCGGTGAAAACTTCGTTCGCGACGCCGCTTCCAAAGTTGGTTCACTAGCACTGTAGCGTGGAGAGGAGTAACTTTCCCTTCTGTCACTTCTCGAATGGATGCTTAGATCTAGTAAATAATTGAGGATTTGTGTTTGTTTATTTATAAAAACACCAACACCATTTCTTAGTTTCTTGAAACTGCAAGAAGAAGAAAGAAAAGGAAGCAGGCGAGGAGCATAGTTCTGTTTTCCTTTCTCGATTTCTCATAGATATATATTATTAAAACCAATCCACAAATATCTAAATACTCTTACACACATCACTTCACTCGCATCTCAAACTATTTTGATAAAAATATCTACTCTTGCGCAACTCAATTGACAGGTAATACTTTCAACAACCAGAGATATTTTTAGCAAAACCGTCCGATAATAAATTCTTCGTAACATAAATAAATTATGTCTCACCAAATAATTTTAAACGGTCTCAAAAAGATATTTTTGGCATTTAACACACAAAATACCAATAAAATTGGCTAGAAAGCCTCGGAATTCAACATAAAAATACATCAAAATACAAAAAGTGCAAATTAAAACTAAGGGTCTTACATGCCCAAAAAATATCTCTCATAACATCTGAGTCTTCACGTTTTCTATTCCAACACACATATTTTGTATCTTCAATTAACTTGAATAAATGTTGCATATGTCCTATTACCTCTCACGTGCAATCGAATCATACTTCTCTGTTTATATATTTGTGAGATCTTAGTAACATTGTTCTTATCTCGGTCTTGCAATGAGTGTAATATGTGTCTCGGTGCAACATTATATTTTGTTAAGTCATGAACATGTTTTTTTTTCTTCTTCATCTAAGCGTCCAACAAATGCATGCCCCTCCAAAGTATTAGGTAATTCATGGTTGTGAACTCCACAAATTACTTTAATTGTCCATCCTAAACCATCTTTTAATGATTTTGATCTAAACTTGAAAGGACAACCACATTTTTTTTTTGTTGAACTTCGAGTTGAACTATCAACACACTTGTATTTTCCTCCTTTGTCACAACCTAATATTAATTTATTTCTCCTCCCTTTCTCTCTTGTCTCTATATCTGATCTTCTGATGATAACAGTAACTTTATTTTTTATACCGATTTCTTTAGCCCAATTCACAACAACGTCCCTTGTATCAAATATCTGATATAAAATATAAAATAAATTATAATTAATCACAAATAATATATTTTTACAATATTAATATTAATTATAATTATTCATACCTGATCTGTGTAAAAAATGTTTGTAGTATCGACGCATGTTTTATCCAATAATAGTAGCGGTTTATCCATATCTGTTAACATTTATAAAAATTAATAAAATTAAAAAAAAAAATAAAAAAAAAAGAGTGTACCTGAAATCTTGTCTATGAAGTTTTCCGGAAACACCTTTTGTACCGGAAATCATGTCTATGAAGTTTTCCAGTAGTACCAATTTTTCAATTGTGTACCGGAAATCTTTTTTAAGTTTTCCGGTAAAAACCCTCTGTACCGGAAAACTTGTAAAAAGTTTTCCGGAAGTGGTGTGTACCGGAATTCTTTTAAATAGTTTTCTGGATGTTACCGAAAAACTTTTACCTACTGGAAATCTTTTTTACTGGCTCCGGAAATGATGAAATGGTAAAAAAAAATGTAATTTTGAATTGGTAAAATAGTAAAATAAAATTAAGAGTATATTTGGCATTTTCATAAATTTGTGGGGGTATAAGTATAAAAGTGGGAGTATAGTGTCAATTTTTCTATTAAGAAACTACAAAATGAAGCTTAACCGTAAACTTATAGCCACAAAGGAGACTTTTCCAAACACATGTTTAATAAGCTATTCTTGAAAGCAATTTCAATAGATGTTAAAAATAATGATAGTTGGGAGAATAATTTGACATGATTCCCTACCAAAGCTTACCGGAAAGAATCTAAGTTAATGCATTGATCCTGGAATCTAAATTAATGAATACAGTGCCATATAGTCAAAATTGTTGATGTAATTTCAGCCGAAATAACATCCTTCAATTGAGAGTTACGAACCAAGATCCCAAATGAGCAAAAAATGTCCAATATAGAATAACTAGTGTAAATGATCCGTCTAATATAGAAGTTTCCTCAAAATAGTTGCAAAGGATTCAAACTAACACAATTGCACAACATTTCTTTCTAAGATTCTCATTAGTTTAGCATAACAGCTTTACTAATTGAAGTCAGTAGTGTAATTCCCATGCCATCATCAGTTAAAGGAGAGAACATTGTGCTGAAGTGACAATCTTCTTATCAGAGACATTACATGTCCAAATGAAATTGTTAATCTATTTGTCAACCGTCTTAAGAAGGAAATGAAGTATGATAGAAAATTTACTCAATGATCTTGATATTATGACTCTTACTATACCATAAATTTCTATAAAAGAGTAAGAAATCATACTCCTATAATGCATATTTCCTCTGTGTTCTTGGTCTCTTTTGAATTGTTCTACCCTATTTCCTTCTTGTATCTTTTGACAATAAAGATATCGATTTTATGATAATGTAAAAAGTCTGTCTTGTTGTTCTATATCTTGCGCTTTTTATGGTTACTTATAGTTTTGTAACTATTTGTTTATAAAAAAGAGAAGAGTGATATCAATTATATATTTTGAATTTCAAAATTAAACTCTTATTTGCTTTAATTACTATTAGATTAAACAATTATTTCATTATATAATTTTTTATTTAAAGTTAGTCTATTAGTTACATGAATCAGACTAATATATTATTAAAATAATCCGACAATTTATACCAAGAATAGTGATAAAAAACTTATGTGAAAACTATAAACCAACTAAATTAAACAAGTCATCGTGTAGGAATTTAATTCAATTACCACATTTGAAAAATCTTTTTCCATAGTGTCCAATGCCAAAGAGACAGATAACTCCATCATAGTTTAACTTACCATATGTTCACATGATCAACTTCACAATTTGGTCTATTTCAACTCTTTTGCAACTGAGTGCTCTGCTCAATGGCAACAACTTGCTGACAAAACATGAAAGTCATCGTTGTAACATCTTCCATCTTATTCTAAAACAGTCTCGTTTTGACTCCCCCAAATTTGAGTTACAACAAATTAGAGGGGTTCATAGTAAAACAAAACACTGAGATCAAACGATATTGACAACTTAATTGATGACATAACACTCTTAGGTGAATTATTACTTGGCAACTAATTTATAAAACAAAATCAACTAAATTTGATGTAAAATATTGTCATGTGACTCTCACTTAACTCATTTTCATATCATCAATTTAGTTAGATAACATGCTATTGGGTTATAATATGATTAGATTAATGATAGTCTAGTCTTTTATTCATAAAGTTTTGATACTCTGTTGAAATTCTAACCTCTTTTTATTCTCTCCTCTCTATAATTTTCTATGTTGTTAACAATCACATTAATATCTCATCTATTAAATCATAAATATTAGACACTTCTAAAATTGAAAGACTAAAATTCATTAATCTAAAAATAAAAGAAACCAAAATTATAAATAAATCAAAATAGATTTCTCATTCTAATAACAAATGTAACATAAACAAAAGTTAAAATATAATAAAATACATCCTAGTTTTTATTTATAGGCTAAATACCACTCGTGGTCCTTTAACTTAATTTCCGTTAACAATTTAGTCATTTATCTTTTTTTTTTTTCCTGATTCGGTCCTTTATGTTTTTAAATAATTTTAGCGTTAACCTTTAAGTCGGGTTCCGTTAAGAAAAAGTTAAAAAATACCTCGTCTAGATCAATGCATATGTTCATCAAACCTCTAGGAACGATTGCCATAGATCTGAAGTGATTTCTATGGAATATAAATACCCATAACTCCAGTTTTAACGAATCAATTCTACTATCAAACTTATAACAAACTTTGAATATTTTTCTGAAATATTTCCAAAACATAAAAGATAACTTTTTCTGAATATGGAGGAGGAATTTTTTTAACTTTTTCTTAACAAAACTCCACTTAAAGGGTAGCGCTGAAATTATTTAAAAACATAAAGGATCAAATCGGAAAAATAAAATAAAGAACTAAATCGTTATCTGAAATTAAATTAAGGGACCACGGGTGGTATTTAACCTTATTTATATTTCTGATGGAAGTAAATAACTGCTAAAACTTGATTTCATTTGAAGAAATGAAAAGTAGTCCCACGATATGATATGATTTTTTTTTAAATATTTCACTTTTGAAAAATCTACACCTAATTGCTCCACTTTAAAAAAAAAAAGAAATCAATATATTTTCCTTTTCAAATCTAATAGATGTATGCTATTTTGCATATAAATTTCTAAACTCAATTTCAATTATCATCAATATTTCACGCCTCATGAAAGGATAATTTAGTATTTAAAAAAAAAAAAATTCCCACGATACCCAAAGCAAAACACAATAATAAAAACGTTTAAAATATTTAGGCAGAAGCTGGTGTATACAATAAATCTAGTTAAGCGAGATGACTTAACAACCGTAATTCTTAATTTGGCGCATTTGATGATGAAGGCTCACA
Organism: Cicer chorassanicum; assembly: GCA_037974735.1. Taxonomy (NCBI): domain Eukaryota; kingdom Viridiplantae; phylum Streptophyta; class Magnoliopsida; order Fabales; family Fabaceae; genus Cicer; species Cicer chorassanicum. Next base: position 7,523,365 of record JBBPBP010009778.1, on the reverse strand, counting down.
AACCCTTGTTTCTTCTTCATTGTTAATTGATGTTAGTTTTTCCACGTGGAACTTCAAATTGAGACTTATATTTTCGAAATTGATGGATCATATACATTTTTTTCTTATCTCGTTGGCTTTCCCTTCATATATCATAGCTATGTTTCAATCCACTTACATAAGCACTTCTTGTGAGACTATTTGGAAGAGTTTGTGGAAAGTGGAAACCACTAATTTATATTAAAATTGTTTGACTTTATTTTATGATTTTATCTTTTATTATAGTATTTTCAATAAAAATTAGAGTCCATAGACATCGCATAGCTTAAATAACATTCCAACATAAGCACTTATTTGATAAACATTTATCCTATAAACACTTAATTAAGTTGTTTATCCAAACATGTCGCATTTCACATTCAAGCTTCTTTCTTTTTAATTCATATATATTTAAGTGAAATATGTGTTTCATTGCTCTTTATATATCATCAGTTTTGTAATTTCGACATCTCTCAAATTATCATCATTTTAGAATATAATATGTTTTAATTATTATTTTTCATCATAACCTTATTTGTGGATATCTCAACCTATAATATATTGATTCATATTTCTTATCTACTCTCCCTATGTCTCATGTTACTCTTAAAATTTTCGAAAAAATATTTGCTATATATTGCATCAGACAACTTTAGATGCAATGATTTTATATTGACCTTATCTTTTTGTTTTAACTTTTTATATTGACTATTGAGCAGTTTGGGTAGGATTGTTTATTTCTAGCTTGACAGCATTGCTGTGTTAATGTTTTATCAGTATTATATTATTATTGAAATCATGGAAATGATTAAATTTGTTCATTCTTTAGATCATATATAATACTCTTCTTGCAAGGTTTTTTATTTTGAAGGTTTTTCTTGCAAGGTTGTACTCATTTGCTTTTGTCATTTTACAGCATGAGTGGGTTCTTCGATGTTGAACTAAAGGTTCGCGATTATGAGTTGGATCAGTTTGGTGTGGTCAACAATGCCGTTTATGCTAGTTATTGCCAACATGGTGAGACCTCATGAGCTATTACATGAAGATTTTTAGTACCAAAAACTGTTACTTTTATCTGAATTTTATGTTGAGAATTGAGATAACTTTTTTTGGATGGTGTTTTTGAAACCTTTCGTTTTGTATGTATATCTTTTGTAATTGATGTATAAAAATGAAAGCAGTTCTTAATTTTTAACTGTTTGCAAATCTAAATGAAAACTAAAGTTTGACATGGCATAATGCAGACAGCAGTGCTGAGATAATTTGATGACTTAAGAATCAAAACATTGTTTAGACTCAGTATCTTCAACCCGTTTCTCTAGGGAGAAAAAATAGTTTGATTTATAATCTTGAGCAAATGACCTAAGTTTAGAGTTGCAGACCATACTTAAAATTTCCCGTGTGGTGTCAATAGAAACCTTTTGGTAAGAAACAAAATAAGAGCAGCACAAGCATAAGATACAATGTTGTAGACTCAATAATCATATCAAGAAGGAATGTAATTGAAAAGCAGTCTAAACTTGGTCTAAACCTTGATTCAACGGAGTTATTGACAATGCACGGCTATTTATGGTTTTGTGCTTGAGGTGATGTCTATTAGAACACTATGTAGTGCGCTGCAAGCATTTGATTCAAGTTGATAGTAAAAAATGATACACACTAGTTTGAATAGAATTTTGTAGAAGAAAAAAGAGAGAAAGATGATTCTTATTAATGGGTTTTTCATAATACAAGGTGTTATTTATATGTATTACACAATTGCTTGCAAAGTAAGCTATACACACACAGATAACTAACTAACTGACTAAAAACAGTTTTGTAACAACCATTCTAAAGTTGGTAAAAATGGTTATGAATTAAATCTAAACACTTCCCCTTAATTCATAACTGTCAAATACTTATAACACCAAGTTTCTTTCTCAAAAACTCAAATCTGTCAAGTTTTAGAGCTTTTGTAAAATCATCTGCTAACTACACTTCAGTTGGGCAATATTGTACTTCAATCATTCCATTGTTCACTTGCTCTCTAATGAAGTGAAATCTTGTATCAATGTGTTTACTTCTATCGTGTGAGATTGGATTTTTCGCAAGGCTAATAGCTGATTTGTTATCAATTTTGAGTATAAGTGGCTTTATCACTTCACACCTTAGTTCCTTCATCACTGAATCCAGCCATAGTGCTTGACAAGTTGCAAATGTTCCTGTGATTTATTCTGCCTCGCAAGATGAAAGTGCAGTCACTGGTTGCTTCTTTGTACACCAAGATATGGCTGCTTCATTGAACGTGAAAACATAGCCAGACGTACTCCTTCTATCTGTGATGTCTCCACACCAATCACTATCCGAGTATCCAATGAGTTCACTTCCTACACCTTTGCTGCCATTAGGGAATAGCAGAACAAACTCCTTTGTGCCTTTTATATACCTAAGTATTCTTTTAGCAGCTATCAAGTGAGTCTTCCTTGGATCATGCATGAATTTGCTGATTACACTAACAGAGTAGTAGATGTCAGGCCTGCTGTTGCACAGATATCGCAGTGAGCCAACCATTTGCCTGAACATTGTTGGATCGACTCCTTCCTCCTCACTGCACTCATCGATCTTTAAGTTTGTCTCTGATGGATTTGAGACTGAATTGCAGCTATTCATTTCAAATTTCTCAAGCAACTCACCTATATACTTCTGCTGATGCATAATTGTTCCTGTTTTCATCTTCAAAAATTCCATTCCTAAGAAGAATGAGAGTTCACCTAGGTCAGTCATTTCGAATTCAAATTTCAGCTTGTTTTTCACCTTTTCAATCTCTGATGCTTTGCTTCCAGTAATGAGCAAATCGTCCACATATAGGCAGATTATCATGGTTTTTTCTTCACTTGAACTTTGCACATATACACCAAACTCTACTGAACATTTTTTGAAGCCTATTTGAATTAGGAACTGATCGATCCTCTTGTTCCAGGCTCTAGGGGCCTGCTTCAAACCATACAAGGCTTTATGGAGTCTACACACCATGTTCTCCTTACCTTGTACTTCAAAGCCAGGAGGCTGTGACACAAACACAATCTCTTCAAGTGGACCATTTAGAAAGGTTGATTTTACATCTAAATGATAGAGTGACCACTTTCTCTTGCAAGCTAGAGCCACTACTAATCTTATAGTTTCAAGCCTTGCAACTGGAGCAAACACTTCATTGTAATCAATACCATGTTTTTGTAAGAAACCTCTAGCCACCAGCCTGACCTTATACTTCGAAATTTTTCCATCAGGATTTAATTTCAGTTTGAAGACCCACTTCACATCTATTTCTTTTTCTTATCTGGCAAGTTAACTAGCTCCCATGTTTGATTCTTCTCAATTGATTGGAGTTCCTCCATCATAGCTTTCTTCCATACATCTATCTTTAGTGCTTCTTTATAATTGAGAGGTTCAGAGTCTGCTAACAATGCAAAGTGAATGATATCACCTTCATCATTTACTGCATTATCATAAATCACTTCACATTCATTCAGCCTGCTTGGAACTTGTCTGATTCTTTGAGGTCTCACAGTTGCTGCCACTTCTTCTGGTTCACCTGCATCATTATTGTTCACTTCTTCATTATCTGATTCATCTCTTGAATCAGGATAAATGTAGCTTTGTTGATTTTCTTTGCTATATACTAGTTCCTCTTCCCATTTCCACTTCTCAGTCTCATTCACAATTACATCCCAGCTGATATGCACCTTTTGAGTTATAGGATTATAAAGCTTATAAGCACATGTAGGATGATAGCCTATAGGTATCATAATTTCACTCTTATCTTCAAGCTTGCTTCTCCTAACATCTGGTATATGTTTATAGCACAATGAGCCAAAGTCCTTGAGATGCTTCACACTAGGCTTTCTTCCACACCAAGCTTTCTCTGGAACCTTCAGACTTAGCTTTTTTGTAGGACATTTGTTTAGAATGAAAGCAGCTGTAATGACTGCTTCACCCTAGAACTTGTGTGGTAAGGTTTTCTGCTTGATCGTGCTTCTTGCCATATTCAGTAGAGTTCTGTTTCTTCTCTCAGCAAATCCATTGTGTTGAGGTGTATATGGGTTGCCACTTCATGCACAATACCTTCACTGACATAGAAAGCTTCAAATTCTTTTGAGGTGTATTCTCCTCCACCATCAGTTCTCAAGATCTTAATAGATTGGTTACTTTCCTTTTCTATTAAGTTATTGAATTTCCTGAATACCTCTAAGGCTTCACTCTTAAGCTTAATTGTATACAGCCACATCATCCTTGTAAATTCATCAACAAATGTGATGAAGTATCTGCTTCCCCCCAATGAAGATACTTCAAAAGGTCCACATATATCATAGTGGACTACTTGCAGTGTTGCACTAGCTCTTTTAGGTGCTTCAGACACAAATGGGAACCTACTTTGCTTACTTTTCACACATACTTCACAAATAGTTTTTCTGACATTCAGCTTTGGCAGACCATACACCAGTTCTTTGGAATTCAAATCACTAAGACTTTCAAAGTTTAGGTGACCATACCTCTTGTGCCATAAGCCTTCAACATCTTCACTAACTGCTGCAGACAAGCACATCATTTTCTCACTTGAGATGTTGCATCTGTAGGTTCTATTTTTTGACATGCTTGATTTGAGCACCAAATTCTTCTTTGCATCAAACAATTTCAAGGAGTCACCATCCATAGTCACTGAGAATCCCTTCTCCACCATTTGACCAATGCTCATGAGATTACACTTCATCTCAAGAACATACATTACATTTGCAATAATGATTCTTCTGCCATCATTGCTCTTGATCACTATATTTCCACTACCTTCGGCCATAAGATTTCTATTGTCAGCCAGTTTGATGCTCGTTTTCTTGCTAGTATCAAAGTTTGTCAACCATTCTCTATGTGATGTCATGTGGTTTGAGCATCTAGAGTCAAGAAACCACTCTTCATTCTTAATCTTCCCATCATTGGTAGTAGCCATCATCAACACTGTACTGAAATCATCTCCATGAGCCAGATTTGCTTCTTCATCAGTCTTTTGATCTTTCTTGAACCAACATTCATCAGCAAGGTGCCCATATTTCTCACAGTTGAAGCATTGCACTTTACTTTTGTCAAAATCCATCTTCTTGTTCTGACTTTTGCCAAAACCGCCTTTCCTTGAAGATTCAGCTTTGTCTTCAATCTTGTTCTTACCATTGTTGGACCAATTTGCTTTTCTCTTTCCCTTTTTCTTGAAATCCTTCTGATTTCCCTCCTTCTTGGTAGTTTGAACTTGAAATGCTTGTTGAACTGATTTTTCAGAACTTCTATCAAGCACCAGGAGCTCATGTGCTTCCAATGAATTTTGCAGCTCTCCAATTTTCATATTTTTCACATCCCTTGCTTCTTGAATAGCTACAACTGTGAAATCGAATTTTAGACTTAAAGATCTCATCACTTTTTCTACTACCATCTGATCTGTAATGTTCTCCCCACAAGTTCTCATTTGATTGACTATGGCTGTTAATTTTAGAAGTAATCACTTACTTTCTAATCTGTTTCCATCTGCATCATCTCATACTTTCTTCTATAGGATTGTAACTTCACTTGCTTCACCTTTTCTCCTCCAGTGTGATAGTTTTCTAAGATGTCCTATGCTTCTTTGGATCTTGTTGCTTTAGAAATCTTCTCAAAGTGCTGATTGTCAACATTCTGCTGAATGTAGAACAAGGCTTTGCAGTCTTTCCTCTTGGCTTTCTTGAATGCAGTCCTCTGTGCATCAGTTGGATTCCCTACCAAGTCCTCATAGCCATCCTGCACAATTTCACTCACTTCTTGTGCTCCAAATAAAGATTTCATCAAGGCACTCCATCGATCCCAGTTCTTGCCATCAAGAACTAGAATATTTGATCCAAAACCATTGCTATTCATTATGCCTATCAAGAATCTATCACTCAATGTTTCCCTTGATTGAACCCCTCACTTTTCACTCGTGTTTCCCTTGATTGAACCAAGCTCTAGATGCCAATTGTTAGAACACTATGTAATGCGCAGCAAGCATTTGATTCAAGTTGATAGTAAAAAATGATACACACTAGTTTGAATAGAATTTTGTAAAAGAAAAAAGAGAGAAAGATGATTCTTATTAATTGGTTTTTCACAATACAAGGTGTTATTTATATGTATTACACAATTGCTTGCAAAGTAAGCTATCCACACAAAGATAACTAACTAACTAACTAAAAACAGTTTTGTAACAACCATTCTAAAGTTGGTAAAAATGGTAATGAATTAAATCTCAACAATGTCTAAACCTTTCAATTTTGAAGGGTCAAATCAAAACTTTCCTGTTCAAATTTGGAGGCAATCTTAGTTTTTTTAGCTATTCACACTGTTAGTTTCTTTTTTATCTCTAAATGTTGTACATATGGTATTTTTTTATGTCATGGCTTCGCTTTTAAATGTTGCCCCCTTTTTCTTGATCTCTTTTTTTTGGTCAGGGGTTTACCCTTAACAGGATACTGAATTGAATTATTGTTTAACTGAACATTTGCAAATTTTTTAATGTCTTGTTGTGAATTTTTAACTATTTAATACTTTTCGTTTTAGATGCATTAACTGATCATTTATACATAAAAATGTCTTCATAAGGTCGTCATGAGCTTTTTGAAAGCATTGGTATTAGTTGTGATGCCATAGCTCGCAATGGTAATGCATTGGCAGTATCAGAAATGTCCATCAAATTCCTTGCACCTCTAAGAGTAAGTCACGCCAATTTTGTTGGTCATTTGTGTTTGTTAGGTATAAATACTCTAAAAGGATATGACATATTGTATAAGCATAGATCTGTTTGCCAAACTTTGTTCTGATTTTAAAAATCTTGCAACCAGAGTGGAGACAGATTTGTTGTAAAGGTTAGGATTTCAGGCACTTCAGCGGCCCGCATGTACTTCGAACACTTCATCTATAAGCTACCAAACCAAGAGGTCTATTTACAATTTTCCATTACTTACTGTTTACTTTTTATTTTACCTTCTTTGAAAATATTTATTGATATTTGGTGAATTTCATGACAGCCTATTTTGGAAAAACGGGCCACAGCAGTGTGGCTCGATAAAAACTATCGTCCTACTAGAATTCCAGCAGATCCAAAGTCTAAACTTTTTAAATTTATTCGTGGTGTGGACTCTTAATGTATCTTTAAGATGGACATTTGATTGATAGAATCTCTGAGAAAGTAAATTGTTTCTGTACTTGGCTTCAATTTGGCATGTGGGTGGGCTAGGAGGTAGCACAGTTCTGTAATTGAGAGTCCAGTATTTTTAAATAATAAAAACTCTAGTTTAAATTACATTTCTAGCAAGATTAAACAGTTTAGCTTCTTTTTGCTTAGTAAAAAAACATCATAAGAATTTTTTTTTTTATTGTTGGTATGTATCTGAAGGCTCTTTCGGGCTTTATCATGGGTGATGGTATTGATGTTGTAGGAATTTGATTCAGATTGCACCGAAATATGAACACAAATAACACCAGAAAAATATTCAGATGATTAGAGCCAATGTTGGCCAATCATCTTAATCAACAGCCATACTTTATTGAATTTTCTTTTGTGAATGAATTACAATATTCTCGTAATTACAACAAACTATTTATAGTAATAAGACTAATTAACTAACGGCATTCTAACTCTAAGCAAGAGTAAAAGCATAACAGTTACAACTAAATTATAGTTGACTAATCCAATAACTAACAGATGCGAAGTTGTTCAAAAATATTGGACAATGTGAACTAAGTGAAGAATTTAAACATTATATGAAGGAAATATCTTGAAGAAGTGAATGTTCGAATGTAATTTATGACTTGATACGATAATAGTGATTTATTTTATAAAATAGAGACTGTAAAGTTTGTCATATGTTGTGTAATTGTTTTCTATGAAATATCGTAACTTAACCCTTTTTTTTTATAGAATGTTGTAATGTAACTTGTATATGCAATTTTCCAAAAAAATTGTCTTATAGAATGTTGTAATGTAACTTGTATATGCAATTTTCCAAAAAAATTGTCTGCTTAAACATTTTTTGTCAATATGAGTGACATTTCTGAAACATTTTGAGTTTCTTTCATTTTGCACTGGTCGTTGTGTTTACATTCACAATCTTTCTTTCTGCTTCTATCAATATTTGCATGAAAATTGTCAATTTCTCACCAAGGAACCAAGTCCAACACGTGTTTGTACATGAAGAGCATAGGTTAATGTCCTAATATTGAAAATGAAAATTCTCAAGGTTACTTTTCCCCATCAAGACTTGGTATGCTACCAACCAAATCTTGTTGTAGGTTATTTTTCAAAACAGTGGACTCCATATCCCCTCCCGCAAATCCCATATCAATGCATCTTGATGAAAAACAAAAAATTGTGTTCATAATCGAGGACGAGAATTAATGAAGTGACGCCCTTAAATTTGAAGAATGCTGGCTCCACCTATCAAAAGTTAAAATCACCCCAATACCTAGAGAGCAAAAAAACTTAACTAAGATCCTCTCTAAACTCACTTGTTGAAGAATAATTGGGGGAAATGTGAAATTTCGGATGGTTGAAGTAGTGATAGATTCTCTTGATGTAGTATGGGACAATTGTTGCACAATAAATTATTTTAAATGGATAATACTTAATAATTACATTTTTTTTGCCTCCATAAAAAATAGTTGCCGCTCACATACCAAATATTTTGTAAAGTAATAAGAGAGAAAAAAATTGGTACTAACTATGTTTACACATCCATTTAATTATTACCGATCTTCCAAGTTCTAACACTAAACATATTAGAAATTTATCCCAAAAATGTATGGTAGGTGGATTAATTTGAGAAGAAGGTGGATGTGTTTGGGTAGAAGATGAATAGGTTGTTCATGTTGGATTTGATTTTTCAATTCAATCTTATTTACTTTTTTTTATCTCAACTTAGTCAGCAAACCAAATGACACATAACTTTAATTTAATGTTTTTTCAATTAAACTCATGAAAAAGACCAAAGTGACTAACAAAACTATATTTAAGGGACCAAAATGAATCAAAAATTAATTACGGGATCAAAAAGAAACCTGAAAAAAAGATAAAAGACCAAAATGAGACTTATTAATCTAATTATGAAAACACATTTGTACATGGTGCAAGACTTACCTCACTTGTACAACGTTGAATTGACCTAAAATTTTATGAGTTTTTGTAAAAAAAATGATAACATTGTTGACATTTTAAGACATAAATGATCAAATTATTAATTAAAATTAAATAAAAAACCAAATTGATCGGATAGAAGAAAAAGATAAAATACTGAAATGTTATATGAAATTAAGTTAAGAGACAACCAAAGATATTAGGTTTAAAGAATATTTTACAACATAAAGTACAAATACGAACTAGATGTGTAACACCCCGATTTATAACAGCGCGGTTGTTGTTTTTTTTTTTCAAAACTAAATTGATAAAATACCAAAACGTAGCACAAACGACAAATGTCATAATTAATTTCATCATAATTATAACAAATTAAAAAGGTTTTTGAGGCGATAATCCAAAATATCCAAATATTAAATACCCGGCTAAAAAGTTTGTTTCAAAAACATAAGTTCCCTTTTTACAACAACAACTTTGAAATAAGAAAGGGAAAATAAATAAAATTCTTAATTAAAATCCTAAGCTGATCATTAATCTAACTGAGGGTGACTGGGTACAGAAAAATCCACGAGCAGCATTAAGCCCCACTGCTTTCGATCACTATGCTACGCCTTCGACGATTCTGATTCTCATCTAAATAACAAATATCACATAGCATTTAAATTTTAAATGCACCAAATAACCTTTCAACTTAGCATGCATCTAGAAAGGGTTTTCATATGCCAAACATGCATAATCAAAGTTGAAAAATGAAGTTTTTAACAAAACTGCACTGTTGTATTCGAATACAGCATATCTGTATTCGAATACAACATTTTTTCACCAGTCAGAGGCAAAAACAACACAACTGTATTCGAATACAGACTTGTCGTATTCGAATACAGATGTGAAAACAGTGAAAAATCCTGCACTTTTTGTATTCAAATACAACCTCCTCGTAGCCGAATACAAGTGCGAAGTCAGTGGCAAAAATTTGATATTTGTAATCAATTACAACATCCTCGTAGTCGAATACAAGTGCGAATTCACAAGTCAGTAGCAAATACAGCTTTGAAAACATCCTCGTATTCGAATACAACTGTAAAAATGGCAGATTTTCAGTTTTGAAAACATTTCAAAATCATTCTAACACTTTCAACACCAAGTCAATCAATCACAAACATCAAATACGGCACAATCACTAACAACAATCAAGTATGTATATACAACCATAACAATACATCAAACATGACTCACGTGCCAAACACCCCAAAGCAATCCGTATGTGCCAATGCGCATGATTCCGTAGAACCAAAAAATTCTCCTCGAGAAGCGTAAGTCGTAATTGTACTGCCTATCACATGCCTAATACAAATTACCAAGGTGACACCTATCACGGGCTCGCACAACTTACTCAAGTGTAGCCTATCACAAGCCTTACACATCAATTCCAACAAAACCCTTCACGAGGGGCGTAAACCTTAATTGCACTGCTTTCCAAACATGAATCACCACAACCCACACCTCAAAGTGAAAAGTGAGGTTTTGTGTTTAGCGGTTTTGAAACCCACCAACACTCGGTTTCCTTAACGACCAGAGGAAGAAGAAATCGCAAAGCTGAGAGAGAAAATGTTTTCCCCTTCTTGTGACTTTATATATATATATATATATATATTTATATATATATATATATATATATATATTTATATATATATATATAATGAACATACAACAACCTATAATAAAATATGCTTTTGGTACTTAATTCACAAAATGAATTAAAATTGAGCTAAATGCCTTAAAAATTTAACACCAAATATACTAAAATTGCATAATTTAGAGTTTAAAATTTAGGGTCTTACAAGATGGACCAAACCAAACTCGGGGTAAGGTGAAGAAAAATTAAAACTTTTCAAGAAGCAATGGATAAATTAAAAGAAAAGCTTGAAAACCTCTAGACGTGAATCACATTCAACCCAAAAGAGATATATAGCATTTTTGGGATAGCGTTGAGAGCACTATTATCGCAGCCCAATGCCAAATTCAACTTGATATTAAGAAAATTTTACCATGTACCCCGTCAATTATCCGTGTGCCCCAAAATATAAAGGAAAAAACTAAAATACCTTTATATATTAAAAGTGGCCATTATTCTCATTTCTTCATTTCAACATTTCCGGAACACAAGTGAGTGTCAAAAAATTCTTTTTTGTATAAATTTTTTTTCAAGTTTTCCGGTACACAACTTCAACCCTAGAAAACTTGAAAAAAGTTTTCTGACACAGAACATCGTTTCCAGAAATCATTTTTGAAGTTTCCCGGAACTACCGGAAAATTTATTTCAACTTTTCCAGAATACTTACACTACCGGCAAACTTAAATGTGACATTTCCGGTAGTTGTTTGATTATTTATTTATTTATTTAATATTTTTTAAATTAATTTTTTTGTTTTAATATTTTATTCCATCACTATTTATTTAATTCATTTTATTTTAACTAATTTTTTTTAGTGGGTAGGGGTGCGAGAGGTAGAGACGGAAAAATTGTAGGAAGAACACATGACATTGAATCTTCATCATCTATGGATGCTGCTCCGAAAAGGGTTCGTCCGACAGCATCTCGTAGAAGACAACGAGTTATAATGGAGGATGATGACCTGGGAGAGGAGGCTCATATATCTATCCTTGAGGAGGATCAAGTGGTACACGAAGATGATTAGATACATGAGGAGCATGAGGAGGTACCTGTACAGGAGGAGGGACATGTACATCAAGAGTGTGAGGGTGAGCTGACACGGTATCCTAGAGGACCGTATGATCTGTCAGTTTTTACTCAATACCAGCACCACGTGTCAGCAAGATTGTGGTTTGATCAAGTAAGTTAAATTAATTATTATTTATGGTGTATTACAAATATTTAAATTAGTTATTATTTATGGTGTATTAAAAATATTTAAATTAATTATTATTATGGTGCATTAAAAATATTTAAATTAATTATTTTTTATGGTGCATTAAAAATATTTAAATTAATTATTATTTATGTTCTATATTTAATTTGAATATGATACATTTTATTTGTATGCAGGAGCGACTAATGCTAAAAATTGTTGCCCATGGAAAAAAAATTGCAACAATTTACTCCACCCGTTCTCCCGCACTATAGTGGGGGAGTCTGAAACTGATTGACAACAACTTGATTTCTGCTTTTGTGGAAAGATGGCATCTAGAGACTTCGTCATTTCACATGCCATTTGGTGAAATGACGATTACTCTGGACGATGTTGCCAATTTGTTAGACGTTCCTATTAGGGGTGAGTTCTACACTCCACCACCTGAGCTAGATAGAGTAATGGCATGTAATCTTGTCATTACTTTATTAGGGGTGCCTTATGAAGAAATATGGGAGGAAACAAAAAAAACCAAAGGTGCACACTACATACTAGATTGGCTGAAAGAGGTATTCAAAAGGCAGTGTGCAGCCCAACAATTTGATTGTGCTGCTCGGACATATTTGCTAAATCTAGTAGGGAGTACTATCTTCGTAGATAAGAGTCATACACTGGTCGATGCAAAGTATCTTCCTCAGTTCAGAGATTTAGACGGTAAGTAGATACACTTTGGGTAGCACTGCACTAGTAGTCCTTTATGACTATCTATCTGATGCCAGCTGTTACGACACCAAACAGTTATGTGGATACATGTCTCTACTCTAGGTATTTACTAATTATGATTATTATTAATTGTTATGGTTTTTAATTATTTATTTTTATGTTTATAATTAATTTATTTATTTTTATTTGCAACAGTGTTGGATATACGAATATTTTTCAAATAGTTGTATAAGAGGTGACGAGGTTGTTGGCGTTCAGTGCATTGCTCGTATGAATAGATGGAGCTACAAACAAGGCAAACACAAGATTCCTGAGTACAGACGTATGATTGACGCACTAACACCTGCTTAAGTCATATGGAAACCATGGGAGAATCATAGGGATGTCGTTCCTTTTGATGATATCGTGTTATACACTGGTCACCTCCGACTATGCAGCACAATAGTGGCATATCTACCAGAGAGGTGTTTGAGACAGTTTGGGTATATTCAACATATTCCACCACCGCCACTTCCAGCTCTTTCTAGATTAATTGATGCAGATGTGGAATCGTTGGGATATGTGACCCCTGTCACCGAGATATTTCAGAGGATTCATCCAGCTACGTATCCATCTGAGTGTCAGGAGGGATATTTGGAGTGGTTCTACCGGATACCTCATCCACTATTAGTGCGACTAGGTGGTGTATCCCAAGTCCCAGATTTTGGTGTCCCGACCACCGCTGCAGAAGGTTGTACTTCACAGCCATCTATCCTACAGCAGATCGGTGATCTTATACAGCAGATGTTGGATGTACATGAAGCTAATCCAGATGATGACTTGTATATTCACTTTTATAATGCTTTGTATTTAACGCGGCGTCACACTTGTTAGTAGTTACTTTTAAAAACATTGTGCTTGTGAATTTTAATGTTAGTTTGTTTTCATATCCATCTATGTTTAGCATTATTGTTATGTCGTTTACTTTATATTATCTGTGATGAACTATAACGAAATGTAACGAAAATAAAATAAATAAAATACAAGATGAAATATAGCGTCAGTAAACTAAAATTAAATAATTACAAGTGATTTTGTATAAGTTTTAAAGCATTAAGCTTCATCTAATGACATTGCGTCTACGGGTTCTTTAAGTGGTTTTTGTGTAACACGTGGCAAATGACCTAATAAATACCCCCAATATTGTAGACGCCCTGTATATGGTATCGCCCAAGAAATTGTTTCATCGGTGCGATATTGCTTCCAACCTGGTGCAATGTCTCGCATTGGAAATCCATCTTTCATCTTTAACTAAAAATAAAATAATTTTACCAGAACCCAGTGATTTTCATCAACAAAACCAATACATATCATACGATCATTTTTTGTCAATCATGAATGTGAACCCCTCATAGGAAAGAAAGTCATAGAAAATGTCTGACCAAATGTGACGAGAATAATATTATATGTTGTCGTTATCACGTAACCCATATCAGGTATGGACATCCATTTATCTATTGGTTGAAGACCTAAGCTTGTTATCTTCAACGAATCTCTTACTTCTCTAATGCGTCCTGGGAACAGTCTATCATATGAACTTATATGAGAAGCAATCTCCTGGTCCAAACTATTGCGGACCAAAGACCAAGACTCATCACCGTATCCAAGCGATGATGCAATAGCGCGGCAACCACAATTTCTATCTGCTATCACATCAAATATGTCATCAATGTATAGTTGAATAACATCGGGAAATTGTCTCAAAAATAAATGTCTCTTCTTTGATAATTGAGGGGGTTGTTTCTTTGATGAAACAAAATGTCTCTTCTTTGATGATTGAGATGGTTGGGAACCAACATCTTCACATTATGTTGCATTAACATGCTTAAAGTAAGAAGGGTCTTGATATACAACATATCCATCCGGCTTCTTACCCTTACTCTTCTTCACCCGTCCTTTGGTTTTAACTTTTTGAGGTGGTGGGCACATTGAACTTGGAGTTGGAAAAGCAAGTTCACACACCTTATTCTTCAACACTATTTTTTCTATAAACGTTTCCATAAGGGATTCATCTCAGTAGACATATCCAACTCTGATCCATCTTCTGTGTCTAAGTTGAGTTAACATTCCATGCTTAATTTTCTCTATTGAATATGCACAGAATCTAGAGGAATTGGTTAAACCATCAATTTATATTGTGTCAATTCACAAGCACAAGGTAATATGTATGTTCTTCTGAGAGTGCACTCACATACATATTTGTCAGTATCCACCAACTCAACTTTCTCGTATTCTTTAGTAATACGTCTTTGAGCTTCTCTTGATACAAATGTATTCAATCTCTGATAAAATGGATTTATGTGTTCATGTTCTTCATCATAGAAACTTTTCTAAAACGAGCGCCTGATTTTTTTATGTTGCTACCTTATCAGTTTTGTTCATAGCCTCCCAACATTTACACATGTCACCCATGCTATGTTCCAACATTAACTTCAATTTCCAAAGAGTTGACTCAACCCTATCATTACATGTAAATTGTTACCATGGAGCAATCCAACAATATATAATAAAATTACAAAGTCGAAATTTTAGAGTCATGTAACATACCTGTTAGTCGTTGTGTTCCCCAAATGCATCACTCAATTTGTCTATGCTTCAACAAACCTTTCCTTATGAGGAGTCAACCAAATTTCTTTCACATAGTCAACAAACACTTTATTTTCGACACATAATTGCTCAAACATTTGCAAGCGCATGATATACTATTTTTCATGACTGCAATACATAATGTCTTTCCACATATTCAATACTAACTCTTGTTTATCCTTTAAGACATATTGCTTGCATTTTGCTCCAACATTTTTGTCGATATGAAATCGACAAAACAAATTAACAACATGTGGAAATACAATACCAACTGCTTTCATTAACGCAAGATCTCTGTCTGTCAATATTACATCAAGAAATTTGTTTTGTGTAACAAACAGTTCTCTTAGCCTCTCTAATGCCCAACAAAAGTTTTCTTCCCGCTCACATTTCAAATAAGCAAATCCAACTACAAATATCATCTCTGTTCATGTCATACCAACAATTTCAAGTAATGGCATTCTGTATTTATTGGTTTTGTAAGTATTTTCCATAATCAATACAATTGGAAACAAATTCAAAAACTTCACTGAATCTAGATGCGCTTTGTAACAACCCATTTTTTTTATTAAAAAAAAAAACTAAAATTCATAAATCAAGATGGAAAATAAATACTTTTGGATAAAATATTTAATCCGTATCACAACGACAAAAGTCAACAATAATTATAAACAGCGCAAACGGTTTTGAAATGAAAATCCAAAGTATTTAAAACAAAAAAATACACCAGGGCTTTGAGACATATCCAACGTAGCTCATACCCCTGGGGTATTCTCGCCAGACACCTGTACAAAAGCACTGCCCCAAGAATTTTAACTTCCCCACGTCACATCAAAAAGTGGTACAAGGACCCATCAAAATAAAAGTCAAGCTAACAATATATGGTATAGGTACAGTCTTCCAAAATGAAACAAATACAACCACAAAAGAAAGACGTCTAGCTCCTATACAACCATTTAATCTGATCACGCCACAAATAAAAACTAACAACCTGGGTGATTCCCACGCGCTCCGCAAAAATCCTTCTGACACAACCACAATCAGGTAAGACTAACTGTGTTCCCAACTCTAGGGTATTAACCGGTAGGACAGTCGTGATCCTCATCTGAGGGCAAAGTCTAGATTTCCACAACAATTGTAAAGGTCACCAACCGAAATTAACAAATATCACGTAGCATTTAAATTTTAAATAAACAAAATAACCTTTCAACTTAGCATACATCTAGAAAGGGTTTTCATATGCCAAACATGCATAATCAAATTTGAAATATGAAGTTTTTAACAAAATTGCATTGTCGTATTCGAATACATCATCCTTGTATTCGAATACATTGCTATTTCATAAGTCAGTAGCAAAATTGAATATCTGTATTCGACTACACACTACTTGTAGCCGAATACAACTGCTAAAATTTGCAGATTTCAGTTTCAAAAACATTTCACAATCATTCAACACTTACCACACAAAGTCAATCAATCACACTCATCAATTACAGCACAATTACAAACAACAACCAAGTATGTATATACAACCATCACAGTATATCAAACATGACTCGCGTGCCAAGCACCCTAATGCAATGCGTATATGCAAATGCACATGATTCCAGAATACCAAACCAAAACCCTCCTCTAAGGGGTGTAAATCATAATTATATGGTCTCTCACAGGCCAGTACTAATTATCAAGGTGCAGTCGCTCACAGACTAGCACGATTTACTAGAGTGTAGCCTATCACATGCCTTACACTGTTTTCTAGAGTGCAATCGCTCACAGATCAACACATTCTAGAGTGCAATCTCTCACAGATCACCACGACGCGATAATCCTCGTAAGGATAAGATGAACCAACAAATCACATGGCATCATCCCGTGTCCCATCCGGTCACCACTATTACCATAGCCCATCCGGTCACCATGTACTACGAAATGCATGAGCATACTCTGACTCTTTTCACCACAACCATTAAGTAAATGCAGCTATTAAAAGATTCCCCATTTTTAATACTCATTTAACATTAATGAGTATTGAAATTCAACACAGAGCATACTAATACATATTTACTCATAATCCCGCAATTCACATCAAACCACATCAATTCATTTTTCCGCACAATCCACACATAAAACACATCTCAAAAATTCATAAAATTAATTATGAACACATTAATCACACCAAACATGAATCACCACAACCCACACCTCAAACACATTAAATTCAACTTCCACAATTTCACCCATAAACACATTAAATTCATTTTCCAGCAATCTACACATAAAATACATCTCAAAAATTCATAATATTAATTATGAACAAATCAATCACACCAAACATGAATCACCACAACAACATTAATATATCAGAGTTCTTCCCACCGCTAACTCAGTGCCAACGGTCTCGGTTCCTTTTCGAGACTCTAGGAGCTAACTACATAAACATAAATATTTATAACAATTTGTTCACAACTAAAATTTATCCAACCACAAAAAAATTCTCAAAATTATATCTTTTTCACACACCAAACTTTTACAACCAAATAATATACATTATTTAGTTAAAACTAAATAAAACAAATATTGTCCAACTCACACATACGAACAATCGACTATTAAAGCACCGAAATTTTGAGTTAATAAAATACTCTAAACTTTTTCTTTTAAAAATTTGAACTTCAGTTCAAACTCATTTATTTGAAAATAACTCAATACGTAACTCAAACACGTCAAAAATTAAATTTTTTTTTTAACCATTACTAACAAAATCAACCACATTAATCACACATATAGAGTCCCTATATGCAAACTAAAAAATTTGGAAGGAGCCCTTACCTCAACGGTAGCTCTAACAACCGATTATGGCACCGCGGTTAATTCCGGTGAAAACTTCGTTCGCGACGTCGCTTCCAAAGTTGGTTCACTAGCACCGTAGCGTGGAGAGGAGTAACTTTCCCTTCTGTCACTTCTCGAATGGATGCTTAGATCTAGTAAATAATTGAGGATTTGTGTTTGTTTATTTATAAAAACACCAACACCATTTCTTAGTTTCTTAAAACAACAAGAAGAAGAAAGAAAAGGAAGCAGGCGAGGAGCATAGTTCTGTTTTCCTTTCTCGATTTCTCATATATATATATATATATATATATATATATATATATATTATTAAAATCAATCCACAAATATCTAAATACTCTTACACACATCACTTCACTCGCATCTCAAACTATTTTGATAAAAATATATACTCTCGTCGCAACTCAATTGACAGGTAAAACTTTCAGCAACCTGAGATATTTTTAGCAAAACCGTCCAATAATAAATTCTTCGTAACATAAATAAATTATGTCTCACCAAATAATTTTAAACGGTCTCAAAAAGATATTTTTGGCATTTAACACACAAAATACCAATAAAATTGGCTAGAAAGCCTCGAAATTCAACATAAAAATACATCAAAATACAAAAAGTACAAATTAAAACTAAGGGTCTTACACGCCCAAAAAATATCTCTCAAAACATCTGAGTCTTCACGTTTTCTATTCCAACACACATATTTTGTATCTTCAATTAACTTGAATAAATGTTGCATATGTCCTATTACCTCTCACGTGCAATCGAATCATACTTCTCTGTTTATATATTTGTGAGATCTTAGTAACATTGTTCTTATCTCGGTCTTGCAACGAGTGTAATATGTGTCTCGGTGCAACATTATATTTTGTTCATGAACATATTTTTTTTCTTTTTCATCTAAGCGTCCAACAAATGCATGCCCCTCCAAAGTATTAGGTAATTCATGGTTGTGAACTCCACAAATTACTTTAATTGTCCATCCTATACCATCTTTTAATGATTTTGATCTAAGCTTGAAAGGACAACCACATATTTTTTGTTGAACTTCGAGTTGAACTATCAACACACTTGTATTTTCCTCCTTTGTCACAACCTAATATTAATTTATTTCTCCTCCCTTTCTCTCTTGTCTCTATATCTGATCTTCTGATGATAACAGTCACTTTATTTTTTATACCGATTTCTTTAGCCCAATTCACAACAGCGTCCCTTGTATCAAATATCTGATATAAAATATAAAATAAATTATAATTAATCACAATAATATATTTTTACAATATTAATATTAATTATAATTATTCATACCTGATCTATGTAAAAAATGTTTGTAGTATCGACGTATGTTTTATCCAATAATAGTAGCGGTTTATCCATATCTGTTAACATTTATAAAAATTAATAAAATTAAAAAAAAATTAAAAAAAGTGTATCGGAAATCTTGTCTATGAAGTTTTCCGGAAACACCTTTTGTACCGGAAATCATGTCTATGAAATTTTCCGGTAGTACCAATTTTTCAATTCTGTACCGGAAATCTTTTTTAAGTTTTCCGGTAAAAACCGTCTGTACCGGAAAACTTGTAAAAAGTTTTCCGGAAGTAGTGTGTACTGAAAAACTTGTAAAAAGTTTTCCGGAAGTAATGTGTACCGGAATTCTTTTAAATAGTTTTCTGGATGTTACCGGAAAACTTTTACCTACTGAAAATCTTTTTTACTGGCTCCGGAAATGATGAAATGGTAAAAAAAAAAATGTAATTTTGGATTGGTAATATAGTAAAAAAAAAAATTAAGAGTATATTTGGCATTTTCATAAATTTGTGGGGGTATAAGTATAAAAGTGGGAGTATAGTGTAAATTTTTCTATTAAGAAACTACAAAATGAAGCTTAACCGTAAACTTATAGCCACAAAGGAGACTTTTCCAAACACATGTTTAATAAGCTATTCTTGAAAGCAATTTCAATAGATGTTAAAAATAATGATAGTTGGGAGAATAATTTGACATGATTCCCTACCAAAGCTTACCGGAAAGAATCTAAGTTAATGCATTGATCCTGGAATCTAAATTAATGAATACAGTGCCATATAGTCAAAATTGTTGATGTAATTTCAGCCGAAATAACATCCTTCAATTGAGAGTTAAGAACCAAGATCCCAAATGAGCAAAAAATGTCCAATATAGAATAACTAGTGTAAATGATCCGTCTAATATAGAAGTTTCCTCAAAATAGTTGCAAAGGATTCAAACTAACACAATTGCACAACATTTCTTTCTAAGATTCTCATTAGTTTAGCATAACAGCTTTACTAATTGAAGTCAGTAGTGTAATTCCCATGCCATCATCAGTTAAAGGAGAGAACATTGTGCTGAAGTGACAATCTTCTTATCAGAGACATTACATGTCCAAATGAAATTGTTAATCTATTTGTCAACCGTCTTAAGAAGGAAATGAAGTATGATAGAAAATTTACTCAATGATCTTGATATTATGACTCTTACTATACCATAAATTTCTATAAAAGAGTAAGAAATCATACTCCTATAATGCATATTTCCTCTGTGTTCTTGGTCTCTTTTGAATTGTTCTACCCTATTTCCTTCTTGTATCTTTTGACAATAAATATATCGATTTTATGATAATGTAAAAAGTCTGTCTTGTTGTTCTATATCTTGCGCTTTTTATGGTTACTTATAGTTTTGTAACTATTTGTTTATAAAAAAGAGAAGAGTGATATCAATTATATATTTTGAATTTCAAAATTAAACTCTTATTTGCTTTAATTACTATTAGATTAAACAATTATTTCATTATATAATTTTTTATTTAAAGTTAGTCTATTAGTTACATGAATCAGACTAATATATTATTAAAATAATCCGACAATTGATACCAATAATAGTGATAAAAAACTTATGTGAAAACTATAAACCAACTAAATTAAACAAGTCATCGTGTAGGAATTCAATTCAATTACCACATTTGAAAAATCTTTTTCCATAGTGTCCAATGCCAAAGAGATAGACAACTCCATCATAGTTTAACTTACCATATGTTCACATGATCAACTTCACAATTTGGTCTATTTCAACTCTTTTGCAACTGAGTGCTCTGCTCAATGGCAACAACTTGCTGACAAAATATGAAAGCCATCGTTGTAACATCTTCCATCTTATTCTAAAACAGTCTCGTTTTGACTCCCCCAAATTTGAGTTACAACAAATTAGAGAGGTTCATAGTAAAACAAAACACTGAGATCAAACGATATTGACAACTTAATTGATGACATAACACTCTTAGGTGAATTATTACTTGGCAACTAATTTATAAAACAAAATCAACTAAATTTGATGTAAAATATTGTCATGTGACTCTCACTTAACTCATTTTCATATCATCAATTTAGTTAGATAACATGCTATTGAGTTATAATATGATTAGATTAATGATAGTCTAGTCTTTTATTCATAAAGTTTTGATACTCTGTTGAAATTCTAACCTCTTTTTATTCTCTCCTCTCTATAATTTTCTATGTTGTTAACAATCACATTAATATCTCATCTATTAAATCATAAATATTAGACACTTCTAAAATTGAAAGACTAAAATTCATTAATCTAAAAATAAAAGAAACCAAAATTATAAATAAATCAAAATAGATTTCTCATTCTAATAACAAATGTAACATAAACAAAAGTTAAAATATAATAAAATACATCATAGTTTTTATTTATAGGCTAAATACCACTTGTGGTCCCTTAACTTAATTTCCGTTAACAATTTAGTCATTTATCTTTTTTTTTTCCTGATTCGGTCCTTTATGTTTTTAAATAATTTTAGAGTTAACCTTTAAGTCGGGTTCCTTTAAGAAAAAGTTAAAAAAATACCTCGTCTAGATCATTGCATATGTTCATCAAACCTCTAGGAACGATTGCCAAAGATCTGAAGTGATTTCTATGGAATATAAATACCCATAACTCCAGTTTTAACGAATCAATTCTACTATCAAACTTATAACAAACTTTGAATATTTTTCTGAAATATTTCCAAAACATAAAAGATAACTTTTTCTGAATATGGAGGAGAGATTTTTTTAACTTTTTCTTAACAAAACTCCACTTAAAGGGTAGCGCTGAAATTATTTAAAAACATAAAGGATCAAATCGGAAAAAATAAAATAAAGAATTAAATCGTTATCTGAAATTAAGTTAAGGGACCACGGGTGGTATTTAACCTTATTTATATTTCTGATGGAAGTAAATAACTGCTAAAACTTGATTTCATTTGAACAAATGAAAAGTAGTCCCACGATATGATTTTTTTTAAATATTTCACTTTTCAAAAATCTACACCTAATTGCTCCACTTTAAAAAAAAAAAAATCAATATATTTTCCTTTTCAAATCTAATAGATGTATGCTATTTTGCATATAAATTTCTAAACTCAATTTCAATTATCATCAATATTTCACGCCTCATGAAAGGATAATTTAGTATTTAAAAAAAAAAATTCCCACGATACCCAAAGCAAAACACAATAATAAAAACGTTTAAAATATTTAGGCAGAAGCTGGTGTATACAATAAATCTAGTTAAGCGAGATGACTTAACAACCGTAATTCTTAATTTGGCGCATTTGATGATGAAGGCTCAGCACAGGGAACTTAGTTAATTTCAAAGATGCATCATGGGATATAACGCTCACCCCGCACTCTCAAAAATTAAAAATGTTTTCATTTCGTTGCTCCAATCATGCTTCTACGACGTCGCTTCCTTCCCTATTACACCTCAATACTACGTCGTTTCACCTCGCCGCTCAATCTTCCACTTTTCACTTTCCTCGCCGGCCATTCAATCCACCGCCACTCCGGTCAATTCTCCCGGTGAAAGCTGCCGCTTCTTTACCACTCTTCGATATCAGCGGGGGCAAAGGGTACAAATAATTTATCCTCACAAACCCTTGTTTCTTCTTCATTGTTAATTGATGTTAGTTTTTCCACTTGGAACTTCAAATTGAGAGTTATATTTTCGAAATGGATGGATCATATACATTTCGAAATTGAGACTTACATTTTTTTTCTTATCTCGTTGGCTTTCCCTTCATATATCATAGCTATGTTTCAATCCACTTATGTACATAAGCACTTCTTGTGAGACTATTTGGAAGTTTGTGGAAAGTGGAAACCACTAATTTATATTAAAACTGTTTGACTTTATTTTATGATTTTATCTTTTATTATAGTATTTTCAATAAAAATTAGAGTCCATAGACATCGCATAGCTTAAATAACATTCCAACGTAAGCACTTATTTCATAAACATTTATCCTATAAACACTTAATTAAGTTGTTTATCCAAACATGTCGCATTTCACATTCAAGCTTCTTTCTTTTTAATTCATATATATTTAAGTGAAATATGTGTTTCATTGCTCTTTATATATCATCAGTTTTGTAATTTCGACATCTCTCAAATTATCATCATTTTAGAATATAATATGTTTTAATTATTATTTTTCATCATAACCTTATTTGTGGATATCTCAACCTATAATATATTGATTGATATTTCTTATCTACTCTCCCTATGTCTCATGTTACTCTTAAAATTTTCGAAAAAATATTTGCTATATATTGCATCAGACAACTTTAGATGCAATGATTTTATATTGACCTTATCTTTTTGTTTTAACTTTTTATATTGACTATTGAGCAGTTTGGGTAGGATTGTTTATTTCTAGCTTGACAGCATTGCTGTGTTAATGTTTTATCAGTATTATATTATTATTGAAATCATGGAAATGATTAAATTTGTTCATTCTTTAGATCATATATAATATTCTTCTTGCAAGGTTTTTTATTTTGAAGGTTTTTCTTGCAAGGTTGTACTCATTTGCTTTTGTCATTTTACAGCATGAGTGGGTTCTTCGATGTTGAACTAAAGGTTCGCGATTATGAGTTGGATCAGTTTGGTGTGGTCAACAATGCCGTTTATGCTAGTTATTGCCAACATGGTGAGACCTCATGAGCTATTACATGTAGATTTTTAGTACCAAAAACTGTTACTTTTATCTGAATTTAATGTTGAGAATTGAGATAACTTTTTTCAGATGGTGTTTTTGAAACCTTTCGTTTTGTATGTATATCTCTTGTAATTGATGTATAAAAATGAAAGCAGTTCTTAATTTTTAACTGTTTGCAAATCTAATTGAAAACTAAAGTTTGACATGGCATAATGCAGACAGCAGTGCTGAGGTAATTTGATGACTTAAGAATCAAAACATTGTTTAGACTCAGTATCTTCAACCCGTTTCTCTAGGGGGAAAAAATAGTTTGATTTATAATCTTGAGCAAATGACCTGAGTTTAGAGTTGCAGACCATACTTAAAATTTCCCATGTGGTGTCAATAGAAATTTCAGCTTGTTTTTCACCTTTTCAATCTCTGATGCTTTGCTTCCAGTAATGAGCAAATCGTCCACATATAGGCAGATTATCATGGTTTTTTCTTCACTTGAACTTTGCACATATACACCAAACTCTACTGAACATTTTTTGAAGCCTATTTGAATTAGGAACTGATCGATCCTCTTGTTCCAGGCTCTAGGGGCCTGCTTCAAACCATACAAGGCTTTATGGAGTCTACACACCATGTTCTCCTTGCCTTGTACTTCAAAGCCAGGAGGCTGTGACACAAACACAATCTCTTCAAGTGGACCATTTAGAAAGGTTGATTTTACATCTAAATGATAGAGTGACCACTTTCTCTTGCAAGCTAGAGCCACTACTAATCTTATAGTTTCAAGCCTTGCAACTGGAGCAAACACTTCATTGTAATCAATACCATGTTTTTGTAAGAAACCTCTAGCCACCAGCCTGACCTTATACTTTGAAATTTTTCCATCAGGATTTAATTTCAGTTTGAAGACCCACTTCACATCTATTTCTTTTTCTTATCTGGCAAGTTAACTAGCTCCCATGTTTGATTCTTCTCAATTGATTGGAGTTCTTCCATCATAGCTTTCTTCCATACATCTATCTTCAGTGCTTCTTTATAATTGAGAGGTTCAGAGTCTGCTAACAATGCAAAGTGAATGATATCACCTTCATCATTTACTGCATTATCATAAATCACTTCACAGTCATTCAGCCTGCTTGGAACTTGTCTGATTCTTTGAGGTCTCACAGTTGCTGCCACTTCTTCTGGTTCACCTACATCATTATTGTTCACTTCTTCATTATCTGATTCATCACTTGAATCAGGATAAATGTAGCTTTGTTGATTTTCTTTGCTGTATACTAGTTCCTCTTCCCATTTCCACTTCTCAGTCTCATTCACAATTACATCCCAGCTGATATGCACCTTTTGAGTTATAGGATTATAAAGCTTATAGGCACATGTAGGATGATAGCCTATAGGTATCATAATTTCACTCTTATCTTCAAGCTTGCTTCTCCTAACATCTGGTATATGTTTATAGCACAATGAGCCAAAGTCCTTGAGATGCTTCACACTAGGCTTTCTTCCACACCAAGCTTTCTCTGGAACCTTCAAACTTAGCTTTTTTGTAGGACATTTGTTTAGAATGTAAGCAGCTGTAATAACTGCTTCACCCTAGAACTTGTGTGGTAAGGTTTTCTGCTTGATCATGCTTCTTGCCATATTCAGTAGAGTTCTGTTTCTTCTCTCAGCAAATCCATTGTGTTGAGGTGTATATGGAGCTGTCACTTCATGCACAATACCTTCACTGACACAGAAAGCTTCAAATTCTTTTGAGGTGTATTCTCCTCCACCATCAGTTCTCAAGATCTTAATAGATTGGTTACTTTCCTTTTCTATTAAGTTCTTGAATTTCCTGAATACCTCTAAGGCTTCACTCTTAAGCTTAATTGTATACAGCCACATCATCCTTGTAAATTCATCAACAAATGTGATGAAGTATCTGCTTCCCCCCAATGAAGATACTTCAAAAGGACCACATATATCAGAGTGGACTACTTGCAGTGCTGCACTAGCTCTTTTAGGTGCTTCAGACACAAATGGGAACCTACTTTGCTTACTTTTCACACATACTTCACAAATAGTTTTTCTGACATTCAGCTTTGGCAGACCATACACCAGTTCTTTGGAATTCAAATCACTAAGACTTTCAAAGTTTAGGTGACCATACCTCTTGTGCCATAAGCCTTCAACATCTTCACTAACTGCTGCAGACAAGCACATCATTTTCTCACTTGAGATGTTGCATCTGTAGGTTCTATTTTTTGACATGCTTGATTTGAGCACCAAATTCTTCTTTGCATCAAACAATTTCAAGGAGTCACCATCCATAGTCACTGAGAATCCCTTCTCCACCATTTGACCAATGCTCATGAGATTACACTTCATCTCAGGAACATACATTACATTTGCAATAATGATTCTTCTGCCATCATTGCTCTTGATCACTATATTTCCACTACCTTCGGCCATAAGATTTCTATTGTCAGCCAGTTTGATGCTCGTTTTCTTGCTAGTATCAAAGCTTGTCAACCATTCTCTATGTGATGTCATGTGGTTTGAGCATCTAGAGTCAAGAAACCACTCTTCATTCTTAATCTTCCCATCACTGGTAGTAGCCATCATCAACACTGTACTGGAATCATCTCCATGAGCCAGATTTGCTTCTTCATCAGTCTTTTGATCTTTCTTGAACCAACATTCATCAGCAAAGTGCCCATATTTCTCACAATTGAAGCATTGCACTTTACTTTTGTCAAAATCCATCTTCTTGTTCTGACTTTTGCCAAAGCCTCCTTTCCTTGAAGATTCAGCTTTGTCTTCAATCTTGTTTTTACCATTGTTGGACCAATTTGCTTTTCTCTTTCCCTTTTTCTTGAAATCCTTCTGATTTCCCTCCTTCTTGGTAGTTTGAACTTGAAATGCTTGTTGAACTGATTTTTCAGAACTTCTATCAAGCACCAGGAGCTCATGTGCTTCCAATGAATTTTGCAGCTCTTCAATTTTCATATTTTTCACATCCCTTGCTTCTTGAATAGCTACAACTATGAAATCGAATTTTAGACTTAAAGATCTCATCACTTTTTCTACTACCATCTGATCTGTAATGTTCTCCCCACAAGTTCTCATTTGATTGACTATGGCTGTTAATTTTAGAAGTAATCACTTACTTTCTGATCTGTTTCCATCTGCATCATCTCATACTTTCTTCTATAGGATTGTAACTTCACTTGCTTCACCTTTTCTCCTCCAGTGTGATAGTTTTATAAGATGTCCTATGCTTCTTTGGATCTTGTTGCTTTAGAAATCTTCTCAAAGTGCTGATTGTCAACATTCTGCT
This sequence comes from Cicer chorassanicum, assembly GCA_037974735.1. Taxonomy (NCBI): domain Eukaryota; kingdom Viridiplantae; phylum Streptophyta; class Magnoliopsida; order Fabales; family Fabaceae; genus Cicer; species Cicer chorassanicum. The sequence continues at coordinate 7,495,784 of JBBPBP010009778.1, read as the reverse complement.
GAATGTAGAACAAGGCTTTGCAGTCTTTCCTCTTGGCTTTCTTGAATGCAGTCCTCTGTGCATCAATTGGATTCCCTACCAAGTCCTCATAGCCATCCTGCACAATTTCACTCACTTCTTGTGCTCCAAATAAAGATTTCATCAAGGCACTCCATCGATCCCAGTTCTTGCCATCAAGAACTAGAATATTTGATCCAAAACCATTGCTATTCATTATGCCTATCAAGAATCTATCACTCAATGTTTCCCTTGATTGAACCCCTCACTTTTCACTCGTGTTTCCCTTGATTGAACCAAGCTCTAGATGCCAATTGTTAGAACACTATGTAATGCGCAGCAAGCATTTGATTCAAGTTGATAGTAAAAAATGATACACACTAGTTTGAATAGAATTTTGTAGAAGAAAAAAGAGAGAAAGATGATTCTTATTAATTGGTTTTTCACAATACAAGGTGTTATTTATATGTATTACACAATTGCTTGCAAAGTAAGCTATCCACACAAAGATAACTAACTAACTAACTAAAAACAGTTTTGTAACAACCATTCTAAAGTTGGTAAAAATGGTAATGAATTGAATCTCAACAATGTCTAAACCTTTCAATTTTGAAGGGTCAAATCAAAACTTTCCTGTTCAAATTTGGAGGCAATCTTAGTTTTTTTAGCTATTCACACTGTTAGTTTCTTTTTTATCTCTAAATGTTGTACATATGGTATTTTTTATATCATGGCTTTGCTTTTAAATGTTGCCCCCTTTTTCTTGATCTCTTTTTTTTGGTCAGGGGTTTACCCTTAACAGCATACTGAATTGAATTAATGTTTAACTGAACATTTGCAAATTTTGTAATGTATTGTTGTGAATTTTTAACTATTTAATAATTTTCGTTTTAGATGCATTAACTGATCATTTATACATAAAAATGTCTTCATAAGGTCGTCATGAGCTTTTTGAAAGCATTGGTATTAGTTGTGATGCCATAGCTCGCAATGGTAATGCATTGGCAGTATCAGAAATGTCCATCAAATTCCTTGCACCTCTAAGAGTAAGTCACGCCAATTTTGTTGGTCATTTGTGTTTGTTAGGTATAAATACTCTAAAAGGATATGACATATTGTATAAGCATAGATCTGTTTGCCAAACTTTGTTCTGATTTTAAAAAACTTGCAACCAGAGTGGAGACAGATTTGTTGTAAAGGTTAGGATTTCAGGCACTTCAGCAGCCCGCATGTACTTCGAACACTTCATCTATAAGCTACCAAACCAAGAGGTCTATTTACAATTTTCCATTACTTACAGTTTACTTTTTATTTTACCTTCTTTGAAAATATTTATTGATATTTGGTGAATTTCATGACAGCCTATTTTGGAAAAACGGGCCACGGCAGTGTGGCTCGATAAAAACTATCGTCCTACTAGAATTCCAGCAGATCCAAAGTCTAAACTTTTTAAATTTATTCGTGGTGTGGACTCTTAATGTATCTTTCAGATGGACATTTGATTGATAGAATCTCTGAGAAAGTAAATTGTTTCTGTACTTGGCTTCAATTTGGCATGTGGGTGGGCTAGGAGCTGGCACAGTTCTGTAATTGAGAGTCCAGTATTTTTAAATAATAAAAACTCTAGTTTAAATTACATTTCTAGCAAGATTAAACAGTTTAACTTCTTTTTGCTTAGTAAAAAAACATCATAAGAATTTTTTTTTATTGCTGGTATGAATCTGAAGGCTCTTTCGGGCTTTATCATGGGTGAGGGTATTGATGTTGTAGGAATTTGATTCAGATTGCACCGAAATATGAACACCAAAACTGACAAATAACACCAGAAAAATATTCAGATGATTAGAGCCAATGTTGCCCAACCATCTTAATCAACAGCCACACTTTATTGAATTTTCTTTTGTGAATGAATTATAATATTCTCGTAATTACAACAAACTATTTATAGTAATAGGACTAATTAACTAACGACATTCTAACTCTAAGCAAGAGTAAAAGCATAACAGTTACAACTAAATTATAGTTGACTAATCCAATAACTAACAGATGCGAAGTTGTTCAAAAATATTGGACAACGTGAACTAAGTGAAGAATTTAAACATTATATGAAGGAAATATCTTGAAGAAGTGAATGTTCGAATGGAATTTATGACTTGATACGATAATAGTGATTTCTTTTATAAAATAGAGACTGTAAAGTTTGTCATATGTTGTGTAATTGTTTTCTATGAAATATCGTAACTTAACCCTTTTTTTTTATAGAATGTTGTAATGTAACTTGTATATGCAATTTTCCAAAAAAATTGTCTGCTTAAACATTTTTTGTCAATATGAGTGACATTTCTGAAACATTTTGAGTTTCTTTCATTTTGCACTGGTCGTTGTGTTTACATTCACAATCTTTCTTTCTGCTTTTATCAATATTTGCATGAAAATTGTCAATTTCTCACCAAGGAACCAAGTCCAATACGTGTCTGTACATGAAGAGCATAGGTTAAGGTCCTAATATTGAAAATGAAAATTCTCAAGGGTACTTTTCCCCATCAGGACTTGGTATGCTACCAACCAAATCTTGTTGTAGGTTATTTTTCAAAACAGCGGACTCCATATCCCCTCCCGCAAATCCCATATCAATGCATCTTGATGAAAAACAAAAAATTGTGTTCATAATCGAGGACGAGAATTAATGAAGTGACGCCCTTAAATTTGAAGAATGTTGACTCCACCTATCAAAAGTTAAAATCACCCCAATACCTAGAGAGCAAAACAACTTAACTAAGATCCTCTCTAAACTCACTTGTTGAAGAATAAATGGGGGAAATGTGAAATTTCGGATGGTTGAAGTAGTGATAGATTCTCTTGATGTTGTATGGGACAATTGTTGCACAACAAATTATTTTAAATGGATGATACTTAATAATTACATTTTTTTTGCCTCCATAAAAAATAGTTGCCGCTCACATACCAAATATTTTGTAAAGTAATAAGAGAGAAAAAAATTGGTACTAACTATGTTTACACATCCATTTAATTATTACCGATCTTCCAAGTTCTAACACTAAACATATTAGAAATTTATCCCAAAAATGTATGGTAGGTGGATTAATTTGAGAAAAGGTGGATGAGTTTGGGTAGAAGATGAATAGGTTGTTCATGTTGGATTTGATTTTTCAATTCAATCTTATTTACTTTTTTTTTTTATCTCAGCTTGGTCAGCAAACCAAATGACACATAACTTTAATTTAATGTTTTTTCAATTAAACTCATGAAAAAGACCAAAGTGACTACCAAAACTATATTTAAGGGACCAAAATGAATCAAAAATTAATTACGGGATCAAAAAGAAACCTGAAAAAAAGATAAGAGACCAAAATGAGACTTATTAATCTAATTATGAAAACACATTTGTACATGGTGCAAGACTTACCTCACTTGTACAACGTTGAATTGACCTAAAATTTTATGAGTTTTTGTAAAAAAAAATGATAACATTGTTGACATTTTAAGACATAAATGATCAAATTATTACTTAAAATTAAACAAAAAACCAAATTGATCGGATAGAAGAAAAAGATAAAATACTGAAATGTTATATGAAATTAAGTTAAGAGACAACCGAAGATATTAGGTTTAAAGAATATTTTACAACATAAAGTACAAATACGAACTAGATGTGTAACACCCCGATTTATAACAGCGCGGTTGTTGTTTTTTTTTTTCAAAACTAAATTGATAAAATACCAAAACGTAGCACAAACGACAAATGTCATAATTAATTTCATCATAATTATAACAAATTAAAAAGGTTTTTGAGGCGATAATCCAAAATATCCAAATATAAAATACCCGGCTAAAAAGTTTGTTTCAAAAACATAAGTTCCTTTTTTACAACAACAACTTTGAAATAAGAAAGGGAAAATAAATAAAATTCTTAATTAAAGCCCTAAGCTGATCATTAATCTAACTGAGGGTGACTGGGTACAGAAAAATCCACGAGCGGCATCAAGCCCTACTGCTTTCGATCACTATGCTACGCCTTCGACGATTCTGATTCTCATCTAAATAACAAATATCACATAGCATTTAAATTTTAAATGCACCAAATAACCTTTCAACTTAGCATGCATCTAGAAAGAGTTTTCATATGTCAAACATGCATAATCAAAGTTGAAAAATGATGTTTTTAACAAAACTGCACTGTTGTATTGGAATACAGCATATCTGTATTCGAATACAACATTTTGTCACCAGTCAGAGGCAAAAATAGCACAATTGTATTCGAATACAGACTTGTCGTATTCGAATACAGATGTGAAAACAGTGAAAAATCCTGCACTTTTTGTATTCAAATACAACCTCCTCGTAGCCGAATACAAGTGCGAAGTCAGTGGCAAAAATTTGATATTTGTAATCAATTACAACATCCTCGTAGTCGAATACAAGTGCGAATTCACAAGTCAGTAGCAAATACAGCATATCTGTATTCGACTACGACCCTGTTGTATTCGAATACAACTGTAAAAATGGCAGATTTTCAGTTTTGAAAACATTTCGAAATCATTCTAACACTTTCAACACCAAGTCAATGAATCACAAACATCAAATACGGCACAATCACTAACAACAATCAAGTATGTATATACAACCATTACAATACATCAAACATGACTCACGTGCCAAACACCCCAATGCAATCCGTATGTGCCAATGCGCATGATTCCGTAGAACCAAAAACTCTCCTCGAGAGGTGTAAGTCGTAATTGTACTGCCTATCACAGGCCTAATACAAATTACCAAGGTGACACCTATCACGGGCTCGCACAACTTACTCAAGTGTAGCCTATCACAGGCCTTACACATCAATTCCAACAAAACCCTTCACGAGGGGCATAAACCGTAATTGCACTGCCTATCACAGACTTAGTACAAATTACCGAGGTGCCACCTATCATAGGCCCGCACAGTTTACGAAAGTGTAGCCTATCACAGGCCTTACACTTTAAGTTAAATCCTCGTAAGGATAAGATGGACCAACTATTGCAGGGAACCATCCCGTGACCCATCACGGACACCACCTAACTTTGAGGCCCATCGCGGTCACCACAAGCTATGAAAATGCATGAGTATGCTCTGACTCTTTGACCACAACATTACGTAAATGCAGCTATTAAAATATTCCTCTTTTTTTAATACTCATTTAACAATAATGGTTTTCAAACACATCACAGAGTATACTCAAACAGATATTCCTCATATCACATGAAATTTAATTCACAATTCACATTAAATTCATATCACAATCTATACCACTTTCATCAATTCATTTTCCACAATACCACACATAAATTTCATCACACAAATTCCAAATATTAGTCATGAACCCATCAACCCTTCCAAACATGAATCACCACAACCCACACCTCAAACACATTAAATTCAACTTCCACAATTTCACCCATAAACGTATTAAATTCATTTCCCACAAAACTACACCTCAAACTCATCAAATTTATTTTCCAAAATTTTCAACCATAAAACACCAAATCAAAACTCCAAATAGTGAAACATAAACCACCAAATGTCTTTTCCATAACTTCACATATAAGGTCCAAAATGCAACCTAAAAATTTGGAAGGAGCCCTTACCTCAACGCTAGCTCTAACAACCGATTACGGCACTGTGATTAAATTTTGGTAAAACTTCGCTCGCGTCGTCACTTCGAAAACTAGCTCACTAGCACCGCAACGTGGCAAGGAGCAACTTTCCCTTCTGTCACTTCGCGGACGAAAGCTTAGATCTAGGTGAAAAGTGAGATTTTGTGTTTAGTGGTTTTGAAACCCACCAACACTCGGTTTCCTTAACGAACAGAGGAAGAAGAAATCGTAAGGCTGAGAGAGAAAATGTTTTCCCCTTCTTGTGACTATATATATATATATATATATATATATATATATATATATCTTACTTACTCACCAACCTTATATATATATAATTAAATCAAACTAACAAATTTCTAAATACACAAACACACATCTCAAACTATTTTGATAAAAATATCTACTCTCGTTGTTGCTCAATTGACAGATAAAATTTTCAGCAACCAAAGATATTTTTAACAAAACAGCCCGATATCAATTTTTCGCAACATAAATAAATTATTCTTCGACGAATAATTTTAACAGGATATATATATATATATATATATATATATATATATATATATATATATATATAATGAACATATAACAACCTATGATAAAATATGCTTTTGGTACTTAATTCACAAAATGAATTAAAATTGAGCTAAATGCCTTAAAAATTTAACACCAAATATACTAAAATTACATAATTTAGAGTTTAAAATTTAGGGTCTTACAAGATGGACCAAACCAAACTCGGGGTAAGGTGAAGAAAAATTAAAACTTTTCAAGAAGCAATGGATAAATTAAAAGAAAAGCTTGAAAACCTCTAGACGTGAATCACATTCAAGCCAAAGAGATTTATAGCATTTTTGGGATAGCGTTGAGAGCACTATTATCGCGGCCCAATGCCAAATTCAACTTGATATTAAGAAGAAAATTTTACCATGTACCCCTCAATTATCCGTGTGCCCCAAAATATAAAGGAAAAAACTAAAAAACCTCAATATATTAAAAGTGGCCATTATTCTCATTTCTTCATTTCAACATTTCCGGAACACAAGTGAGTGTCAAAAAATTCTTTTTTTTATAAATTTTTTTTCAAGTTTTCCGGTACACAACTTCAACTCTAGAAAACTTGAAAAAAGTTTTCCGGTACAGAACATCGTTTCCGAAAATCATTTTTGAAGTTTCCCGGAACTACCGGAAAATTTATTTCAACTTTTCCAGAATGCTTACACTACCGACAAACTTAAATGTGACATTTCCGGTAGTTGTTTGATTTTTTATTTATTTATTTAATATTTTTTAAATTAATTTTTTTGTTTTAATATTTTATTCCATTACTATTTATTTAATTCATTTTATTTTAACTAATTTTTTTTAGTGGGTAGGGATGCAAGACGTAGAGACGGAAAAATTGTAGGAAGAACACGTGACATTGAATCTTCATCGTCTATGGATGCTGCTCTGAAAAGGGTTCGTCCGACAACATCTCGTAGAAGACAACGAGTTATAATAGAGGATGATGACCTGGGAGAGGAGGCTCATATATCTATCCTTGAGGAGGATCAAGTGGTACACGAGGATGATTAGATACATGAGGAGCATGAGGAGGTACCTGTACAGGAGGAGGGACATGTACATCAGGAGGGTGAGGGTGAGCTGACACGGTATCCTAGAAGACCGTATGATCTGTCAGTTCTTACAAGATACTAGCATCACGTGTCTGCAAGATTGTGGTTTGATAAAGTAAGTTAAATTAATTATTATTTATGGTGTATTAAAAATATTTAAATTAATTATTATTTATGGTGTATTAAAAATATTTAAATTAATTATTATTATGGTGCATTAAAAATATTTAAATTAATTATTTTTTATGGTGCATTAAAAATATTTAAATTAATTATTATTTATGTTCTATATTTAATTTGAATAGCATACATTTTATTTGTATGCAGGAGCGACTAATGCTAAAAATTGTTGCCCATGGAAAAAAAATTGCAACAATTTACTCCACCCGTTCTCCCGCACTATAGTGGGGGAGTCTGAAACTGATTGACAACAGCTTGATTTCTGCTTTTGTGGAAAGATGGCATCTAGAGACTTCGTCATTTCACATGCCATTTGGTGAAATGACGATTACTCTGGACGATGTTGCCAATTTGTTAGGCGTTCCTATTAGGGGTGAGTTCTACACTCCACCACCTGAGCTAGATAGAGTAATGACATGTAATCTTGTCATTACTTTATTAGGGGTGCCTTATGAAGAAATATGGGAGGAAACAAAAAAAAAACCAAGGGTGCACACTACATACTAGATTGGCTGAAAGAGGTATTCAAAAGGCAGTGTGCAGCCCAACAATTTGATTGTGCTGCTCGGACATATTTGCTGAATCTAGTAGGGAGTACTATCTTCGTAGATAAGAGTCATACACTGGTTGATGCAAAGTATCTTCCTCAGTTTAGAGATTTAGACGGTAAGTAGATACACTTGGGGTAGCGCTGCACTAGTAGTCCTTTATGACTATCTGTCTGATGCCAGCTGTTACGACACCAAACAGTTATGTGGATACATGTCTCTACTCTAGGTATTAACTAATTATGATTATTATTAATTGTTATGGTTTTTAATTATTTATTTTTATGTTTATAATTAATTGATTTATTTTTATTGGCAACAGTGTTGGATATACGAATATTTTTCAAATATTTGTATAAGAGGTGACAAGGTTGTTGGCGTTCAGTAGACACATTGAACTTGGAGTTGGAAAAGCAAGTTCACACACCTTATTCTTCAACACTATTTTTCCTATAAACGTTTCCATAAGGGATTCATCTCAGTAGACATATCCAACTCTGATCCATCTTCTGTGTCTAAGTTGAGTTAACATTCCATGCTTAATTTTCTCTATTGAATATGCACAGAATCTAGAGGAATTGGTTAAACCATCAATTTATATTGTGTCAATTCACAAGCACAAGGTAATCCATATGTTCTTCTGAGAGTGCACTCACATACATATTTGTCAGTATCCACCAACTCAACTTTCTCGTATTCTTTAGTAATACGTCTTTGAGCTTCTCTTGATACAAATGTATTCAATCTCTTATAAAATGGATTTATGTGTTCATGTTCTTCATCATAGAAACTTTTCTAAAACGAGCGCCTGATTTTTTTATGTTGCTACCTTATCAGTTTTGTTCATAGCCTCCCAACATTTACACATGTCACCCATGCTATGTTCCAACATTAACTTCAATTTCCAAAGAGTTGACTCACCCCTATCATTACATGTAAATTGTTACCATGGAGCAATCCAACAATATATAATAAAATTACAAAGTCGAAATTTTAGAGTCATGTGACATACCTGTTAGTCGTTGTGTTCCCCAAATGCATCACTCAATTTGTCTATGCTTCAACAAACCTTTCCTTATGAGGAGTCAACCAAATTTCTTTCACATAGTCAACAAACACTTTATTTTCGACACATAATTGCTCAAACATTTGCAAGCGCATGATATACTATTTTTCATGACTGCAATACATAATGTCTTTCCACATATTCAATATTAACTCTTGTTTATCCTTTAAGACATATTGGTTGCATTTTGCTCCAACATTTTTGTCGATATGAAATCGACAAAACAAATTAACAACATGTGGAAATACAATACCAATTGCTTTCATTAACGCAAGATCTCTGTCTGTCAATATTACATCAAGAAATTTGTTTTGTGTAACAAACAGTTCTCTTAGCCTCTCTAATGCCCAACAAAAGTTTTCTTCCCGCTCACATTTCAAATAAGCAAATCCCACTACAAATATCATTTCTATTGATGTCATACCAACAATTTCAAGTAATGGCATTCTGTATTTATTGGATTTGTAAGTATTTTCCATAATCAATACAATTGGAAACAAATTCAAAAACTTCACTGAATCTAGATGCGCTTTGTAACAGCCCGTTTTTTTTATTAAAATAAAACTAAAATTCATAAATCAAGATGGAAAATAAATACTTTTGGATAAAATATTTAATCCGTATCACAACGACAAAAGTCAACAATAATTATAAACAGCGCAAACGGTTTTGAAATGAAAATCCAAAGTATTTAAAACAAAAAAATACATCGGGGCTATGAGACATATCCAACGTAGCTCATACCCCTGGGGTATTCTCGCCAGACACCTGTACAAAAACACTGCCCCAAGAATTTTAACTTCCCCACGTCACATCAAAAAGTGGTACAAGGACCCATCAAAATAAAAGTCAAGCTAACAATATATGTTATAGATACAGTCTTCCAAAATGAAACAAATACAACCACAAAAGAAAGACGTCTAGCTCCTATACAACCATTTAATCTGATCATGCCACAAATAAAAACTAACAACCCGGGTGATTCCCACGTGTTCCGCAAAAATCCTTTTGACACAACCACAATCAGGTAAGACTAATTGTGTTCCCAACTCCAGGGTACTAACCGGTAGGACAGTCGTGATCCTCATCTGAGGGCAAAGTCTAGATTTCCACAACAATTGTAAAGGTCACCAACCGAAATTAACAAATATCACGTAGCATTTAAATTTTAAATAAACAAAATAACTTTTCAACTTAGCATACATCTAGAAAGGGTTTTCATATGCCAAACATGCATAATCAAATTTGAAATATGAAGTTTTTAACAAAATTGCATTGTCGTATTTGAATACATCATCCTTGTATTAGAATACATTGTTATTTCATAAGTCAGTAGCAAAATTGAATATCTGTATTCGACTACACACTGCTCTTAGCCGAATACAACTGCTAAAATTTGCAGATTTCAGTTTCAAAAACATTTCACAATCATTCAACACTTACCACACAAAGTCAATCAATCACACTCATCAATTACGGCACAATTACAAACAACAACCAAGTATGTATATACAACCATCACAGTATATCAAACATGACTCGCGTGCCAAGCACCCTAATGCAATGCGTATATGCAAATGCACATGATTCCAGAATACCAAACCAAAACCCTCCTCTAAGGGGCGTAAATCATAATTATATGGTCTCTCACAGGCCAGTACTAATTATCAAGGTGCATTCGCTCACAGACTAGCACGATTTACTAGAGTGTAGCCTATCACAGGCCTTACACTGTTTTCTAGAGTGCAATCGCTCACAGATCAACACATTCTAGAGTGCAATCTCTCACAGATCACCACGACGCGATAATCCTCGTAAGGATAAGATGAACCAACAAATCACATGGCATCATCCCGTGTCCCATCCGGTCACCACTATCACCATAGCCCATCCGGTCACCATGTACTATGAAATTCATGAGCATACTCTGACTCTTTTCCCCATTTTTAATACTCATTTAACATTAATGAGTATTAAAATTCAACACAGAGCATACTCAAACATATTTACTCATAATCCCGCAATTCACATCAAACCACATCAATTCATTTTTTCACACAATCCACACATAAAACACATCTCAAAAATTCATAAAATTAATTATGAACACATTAATCACACCAAACATGAATCACCACAACCCACGCCTCAAACACATTAAATTCAACTTCCACAATTTCACCCATAAACACGTTAAATTCATTTTCCACCAATCTACACATAAAATACATCTCAATAATTCATAATATTAATTATGAACAAATCAATCACACCAAACATGAATCACCACAACAACATTAATATATCAGAGTTCTTCCCACCGCTAACTCGGTGCCAACGGTCTCGGTTCCTTTTCGAGACTCAAGGAGCTAACTACATAAACATAAATATTTATAAAAATTTGTTCACAACTAAAATTTATCCAACCACAAAAAATTCTCAAAATTATATCTTTTTCACACACCAAACTTTTACAACCAAATAATATACATTATTTAGTTAAAACTAAATAAAACAAATATTGTCCAACTCACACATACGAACACTCGACTATTAAAGCACCGAAATTTTGAGTTAATAAAATACTCTAAACTTTTTCTTTTAAAAATTTGAACGTCAGTTCAAACTCATTTATTTGAAAATAACTAAATACGTAACTCAAACACGTCAAAAATCAATTTTTTTTAACCATTACTAACAAAATCAACCACATTAATCACACATATAGAGTCCCTATATGCAAACTAAAAAATTTGGAAGGAGCCCTTACCTCAACGGTAGCTCTAACAACCGATTATGGCACCGTGGTTAATTCCGGTGAAAACTTCGTTCGCGACGCCGCTTCCAAAGTTGGTTCACTAGCACCGTAGCGTGGAGATGAGTAACTTTCCCTTCTGTCACTTCTCGAATGGATGCTTAGATCTAGTAAATAATTGAGGATTTGTGTTTGTTTATTTATAAAAACACCAACACCATTTCTTAGTTTCTTGAAACAGCAAGAAGAAGAAAGAAAAGGAAGCAGGCGAGGAGCATAGTTCTGTTTTCCTTTCTCGATTTCTCATATATATATATATTATTAAAACCAATCCACAAATATCTAAATACTCTTACACACATCACTTCACTCGCATCTCAAACTATTTTGATAAAAATATCTACTCTTGCGCAACTCAATTGACAGGTAAAACTTTCAGCAACCAGAGATATTTTTAGCAAAACCGTCCGATAATAAATTCTTCGTAACATAAATAAATTACGTCTCACCAAATAATTTTAAACGGTCTCAAAAAGATATTTTTGGCATTTAACACACAAAATATCAATAAAATTGGCTAGAAAGCCTCGGAATTCAACATAAAAATACATCAAAATACAAAAAGTACAAATTAAAACTAAGGGTCTTACATGCCCAAAAAATATCTCTCATAACATCTGAGTCTTCACGTTTTCTATTCCAACACACATATTTTGTATCTTCAATTAACTTGAATAAATGTTGCATATGTCCTATTACCTCTCACGTGCAATCGAATCATACTTCTCTGTTTATATATTTGTGAGATCTTAGTAACATTGTTCTTATCTCGGTCTTGCAATGAGTGTAATATGTGTCTCGGTGCAACATTATATTTTGTTAAGTCATGAACATGTTTTTTTTCTTCTTCATCTAAGCGTCCAACAAATGCATGCCCCTCCAAAGTATTAGGTAATTCATGGTTGTGAACTCCACAAATTACTTTAATTGTCCATCCTAAACCATCTTTTAATGATTTTGATCTAAGCTTGAAAGGACAACCACATTTTTTTTGTTGAACTTCGAGTTGAACTATCAACACACTTATATTTTCCTCCTTTGTCACAACCTAATATTAATTTATTTCTCCTCCCTTTCTCTCTTGTCTCTATATCTGATCTTCTGATGATAACAGTCACTTTATTTTTTATACCGATTTCTTTAGCCCAATTCACAACCGCGTCCCTTGTATCAAATATCTGATATAAAATATAAAATAAATTATAATTAATCACAATAATATATTTTTACAATATTAATATTAATTATATTTATTCATACCTGATCTGTGTAAAAAATGTTTGTAGTATCGACGCATGTTTTATCCAATAATAGTAGCGGTTTATCCATATCTGTTAACATTTATAAAAATTAATAAAATTAAAAAAAAA
>JBBPBP010009778.1:7466859-7482272 GCA_037974735.1 Cicer chorassanicum | reverse complement strand
AAAAAAAAAAAAAAAAAAAAAAAAAAAAAAAAAAAAAAAAAAAAAAAAAAAAAGTGTACCTGAAATCTTGTCTATGAAGTTTTCCGGAAACACCTTTTGTACCGGAAATCATGTCTATGAAGTTTTCCAGTAGTACCAATTTTTCAATTCTGTACCGGAAATCTTTTTTAAGTTTTCTGGTAAAAACCCTCTGTACCGGAAAACTTTTACAAGTTTTCCGGAAGTAGTGTGTACTGAAAAACTTGTAAAAAGTTTTCCGGAAGTAATGTGTACCGGAATTCTTTTAAATAGTTTTCTAGATGTTACCGGAAAACTTTTACCTACTGGAAATCTTTTTTACTGGCTCTGGAAATGATGAAATGGTAAAAAAAATGTAATTTTGAATTGGTAAAATAGTAAAAAAAAATTAAGAGTATATTTGGCATTTTCATAAATTTGTGGGGGTATAAGTATAAAAGTGGGAGTATAGTGTAAATTTTTCTATTAAGAAACTACAAAATGAAGCTTAACCGTAAACTTATAGCCACAAAGGAGACTTTTCCAAACAGATGCTTAATAAGCTATTCTTGAAAGCAATTTCAATAGATGTTAAAAATAATGATAGTTGGGAGAATAATTTGACATGATTCCCTACCAAAGCTTACCGGAAAGAATCTAAGATAATGCATTGATCCTGGAATCTAAATTAATGAATACAGTACCATATAGTCAAAATTGTTAATGTAATTCCAGCCGAATAACATCCTTCAATTGAGAGTTAAGAACCAAGATCACAAATGAGCAAAAAAGTCCAATATAAAATAACTAGTGTAAATGATCCGTCTAATATAGAAGTTACAAAGGATTCAAACTGACACAGTTGCAGAACATTTCTTTCTAAGATTCTCATTAGTTTAGCATAACAGCTTTACTAATTGAAGTCAGTAGTGTAATTCCCATGCCATCATCAGTTAAAGGAGAGAACATTGTGCTGAAGTGACAATCTTCTTATCAGAGACATTACATGTCCAAATGAAATTGTTAATCTATTTGTCAACCGTCTTAAGAAGGAAATGAAGTATGATAGAAAATTTACTCAATGATCTTGATATTATGACTCTTACTATACCATAAATTTCTATAAAAGAGTAAGAAATCATACTCCTATAATGCATATTTCCTCTGTGTTCTTGGTCTCTTTTGAATTGTTCTACCCTATTTCCTTCTTGTATCTTTTGACAATAAAGATATCGATTTTATGATAATGTAAAAAGTCTGTCTTGTTGTTCTATATCTTGCGCTTTTTATGGTTACTTATAGTTTTGTAACTATTTGTTTATAAAAAAGAGAAGAGTGATATCAATTATATATTTTGAATTTCAAAATTAAACTCTTATTTGCTTTAATTACTATTAGATTAAACAATTATTTCATTATATAATTTTTTATTTAAAGTTAGTCTATTAATTACATGAATCAGACTAATATATTATTAAAATAATCCGACAATTTATATCAAGAATAGTGATAAAAAACTTATGTGAAAACTATAAACCAACTAAATTAAACAAGTCATCGTGTAGGAATTCAATTCAATTACCACATTTGAAAAATCTTTTTCCATAGTGTCCAATGCCAAAGAGATAGACAACTCCATCATAGTTTAACTTACCATATGTTCACATGATCAATTTCACAATTTGGTCTATTTCAACTCTTTTGCAACTGAGTGCTCTGCTCAATGGCAACAACTTGCTGACAAAATATGAAAGCCATCATTGTAACATCTTCCATCTTATTCTAAAACAGTCTGGTTTTGACTCCCCCAAATTTGAGTTACAACAAATTAGAGAGGTTCATAGTAAAACAAAACACTGAGATCAAACGATATTGACAACTTAAGGATGACATAACACTCTTAGGTGAATTATTACTTGGCAACTAATTTATAAAACAAAATCAACTAAATTTGATGTAAAATATTGTCATGTGACTCTCACTTAACTCATTTTCATATCATCAATTTAGTTAGATAACATGCTATTGGGTTATAATATGATTAGATTAATGATAGTCTAGTCTTTTATTCATAAAGTTTTGATATTCTATTGAAATTCTAACCTCTTTTTATTCTCTCCTCTCTATAATTTTCTATGTTGTTAACAATCACATTAATATCTCATCTATTAAATCATAAATATCAGACACTTCTAAAATTGAAAGACTAAATTCATTAATCTAAAAATAAAAAATAAAAACAAAATTAAATATAAATCAAAATAGAATTCTCATTCTAATAACAAATGTAACATAAACAAAAGTTAAAACAATAAAATACATCCTATTTTTTATTTATATTTCTGATAGAAGTAAATAACCGCTAAAACTTGATTTCATTTGAACAAATGAAAAGTAGTCCCAGGATACCCAAAGGAAAACACAATAAATAAAAACGTTTAAAATATTTAGGCAGAAGCTGGTGTATACAATAAATCTAGTTAAGCGAGATGACCTAACAACCGTAATTCTTAATTTGGCGCATTTGATGATGAAGGCTCAGCACAGGGAACTTAGTTAATTTCAAAGATGCATCATGGGATATAACGCTCACCCCGCACTTTCAAAAATTAAAAATGTTTTCATTTCGTTGCTCCAATCATGCTTCTACGACGTCGCTTCCTTCCCTATTACACCTCAATACTACGTCGTTTCATCTCGCCGCTAAATCTTCCACTTTTCACTTTCCCCGCCGGCCATTCAATCCACCGCCACTCCGGTCAATTCTCCCGGTGAAAGCTACCGCTTCTTTACCACTCTTCGATATCAGCGGGGGCAAAGGGTACAAATAATTTATCCTCACAAACCCTTGTTTCTTCTTCATTGTTAATTGATGTTAGTTTTTCCACTTGGAACTTCAAATTGAGACTTATATTTTCGAAATTGATGGATCATATACATTTTTTTTCTTATCTCGTTGGCTTTCCCTTCATATATCATAGCTATGTTTCAATCCACTTACATAAGCACTTCTTGTGAGACTATTTGGAAGAGTTTGTGGAAAGTGGAAACCACTAATTTATATTAAAACTGTTTGACTTTATTTTATGATTTTATCTTTTATTATAGTATTTTCAATAAAAATTAGAGTCCATAGACATCGCATAGCTTAAATAACATTCCAACATAAGCACTTATTTGATAAACATTTATCCTATAAACACTTAATTAAGTTGTTTATCGAAACATGTCGCATTTCACATTCAAGCTTCTTTCTTTTTAATTCATATATATTTAAGTGAAATATGTGTTTCATTGCTCTTTATATATCATCAGTTTTGTAATTTCGACATCTCTCAAATTATCATCATTTTAGAATATAATATGTTTTAATTATTATTTTTCATCATAACCTTATTTGTGGATATCTCAACCTATAATATATTGATTCATATTTCTTATCTACTCTCCCTATGTCTCATGTTACTCTTAAAATTTTCGAAAAAATAATTGCTATATATTGCATCAGACAACTTTAGATGCAATGATTTTATATTGACCTTATCTTTTTGTTTTAACTTTTTATATTGACTATTGAGCAGTTTGGGTAGGATTGTTTATTTCTAGCTTGACAGCATTGCTGTGTTAATGTTTTATCAGTATTATATTATTATTGAAATCATGGAAATGATTAAATTTGTTCATTCTTTAGATCATATATAATATTCTTCTTGCAAGGTTTTTTATTTTGAAGGTTTTTCTTGCAAGGTTGTACTCATTTGCTTTTGTCATTTTACAGCATGAGTGGGTTCTTCGATGTTGAACTAAAGGTTCGCGATTATGAGTTGGATCAGTTTGGTGTGGTCAACAATGCCGTTTATGCTAGTTATTGCCAACATGGTGAGACCTCATGAGCTATTACATGTAGATTTTTAGTACCAAAAACTGTTACTTTTATCTGAATTTTATGTTGAGAATTGAGATAACTTTTTTCGGATGGTGTTTTTGAAACCTTTCGTTTTGTATGTATATCTCTTGTAATTGATGTATAAAAATGAAAGCAGTTCTTAAATTTTAACTGTTTGCAAATCTAATTGAAAACTAAAGTTTGACATGGCATAATGCAGACAGCAGTGCTGAGGTAATTTGATGACTTAAGAATCAAAACATTGTTTAGACTTAGTATCTTCAACCCGTTTCTCTAGGGGGAAAAAATAGTTTGATTTATAATCTTGAGCAAATGACCTGAGTTTAGAGTTGCAGACCATACTTAAATTTTCCCATGTGGTGTCAATAGAAACCTTTTGGTAAGAAACAAAATCAGAGCAGCACAAGCATAAGATACAATGTTGTAGACTCAATAATCATATCAAGAAGGAATGTAATTGAAAAGCAGTCTAAACCTTGATTCAACGGAGTTATTGACAATGCATGGCTATTTATGGTTTTGTGCTTGAGGTGATGTCTAAACCTTTCGATTTTGAAGAGTCAAATCAAAACTTTCCTGTTCAAATTTGGATGCAATCTTAGTTTTTTTAGCTATTCACACTGTTAGTTTCTTTTTGTTCTCTAAATGTTGTATATATGGTATTTTTTATATCATGGCTCTGCTTTTAAATGTTGCCCCCTTTTTCTTGATCTCTTTTTTTTGGTCAGAGGTTTACCCTTAACAGGATACTAAATTGAGTTAATGTTCAATTGACCATTTGCAAATTTTGTAATGCATCGTTGTGAATTTTTAACTATTTAATACTTTCCGTTTTAGATGCATTAACTGATCATTTATACATAAAAATGCCTTCATAAGGTCGTCATGAGTTTTTGGAAAGCATTGGTATTAATTGTGATGCCGTTGCTCGCAATGGTGATGCATTGGCATTATCAGAAATGTCCATCAAATTCCTTGCACCTCTAAGAGTAAGTCACGCCAATTTTGTTGGTCATTTGTGTTTGTTAGGTATAAATACTCTAAAAGGATATGACATATTGTATAAGCATAGATCTGTTTGCCAAACTTTGTTCTGATTTTAAAAAACTTGCAACCAGAGTGGAGACAGATTTGTTGTAAAGGTTAGGATTTCAGGCACTTCAGCGGCCCGCTTATACTTCGAACACTTCATCTATAAGCTACCAAACCAAGAGGTCTATTTACAATTTTCCATTACTTACAGTTTACTTTTTATTTTACCTTCTTTGAAAATGTTTATTGATATTTGGTGAATTTCATGACAGCCTATTTTGGAAGCACGGGCCACGGCAGTGTGGCTTGATAAAAACTATCGTCCTACTAGAATTCCGGCAGATCTGAAGTCTAAATTTGTTAAATTTATTCGTGGTGAGGACTCTTAATGTATCTTTCAGATGGACATTTGATTGATAGAATCATTGAGAAAGTAAATTGTTTCTGTACTTGGCTTCAATTTGGCATGTGGGTGGGCTAGGAGGTAGCACAGTTCTGTAATTGAGAGTCCAGTAATTTTAAATAATCAAAAATCTAGTTTAAATTACAATTCTAGCAAGATTAAAAGTTTAGCTTCGTGATGCTTAGTAAAAAAACATCATATGAATTTTTTTTTATTGTTGGTATGAATCTGTAGGCTCTTTCGGGCTTTATCATGGGTGAGGTATTGATGTTGTAGCAATTTGATTCAGATTGCACCGAAATATGAACACAAATAACACTAGAAAAATATTCAGATGATTAGAGCCAATGTTGCCCAATCATCTTAATCAACAGCCACACTTATTGAATTTTCTTTTGTTAATGAATTACAACTTTCTCGTAACAGTTTCAGTTATTCGTCACTATACAAGAAAAGTCATCAATTGACATTCCTACTACTAATTACAACAAACTATTTATAGTAATAGGACTAATTAAGTAATCGCATTCTAGATCTAAGCAAGAGTAAAAGCATAACAGTTACAACTAAGTTATAGTTGACTAAGCCAATAACTAACAGATGCGAAGTTGTTCAAAAATATTGGACAATGTGAACTAAGTGAAGAATTTAAACATTATATGAAGGAAATATCTTGAAGAAGTGAATGTTCGAATGGATTATTGAACATGCTTTTAGCTTCCAATATGGCCTTTTAAATTTTGCTACTTTATGAATTGAATAGGAACAGTGACTTTTTAATAAAATAGAGACCGTAAAGTGTCATATGTTGTATAATTGTTTTCTATGAAATATCGTAATTTAACCATTTTTTTATAGAATGTTGTAATGTAACTTGTATATGTAACCTTCTTAAAAAATTGTATGCATAAACATTTTATGTCAATATGAGTGACCTTTCTGAAACATTTTGAGTCTCTCTCATCCTGCATTGGTCATTGTGTTTACATTGACAATCTTTCTTTCTGCTTCTGTCAATATTTGCATGAAAATTGTCAATTTCTCACCAAGGAACCAAGTCCAACATGTGTCCGTATATTAAGAGCATAGGTTAAGGTCCTGATATTGAAAATGAAAATTCTCAAGGGTTCTTTTCCCCATCAGGACTTGGTATGCTACCAACCAAATCTTGTTGTAGGTTATTTTTCAAAACAGTGGACTCCATATCCCCTCCCGCAAATCTCATATCAATGCATCTTGATGAAAAACAAAAAATTGTGTTCATAATCGAGGACGAGAATTAATGAAGTGACACCCTTAAATTTGAATAATGTTGGCTCCACCTATCATCTTATGATGAACAAGGTGTTTACCCTAGAATTTGACAACATGCTTGAAGTTTATATGGACAACATGATAATGAAGACGGTCCATGAGACCAACCACACCCCAATCTTAAACGAGATCCTCAAGGAAACACGACATCAAATTCCTCACATTTTACTTAACTTGGAGACACTAAATCAAATCCAAATAAATGCCATACTATATTTGACATGAAGACACTTACATAAATCAAAGAAATCAACCAACTCATGCGAAGAATAACTATTTTAACTTGATTTACTCCCAAGTGAGCTACGGGAGATGGATAATTCTAAAGTCTCGATACTCCTTAAATATTTGAATAAAGTGAAGGAGATCACAAGTCAATTCTCAAAAGTTAAAATCACCCCAATACCTAGAGAGCAAAACAACTCAACTAAGATCCTCTCTAAACTCACTTGTAGAATAATAAATTGGGGAAATGTGAAATTTCGTATGGTTGAAGTAGTGATAGATTCTCTTGATGTAGTATGGGACAATTGTTGCACAACAAATTTTTTTAAATGGATGATACTTAATAATTACATTTTTTGCCTCCATAATAAAAAGTTACCACTCACATTTTTTGTAAAGTAATAAGAGAAAAAAAATTGGTACTAATTATGTTTACACATTCATTTAATTATTACCGATCTTCTAAGTTCTAACACTAAACACATTAGAAATTTAGAGCACTTAATTTTTAGAAGCTTTAAGTATACATTGAATTTTTTTTTGTGTTTTGTTATGAGACTATTCTTTCAGTAAAAGTTTATAACATTTCCTTCTATATTATAAATATTATAGAATATATTTTCCCCCCACAAGATTTGTTTTTTTGTGTGGACCACTTAATACTAGAAGTAGGAAAATCCATCGTCCAACCTATGATTTTAATGGTGGAGCACCATGAGCTGGGTTGGGCTAAGCATGAGGCAAAAGCAGTGTTGACAAGCTATTTAATTTTGTAGTATTGTGGAAATAGATATTGCAAAGAAAGGAGGAAGCATGAGTTGCACAAGTCAACTAAAGTGCATTGACTTTGCAGCCTTACTTCCGTTTTCGTTTTACTAACCATAACCAACATTCTTTTCCTTTTCCTTTTCCTTTTCCTTTTCCTTTTCCCTGCGTAAATTCCTCATTATGTGTCAATGTACATGGGACTGGACCAGTGCCATGCGCCTCATAAGGGGTCCACATTAAACCACCATACTTCTCTCTGTCACACCTTGTCACAATAGCAGTTGAATAAATTAAAATTATTAGAATATATAATAATAATAATGTATTTTATTAGACATATTAATTTTTAAATGTATTTTTAGTTATTCAATTTAATCTTTTGAATTTTTTATTATTTAATTTAATCTATAAAATCATTATCGAAAGATATATTTGAAGATAAGGTTGTAATTTTGAAATATTCAAAAACCTTTAGTAATAACATTTCACATATTTGAAGATAAAAATAGTTTTATTAATATCGTGTTTAACAATTGATACACATAATTCATTTATATCTAATAATTACCATACTGTAATTTATTGTTAAATCACGGATGTAAAATGTTAGTAGCATCACATATCACATGATTTTCCATTAATGTAAAAATTATATGTAGAGATAATACATCAAGATGATGATAACTTTATATAAGTTCCTTTAAGTTTGAATTTTAAATTATCATTCTATTTTTAGACTCTCCAAGTCTAATATGATCGCTTTCAAACTTAAAAGTGTGGGAAATAGCATTTTCTTTTTGTATTATATTGTTTCTTAGTTTGGTCATAAATCCACTGCATTGCCTTAGCACCAAAAGAATCAAAAGTCCAAACGGACAGAATCTCCACTCAGCTGAAAAGACAAAGGAATGCTACTAATATTTGTGCTTCCCTTTTTGTGAACCTTTTTTATTTATCAAATGTCAGAGACACTCCATATATAAGGCCTTTTAGTTGGCCACTAGAGACATTAACTCATAGTCATTGCCCATTTCTCATAAAGAGATGAGCCAAAAACGAATTTGAAAAGATCGATCATATAACAAAGTAGCACTTTGGCCAAAAAAAATTATTTAGGGCTTAAAATGTAAATATATTTTAGGTCAAATCAATTGTGTACAAGTGAGATAAGTCTTGTATCGTGTATAAATGTGTTTCCATCATTAGATTAATAAATCTCACCATTGAATCAAATAAGATATGATGAAATTTTTTGATTCAATGTGGAAATGAAATTTGTGCAAGGAGCAAGACTATGTCACTTGTGCACATTAGAGAAAATTCATATTTCATGGATGACATTTTTTTAGATATTAGCAAATGATAGTTAACACTTGAGGGCACTTATTAACGAACCAAATATAAAAATATTTTATTCAAAATGTGTTGGAAGTTGTATTTTCAATTTCTTGAAAATTTAGGCCCCATTTACTTTGCAAAAACATTGTGTTTTCATTTTATTTTCATTAAAGACTCTTTGAGTGAAACATTGTTATGGAAAAAATATGAAATTCTAGTTATTGATGCAAATTAAAGTTTGCTGATCCATTTTCAATATTCACGGAGTCTTGACAATCAAATTAACTTTTTTGAAGTAAAATGAATTTTATTAAACTACTCAATGCCAAACATATAGCTAAGTAGTAAGAGACTCGAATCCCTTAAATGAATAGATAGAGGTTTGATCTTTGACTCTTGTATATAAAGAAAACTCGATTTCAAAGTAGAGGACTCAACTTGTGTTATCAATTGATTCTCTTGGTCCCTAAACCTTTAGCAAAACAATAATTACTTAATTGTTCTCTTGGTCTCTTATTTATCAGACTCATATAAATAATCCTCTTTTTTTAATAAAAAAAATTTCAGGTTTCTTTTTTATCTCGTAATTAATTTTTCGTTCCATTTTGATCCCTTAAATATAGCTTTGTTAGTCACTTTGGTCTTTTTCATGAGTTTAATTGAAAAAAAAATATTAAATTAAAGTTAAGTGTCACTTTGGTCTGCTGACTAAGCTAAGATAGAAAAAAAAAAGTAAATGAGATTGAATTGAAAAATCAAATCCAACATAAACAACCTATTCATCTTCTTCCCAAACACATCCGCCTTCTTCTCAAATCCATTCACCTACCCGACATTATGTTTGACGCAAAAAAATCTGCAGAAAAAATCACTCATCATTCTCCAATTTCTTCTTCTTCTCTTTACCAACACCGCCAAAGTTACTACCACTACCCCCAAAACAAAAACAAAAAATAGATTCAATACCAACATTAGAGAAAAGTGGTCTTAGAACAAAACCCTAAAAAATTCAAACTTTAGCTCAAAAACGAAGAGACTAAAAAAATAGAGTGGGATTTGTGTTTGATGGGATAATATGTGGATGGTTGAGATTTGAGTAGAGCTGTCAAAATGAGTTGGACTAAATGGATTGTACTGTTTGACCCATATTAGTACAGGTTGGACCATAAAAAGTGAGATTACATAATGAATGAGTATTTTTAGCTTGGGCGTTTTAGCCAACATTAAAAATGGGATTGGGTTGGGTTGGGTTGGTCACTACAACTAAAAAAATATAATCTATAATTGGTCCGCATAGCCTATAATTGGCAGACCAGTCTTGATAAAGCATAGCCCCATAACAAAGCAGGTCGGGCTGAAGTGGCTCATTCATATGTACAGGCTCTTCGAGTCAAAGCGAGTCGGGCTAGGCCAACCCATTTAACAGCTCTAGATTTGAGGGAAAGCTTTGGATGTTAGGTGTGAAGTTTACGATGATATTGTTGGATTGTTTATAGAAAAAAGTGGCACTGTTGAGTGTGTATAGGAGGAAAATGTTGTTGGGTAACTCAGACAAACCAAAGTGACATGTAACTATAATTTAATATTTTTTCAATAAAACTAATGAAAATAACTAAAGTGACAAACACAATTCTATTTAAGGGACCAAAATGTAACATCAATGAATTAAGGGATCAAAACGAAACCTTACAAAAATTTAAAAAACCAAAAAAGTAATTTAGCCTTTAAAAACTAACTTATTGGTTCCTCAAGTTTATTACTTACTGCAATTTTGATCACAATATATTTTTTTTGTCCAAAAAAAATGTGAAATGACATATTTTTGAATGACATAGTATTAAATATGTTGACGTGACAAAATACATATGAATATAGATTTATCTACTTTATCCGACATTAAAATAATAAATTTAAATTTAACAAAATATTTTCAAAAATTAATAATAAATTAAAAATATTTTTTTAACTTCATCTTTTTGTAATATATTTTTACTTTAAAAATAATTTTTTTTTAAATGTGTTATTTTAATGTTCAATGAAGTTGATAAATATGAGTATATATACTTGCATTTTGTTAAGTCAATATGTAATATGTTATATTATTTAAAAATACGTCACATCAGCACTTTTTCTTAGAACTCCTTGTCTTAAGTATATATAGATTGTTTTTTTCTTTTTGTCCCTTAACCCTTTTTTTTTTTCTATTGGAGAGAGATTGTTTAAAGTCATTTTTTAATCTACATCTCTCCGATTCATTTTCTTTTCTCTCCTTTGATTAAAATAGGTGGTTTCCACATATATATATATATATATATATATATATATATATATATATATATATATATATATATATTTTTGTTTTGTTTTGTAATTTTATTTTTCGAGTGCCACGTTATTTTGTTCTTGTCTTAGTACAACGTTTTTTTTTGTCTCGCCGCGTTGTTTTAGTTTATTTTAAGTTTGCACTTCTTATATTTGTTGAAATGTCTAAAAATGACTTGTTTAGTCGATCCTTATCTTGAGTAAGAAGATTATAGAAGTTATCACCAAATTCAACACTCTCTCAGTCTTACATATGACTCGCCAAAATGTAGTTAAATTAGTTATATCAAAAACTATATCTAATTGATATAAACAAACACCAACAAATATTTTTTTCGAAGAGGAATGAGATTAAAAATTATGGATCTTACATTATTTTTTATTGTTGATCATATACATAAGAAATTAGTTTGGCTGTTAAGATTAAAGTTTTGGTTAAATGATTTTTTATTGACTTCTGAAATATTTATATACATCGTTAACGTGTTTTTTAATTTCTTGTTAATTCCAATATATAGATAGAGAATGTCTCGATCTATGACCAATTTGATTGTAATATTCTCATATTAGTATTTGAATGAAACTTAATTTTCTGTAAATGAAAATTAATTTTCTGTAAAAGAAAATTAGAGTTTATTAATTTATTAGACTGTTTTGGCCTTTTTTTTTTAAAATAAAAAATTAAGCCTACAATAATTGATAGAGGAAAATAAGTTTACTTTTACATGAGATGGCTCTGTAACCACTGGCACTGGCGAAGAAGGTCACGGAATGATGTGAATGTGACATTAGTCCACATTAACCATAATTTTAATTCAACGCATTATCCAAAACAACGTATCGGATTTATTAATTTCATCAGCGTAATCATATTCGTAATTGAGTCATTTTGTTAATCATTATATACAACGAACGGGGACAAACAGTGAAGCTCAAGCAATTTCCTTGGTTTCCTTTTTTGATCTTTGCAGTAAATTTGAAGCTTTTTTTAATCGTTCAGATATATCTATCATTGGTTAAATTAATTATTTAATTAATCAATTGATAATAATTAATTATTAAAAATTATTATTAATTAAATTATGGTAATTATTATTAAACACGATATGTGTTGAGTTCTTGTTGTTTAATGGATCGTAATGAATTATATCATTATGTCAAATTCAATAAGAGGTCTTTGTCTATATAATAATCTTTGTATTAATTATGGTGGAATTCTTGTCTAAAACCGTGCCGAAAAATTATGGTGCAATTTTATGTTTGTTTTGTTAAAGTATTTTTCAACAATCAACGTAATTTCATAACACATCTTACATTAATATAAATCACTTTCTTGGTAGTGCAGTTCTATCATGAGATATAGTTCTCATTTTTTGGAGAAGACCGTCGTGAAGGACATTGCTAACATTGTTTCTATTTAAATTGTGTCTTGTGTAATTTTTATTATATAAACACAATATTAACTTGAATTTTTTACAAATTAAAATTAATTCTTCTATCAAATTTTTCTATGTCAAGCTTCAAGACACTTTAAAAACTTGATAATATTGCAGTTGCATGCATATTGTAAATCGTTTTATCAGAGATTTTCAAGAAAGGAAGATAAATTATAGTGGATCACTTAAATATCAACTAATTTTTAGTCAAAACTTTACAAAAACAACATTTTTAAAATATTTCTAATTAGTACATCTTGTAACGAAGAATTAGAACGAATATATATCTTTTACCATAGTTTTTGCTTCCCAACCAAATGCACCATAAAACTAGTTATTTCAATGTGATCATCAACATCTTCACTAAATTATTTCTCGTATGTAGCTCGATTGGCGAACTAAAAAAACATTAAAAGAATTATAAAAAAGAAGTTTAAAGTTCAAACTCGAAAAATTAACCTAATAGCTACTTTACTAACATTTGCCTATTAAAAAACATCT
The DNA here is from genome assembly GCA_037974735.1 of Cicer chorassanicum. Lineage (NCBI taxonomy): Eukaryota > Viridiplantae > Streptophyta > Magnoliopsida > Fabales > Fabaceae > Cicer > Cicer chorassanicum. The sequence goes on along the minus strand of JBBPBP010009778.1, from coordinate 7,469,029 downwards.
TATCTAAATTTGTAAAATCAAAATTCTAATTCTTGACATGTACTTCATTGCAAGTAAAATTTACTTCTTAAACCACATATTATTTTATTTCAAAATAATTCAACTATTTATCTGTTTAGAACTACATTGTACGTGTGATAATGTTCAAAGTAAAAGGAATAACATGGCTGACCTCAATTACCACCTACCAAGCTAGAAATTATCTCCCTTTTTTTTTCATTTTCTTTCCTGAAGTCAAACCTTATCACCCATCCTTCTTATGAACCAATATTGTCTAGAGCCTTATATAACCTTTTCTTTAGTGTGTTAATGTTAATTAGGAGAGAGAAAAAGACACTACTAACATGGTTGCTACAAAAAAGGGTAATATTTCACACCATGTGAAAAAAAAATCCCAAAAACAAAAAAAACATAAAAAAAAATGATCAATATAAATATTTCTATGAGAATTTGTCTAGCTATAGCAAACCCCAACAAAAAATAAACTTTGTAATTTTTATCTCTTCCTTCAACGCAAAAAATACACACATACTACCCATAGTAATCATCATGTTCTCTTCCCTCTTCACTTCATTATTATTATTACCTCACTTTCATCATCACCACCACATCTTTTACCTCCCACCAACCGCACCAAAACCATCATCCACCTCTAATAAGGTCATCACCAATATAATAAGAAAGAAAAAAGAGAGAGATAAGGGTTAGAAGATGAAGAAGATGGCTTCACAAAAGAAGAAGAAGAAAAAACCCTAGTTACCAAGGTCTATTATTTTCATTAATTTCAAGGGTGACATATATCTTCTTCTTAATTAATTTCCATGCTTATAATTATCATCATCATGCTACTTTCTTCTCTTCTCAGGGAATTGAAGCTTTATGGTCCGATTGTTTGCTAGATCAAGCAAGTCTATTATTGTTTGCACCTCTCTTTATTTCTCTCTATATAAATGAATTTATTTTATTTTATTTTATTCAAGTTTTGGTTTGTGTTACATCACATATATAGCCATATAGGTCATTATATAATATATGATTGATTGATATAAATAGTGTGGAACTTTATTTTATTTTTTTGGATTGGTATTTTCTATGATAAACAAGAGGATGAATTTTTGTTTGTTTGTTTTGGATGTGTTGTTGAAAACTATTATTTTGTGGGTTGTTTTGGTTGTAATAAATTTGATTTGAAGACTTGAAAGTATATAGATCTGGATTTTCCATATCTGTGTAAGAAAATAAATGTAATTTCTTTAGAAGAATAGTAAGGTTGGATTGCTCCAAACTATATGTTAAATTGTGTACTATAGAGAATGTAGACTTTAATGCTTGTGACCCCAGTTCATCATCATGCTCTCTGCTGTTCCTTTTCTTCAAGTAGGGTTCCATATGATTATCTGGTTCATTGTGTTCAAATTAAGGTCAATCGTTATTCGTTACTTTTCCAAGGTATGATCATGGCTTAATTACCATAGTCCACATTTAGTGCAGCATAATACTTATTATCGCTTAAAATAAACTCTAAAGTAAAATATATATTGATTAAAAAAAATAGAGGTTATTTTAATACTAACAACATATTTTACTATAATTTTATTTAAATTATATATTTTTTGTGCTTATGAAATACAAAGTATTTTAATTAAATATGTCGATAGTTGTATCATTTTATAATTGTAACACATTTTATTTATTCTACTACTTACGACTTTTTTTTTAAGACCTAACTTTACTAGTTTTGATCTTGGGTTGGCTCTGCCCATATATACATCGTTGTCTAGCTTTCGCACATGTCTTTGAAGCTAGCTTCGATTAATTGTATGCCTAAATATAAGTTCTTTTTTTAAAAAAAAAAAAAAAAACCCTTTTTATAAGCAATGATCAAATTATTATATTAATTATTTTTTTAGAAATACCCCTATTTTAAAAACTCAAGTCAATCATTAATTAAGCATAAAAATATATGATGAGTCACAATAATTGAAGGATAATTTTAAAAAATCAATATACATTGTTGAAAAATTTAAATTAAATAAATAGATTACTTAATTTTTTTATTCTTATGAATTGATAAAAAGGTACTTATATATTTAAGAACATAGCTAGATAATACACAACCATAAGATTTTGTTTTCTGTTGTGTTACATCTTTTATTCTTGAAATTTACCC
>JBBPBP010009778.1:7446103-7466489 GCA_037974735.1 Cicer chorassanicum | reverse complement strand
ATTTTTTTTTTTATTTTGTATCTCATTTACCACGCTCACTAAAACTATATTTTTCTTGAAAGCGTCTAGAAATAGTTTTTAATTGTAAAAAACATAATAATTTTTAGATTCTAATTAATTTTAAAAGCGTAAATAAACACAATCAGAACTATTAAAATTTATTTTCAATTAAAAAATATGATTTTTTTATAAATTATTTTGTACCAATGGGCGTTAATAGTGGCAAAGTTGTTGAGAAATTTTACTTTGTTATCACTAATTTTATTTTATTTACTAATTTTATTTTATTTAGTAGACAAAGATTTGCATTCAACAAACTATTCTGTTAATTATACATAGTATTTTTTTGTGGTAGAAAATTATCACAGATGTTTCCTATTCATCTAGTGTTGTAGAGATCCATGCTGGGAATAGAATTAAACGTGATCGAGTGCGTGTTCACTTCTGCCGTGATAAAAAATATTTTCAATAAATTAACTTTGTGAAATAAATTTTAGTTATATTAAATAAGTTGAATGTTAAATAATTTATATTTAGATATATTTAGGTAAAAGTGATTGAACTATAAATTTATATATAAAAATCTATTAATAGTGTGATCGTAAATTAGTTCATTGTTAATATTCTTCGATTTGAAGTTGTAAAGCATTGATTAACTCGGAGGATTTAATTTATTTATTTTTTGAAAAAGAATTAAGGATTTAATTTATTTAAACTGTCACTATAAAAGTTTCTTACAATATTAATCGATCGTACTATTAAATCATTAAAATATTTAATTTAATTATAATTATTCCTAAAATTAAACATAAGAATGGTTGTAATTTATCTGTATAATAAGTTTTTTACATCGACAATATATGAAAATTATTCTCAACTATTAAACCATGTAAAGTGTGATTTAACTTCAATTTATGAATGATTTATATATCATGTGGCCCACATTCTTGAGAGAAAAAAAAAAACTTGAGGGCCATGTCTGTATGGATATAGTTCAAAAAATAAGCTCTATCATTTTCACAATTATATTATGAGACAACGACATTCCCCAACATTTACAAACTATATATATAAACATTCCATAACATCCTATATCGCTGTAAAGCAAATTAAACTCTTTTGAATTTGTATATATTTCATTAAAAATTAAAAATAAAAGCAAACAATTATCCCCTGATATTTAACAATAAACATATTAATCAATATTTAGTGAAGTTATGACAAATAAAGATATACAATAACCTATAAGTATATGGAATAGGTAAAAGGACTTATTCAACAACAAAAAAGGTAAAATGAACTTTATAAATCATTATTCATCTATATTTTATTTTGAAAAGACAAAATTATAATTTATTAATAATGTTTACACCAATGGTTCATGATTAACGTCACAATTAAATTACATCACATACTCTGCCTAGCACCATAAACAAAAGCAGAAACAATTTACATTTGATATCATCAATTCTTTCACCATAAAACAATTGACCAAGACACAAAAAATTCACAATAGAGCTCGAATTCATGATGGTAGTTTTCAAATCCATGATGTGCTCCCTAACCTCTTTGTGCAGAACTCTGAACTAGGTTGCAAGCACTTAGCGGATCTTGAACGGAAATATTGGAGTGACCGAAATTTTAAAATTTTAATATATAAATAAAAAAGTATAATATTGTATTGCATATAAGAATTTTAAGTTGTAAATTTAGAAAAATATATTGTAGAGAGGTAGTAGATCAAATTTTAGTTTACATTTTTAATAATTAAATTTTAGTTGGAATTTAGGTTGAAAATTTTATTTTATTTTATAATTATAGTAGTTGTTTTTGTAATTTTTTTATAAATTATTTCTTCCAATTTTTTTATAATAGACATTTAGATTATAATTTGGTCTACAAAAATTTGTGTATTTGGTCTATCTTAAAGATTTTGGAGACCTGTTCTAATCTTAAAAATTGAGTCTAATAAAAAAAATACAATTTTAATAATTAAATAATTTGGTAAAATTAATTTTAGTCCATATACACATATCAATCTACATGAGCATCTACAACAATAACTCAACAACTACACTTCAACTCATAAAAATAATTTTAATCATAAAATACACCGATTATAGATCCCAAAATTACAACAACATACATCACAATATTTATATTAATTAGAATATTTATTAACATGTCAGTCGAAATTCATCACCGATTATCATATATTAAAGCACAATTATCCTATAGGATTATATAATTTGGTTTTCATAACTTTGTCACAATTAATAATTATTCATTTTTCAATTTTTTTAACATAAATATTTTTTATATATATAAAATTTAACTTGTACATTTAATCAAATTTATCTGTAAAAGTTTTCTCCAAATTATATGTCAGATCACAATTCTACTTTTGACTTTGAGAACACCATCCTATACTCATCCCCACAAATATAGAGAAGATAAAGAGGAATGTCTAATGAAATTAGTAGTATTTTTAAAAAAATTATTGAAAATTTTGAGGTGTTCGTGCCACCCTATATCTTAAGAGAAGCTCCGCCACTTGTTGCAAGTCAATTCAATGAATTAATATTTGAGAATTACAAACTTTGAAGATGAAATAATTATGGGACAACAAAAAATCACATTGGTAACATAAGTTTTATCTTTAATTTGAAAAGCAATTCAAAAAAGAAAATTTAAATTTTAACAAACGAAAATACTTGTGTACTAATAATACTAATAATTGTGTACTGCCATTAGTTTAAAAATTAAATTTTAACAAAAGAAAATACTTTTTATTAATTCATAGATATGTTAATAAACTTTTTATAATAATTAATTAGTTGATAATTTCGAAGAGTATTGAGGAAGAAAATTTTATACAAATGACAAATATAAAAATTTTCCTTAGATGTATCCTTGTCATGTTATATTGTATAGAAGCTTGTGTTTTACTATTCCATTAATAAGTCTCACCATTATATTAAATGTGTTTTACTATTGCATTAATAAGTCTCAACCATTACATTAAATGAGATATAATAAGACTTATTAATTTAATTATAGAAAATAAACTTGTGTATGGTACAAGACTATTTTATTTGTGCACATTAAACAAAGTCTTGATTATGAACTAACAATAACAACAAAATATAACTTTACTGCTATGATAGTCATCAAAAGTACACAAGGATATAACTTTTCAATGATGAATCAAAACTTCTACTCCTCTATTCTCTCTTTGCCTCTCTATCCATCTATGTCAAAAGTCTCCACTTAAAATGACAACAACTTTACTTTATATAGTGTTTGAGTAAGTGGATTTTTTTTTAACTGTTCAGAATTGGATTTATTCATATTTAAGTAAGAAACAACTGGCCAAACCGCTTCAAATTCAGTAAGTAAACTTTGTTGTTATTTTGCATCCAAGCTCTAGACTTGAATTCGCTTAACGAATTTTGGAATTCGCTAAGCAAAATATGGCCTGCATAACTCCTCAACTTTCTGACTTGAATTCGCTTAGCCATTCACAAATTTGCGTATGTAGCCATTATTCATTCTGAATTGTAATCTGGTCAACTGACTCAAGGTTTAGCTGTTAAATCTTTAAATTACCTATATAGGCAAGAAAATATGCAAATATCAAACTTCTCATGCTTAACTTACTAAAAACTACCTATATACATAATTTGGGGTAAAAGTCATATGATTTTCATTAACAAATGTGAGTGAATAAGTGTCTTAAAAGTAGATCCATTAATTGGTAAATTTGACAGTTATCAATTTAAAAAAGTGTGGGATAAAAGACACCAAACTCGCCTAACATACAATTAAACCAATTATTTGCAACCATTATGTATTGGTTTACTCAAAAACTTCCAATCCATAAGAGGACTTCTAGGAATAGATGACAATATATTAAGTTTCGTTTGACACAAATTATAAAAAAAATGATATTAACGTTTTATAATTTAGAGATTATTTGTTAGTGTTTTTTTATTGAAAAAAAAATTGTTTTAAGTTTGTTCATAGTAGTAATTTTTTTTTTTTTAATTTAAAAATTAAACAATAAAAATGTAATTTGTATAGGAAGCTATTCAAAACAACTTCTCATTTAAAACAGTATTTAAATTATTTTTAAATTTTGATATTTTTCACATAAGAGACTATGTGTATCATGAATTTGTCATTGCATGATATGGATAGTGAGGATAAATTAATATGATTCAAGAGTAGGGATGAGGTGTTCAAAGTTAAATCAATGTACTATTGTGTCATGGAGGAACTAATAGATAATACACACCTACATAGAAGAAAATTGGAAGAACATATGAAAATTGAAGGTTCAACATAAAATTAAGTTGCTTTTGTGGTGGATTACTAGAGGATGCCTTCCTACTAGAGTAAATCTTCAACGCAAACAAGTCAATTGTCTTATTATCTGTCTTTGCTTCAACTAAGATAACGAACCACAATGACACTTGTTCTTCAAATGTTCATATGCACATGCAGTTTGAAGTTAAAATTGGAGTTTGTGATAGGTTTACTGGAGTAATTGCAGACACAAATTATTTCAACGACTGTTTCTTTAAACTCGTGTCCATCCTATCACTCCAGAATGCTAACGAGTTTGTCATACAATTGTGGTACATGATAGTGTGGGACAACAATGAGAAACCAATTCAGTTATCAATAACTTTAACTTGTGAGTTTCTCCAAGAATGACATTTAGCTAGAAGAAAACACACTACAAGTATTGCCGAAAGACAAGAATCGTGGAAGATACTAGATAAGAGGAAAAGAATACAGATTATCACAAAGTTTTGATTTGATTTCAGAAATTAAGTGTTCAAAGAGTTACTATCGAATTAAATTGTAAAACAGTTGTAGATGAGATCAATAAAAATGAAACAAATATAACTTAATTTGACTTTATTTTACAATATTGCATAACTCTTCTTTCTTGTTATCAAAACCATAGAGTTAGTTTATACTTTATTTTACAATATTGCATAACTCTTCTTTCTTGTTATCAAAAATATAGAGTTAGTTTATGTGGAAACAAACAAATTTTGTAGCTCACAAACTAATAAGAGCGGCAAGATTTTATGTTAGCTCACAAGTCTCAGATTCTTCCCCCAATTAAATTGTTGAATAAAATGAAATAAGCTTATTACTATTTAAAAAAAAATGATATTTTAAGAAGTTGTAACAAAGACAAAACATTAAAAAGCGATTATTATTTAAAAAAAAAGTCGGGATCATAATTTTGAGTGTGGTCCCACCACGACGGTCTTCCGATCTAACGGTCCCGGTTTAATCACGCAGTCACCATTTCTCTGTGACAAACACTACTTCCAACTCGGTGCTCCACCGTTTCCACTCCAAACCCAAAATCACCGCGCCCTTTCGACTCCGCCACAAACCCCCTCACAACCAGAATCCCATTTCCTTCACCTGAATCTCCAATCATCCTAATTCGAGGAAATAAAATTAGGGTTAGGTTAACACTTTCCAATCATCAATTCATGCCTTATTAGCTAATTGGTAACCCTATCGTAGCTGCATAAATTTTCGCTTAATTGATAGTTTAGGGTTTTTACTGTCGATATGTCTAATAATTCGGGGGGTCGAGTTACCATTACTCTTGGACGTAGCGGTCAGGTACATTTAATTTCATTTTTTTTTGTTCTCTCTTGATTTTAATTTGTGCTTCCTATTCAAGTAACTTCTTTTTAGCGGTTTCTGCTACTTAGATTCTGTAAAACTTTTATTTTTCGGGATTTAACTTTATTTAGATTATTATGTTAATGAAACATGGTATTCATGGCAGTTATCAATGAATATTACATTTTGCTTGTTTTTTAGTATATGTTTGTTGTAGACATCAAGTTTTATTTTCGTCATGACTTTGTGTTATTTGTGGGGAACAAAAGGAACGCAGTATGATTTTCAAGTTTGATCACTACTTAAGGTTTTGAGCAAATATAGAGTTTCAGTGATATATGATATGATGAAAGGGATTAATGTGAATCACATGGTATTGTATACTCGTGTTTAGGTTGTGAAGAGGGGCATATCTGATGCAGATGCTGCTTTCTCTTCTTCTATGTCTTCGGTTGGGACTAAGAGATCTGTGAGAGACAGAATTGGAAATAATGCAGACGGTTCTATGTGGCATGGAAATGGACTCGGCGGCAATAAACGGTGTTTGTGCTTTTGTTGGTTTTTTTAAAGTATTTATAGCTACTGTGGTAGTATTGGTCATACGATCTGCTGCATTTTATTTGGGCACATTCACACACACACACACCTAGCGCGTTCTCTGTTTGTTCAGAAAATTAACTAATCAGTGCTAGAGGCAGAACAGTTTGCCTGTTTGTTTTTATGACAATGCAATTAAAGTTAGCTTTCATGAATATGTTGTTTGGATTCTCTGCAGACAGCGAGGAGATGTAAGCATGCAAAATGGATTGGATGGTAGTACTTTGCCTCAGAATTGAATTTACCCTTCCATATTTATGTTACGTGATGATTTCTCTATTTTTTTATCTCATTTCTCTTAATTTGCTTAGATGGGCGTATTGGCAAAGATGATCTCCGATTGAAACTCATGCAAAAAAGTGCGTCAAGGATGGCTGAGAGTAATGGAAATAAGAGGCATGTGGACCTCCGTGAAAAATTGTCAAAGACAGCTCACCCTTCACCAAACAGTTTTACTTCAAAGCAGCGCATGCCTGAACCAAGGGAAACAAGCTTGTTCAGGCCAGTTCCCTCCGCTAGAAGTTCCGATGATTTAATGCGTGTGGAGTCTATGCGAAGCTCATACACTCCATGGACACTGGATCAAATTCGGAAAAGATCACCAGATGGGTTTCCAAGTACTTCCAGGGCAATTTCCCCCCAAAGAAATGTTGGAGACCTACAGAGAAGGCCATTAAACAGGACATATGATGGTGTCAGACCAGTTACATATGTAGGTAGGGATGTTCTTGATCCTTCAAGACCTCCAAGTGCTGCACCTTCATCTTTCATGTCACGATCCACGGTATCTACATTGCCTCCAGTAACTGCTAAGCCTGTAACATCTCATCCTGTCCAACTTCCTCCATCAAGCAGTGTTGCACAAAGGGCTCCATTTGTGGTGAATTTTACTTATACTCTTATCTCCATTTGTGTTAAAATTTGTACAAATTTTAGTATAAATTCTAGTCTCCTATTCACGTAGTTCAAGTTCTTTTTCCTCTCAAACTTATGTCTTTATTATACTATTTGGTCATGTTATATAAATTTTATTTTCTTACTATATTATGAAATTTATATCAACATTAGGACTACCTCAGTACTTTTTAGAACTTGTGAAGTTTATGTAAATTGCTTTTATAGTTACTATCAGTCTCTATGATTTGATCTTGGAAGCTTATGGTGTATAGACGAGGATGAATTTTCAGTTCTGTATGATTCCCTGAACATATTATCTATATAGTTCATTCTGACATGTGGTTTTGCTGGTAATCATGCAGGGCGAGGAACAGCCAACACAAACTGTTGATGGCCTGTTACAGGCACTGGGACTACAAAAATATGTCATTCTCTTTAAGGCCGAGGAAGTATGTATCTCTTTCATTTATATAAATAAGAAATATATAATACTGATTTTTTTTCATATTTATTTGAGTATTTTGTGTCGTATGTTTGATGAAATGTCAACATCTTTTACTCATTGGATGCTATAGGAATTCTTCCCTGTTAAATGATTGGAGAAGACAACTTATAAATCAAGGGAACTTTTTTACTGTTTGATCGTCTGTGATAGTTTTAAGCAATATTTTGCCATTTAACTTATTTCATTCTTTTCACTTCAGATAGTTCGGTTTATTTTTGTGTTGAATAGATGAACTGTATTCAGCCTTTTGTCTCATTTCCATGTCTGGGGAAACATGTTTCAAGAAATTTATAACTTGTGTAATGCTCTTGCATGTTTAATATGATTACAACTTGACTGAGTTATATATATATATATATATATATATATATATATATATATATATATATATATATATATATATATATATATATGAAGAGGGATCAAATTATTCAAGAAGTAACTCTGAATTGAGTTACTCCGTTTAATAAGTCATTATAAACATTGAAATTCACTAATCCAACTTCAAAAAAAAGTTCTTATCGATTAGATCAATTCTACAAATTATCATTAAATTTTAAAATTATTTGATACTTTATTAAAGAGGAGCAATTTTTTAACTGTTTCAACATTACGCGAGTTCATTTTGTTATCATTTTTAATCCCTGTTCTCTTGTTTCTCAAGTTGGCATTCAACCTCACCTGACGATGTGAATGTTGCCCTGATTAAAACTTACCTCAGATGACAGTGGGTGAAACTTCTTATAATCTGGTGGTGATTGATAAACTTTTAGCTTCGGTTGTTTTTAGTTGTTCTATACTCCTATAGATTAAAGACCTAGAAATTAATGAGATCGATAGAGATATACTACATGATAGAACATTATGGCGTTGTTTGATTCTTGTAGCCAACCCTACTTAGTGGGATAAGACTTGGTTGTTGTTGATTGTAGATGTTCCATATTCCTATACATTACTGAACTTCGCTGTAGGTAAACTCTGAAGTGTTTTATGTTAAGAGCTCAAGCGATCATATGTTATCTTATGACATTCATAAATATTATTAGCCTTAATATGAATAAATTAAACATTAAAATAAGCCATGATTTGATGGATTGTTATGTATTATTCTCGCCATGAATATTTCTAATTTGGCTCTCCCAGTTATCTTATGCACTGATAAGTCCTTGCAGGTGGATATGACTGCATTGAAGCAGATGGGAGAAAATGACCTCAAAGAACTTGGAATTCCTATGGTAATTGTCTTTATTTAAATTTGTGGTTTATGTTTAGGTGTTGTTCAGTGAGGCCTACACTTTGAATAGGACGCCAAATAGATGAATTGGGGTAATCAGGGAATTGACTGCATCGGAGGATCTCTTGTGAAGTATTGTTAATTTTTTTTTGCATCCATCTTCTTAGTACTAGCTACCTTGTTCAATACCACCCAATTCCCTCTGATAGGAATTAGGATTTTTATTAGAAGATTTAGGGAAGAATTCCTCTTGTAACATAATAGATTGCAGAACTTCAATGATCTCCACCTCCCAATGCCATATGTGATTACAGTCTCAAATGCCCACTTTTTAATGTCTAATTCCTTTCACTTTTTATATACTTCACCACCTAACCCTCTAACCTACTCGCTAACTAACCATGTAAAGGGTTTACCTATCAATACTCTCCACGAACATTAACCTTGTCCTCGTTGTGAACAGGATTAATAAACCAAAAAGTCTCGCTTGTATCCCTCTGACTTAAACGACATAACTCTCAATTTACCTATACCATATTTTGCACAGCTGGCATTTGGAAAGTGTGGTTCTGATGGTGGTGGAGGTCTAGCTGGGTTGTCCTCTTATGGGCTGTCTGTTTCGTGTGTGCCCATTAAGGTGTTGATCCAGAAAAGGGTCTTCTCAAACTCCTTTCAATGCTTTGTCTAGCTTCTGTTTGTTCTCTACCTTCACCCGGAAAATTTTCTATCCGAATCTTATGAAAGTTGATAGTATAGTTATTCTGCTTTTTAATATCTTGTTCTTGTTTTCACTTTTTATATCTTTGTAGTCAATCACGGCCGTTGTGGTGGCCCTGAGTTACGCAAAATGGTGTTGCGGCTGTAGTGGCGTTCTTCGCGGCGCAATCACTGAGAAGACAAGGGAGAAATGTGGAGAAGTTATTTAAGAGCGCAAAGTCAAAAATACCCTTGATTTTTAACCTTTTAGGGTTATTTTAAATGTATTTTTTGTCCTTACCTCTTAATAATTTTTTGACTGGAATTTTTACAACCTCTTCTCCAAACATTACAAGAGCAGTGCTCTGTTTTTTGAATGTATGACATTTCTTCTCAGCCACCGTCCCCCCTTGTTCCTTTCTTCGCCCTGACTGGTTCTTCGTTAGAAAGTTTCCATTCTCTCTGCGCCAACACTCCTCTCTTCTCTGCAATCATTCTTCTCCTCCCTGTTTCTTCCTTCTTTGCGACCATTACTCTGCTCTGTTTTTCTTTTCTGTGCTAACAGTCCCCTATAAATGGCATAATCTCATTTCTTTTCTTCTCCCCTGTTTTTCTATTTCTTCTTTGGTAATTAGTTATTGAGTTTAGTTTTGTGCATTATTCTCTTTTTTTAGCCATTATATGTGTATGGCTAAAAATGCTTGTGGTGTATTTCATGACTTCAGTGTAATGGCCATAATGCTACCCACTATAGCGTTTTTGGAGTCTGCCGCTACGCTATGCTATCTGCTACTGACTTTATAGTTTTATATGCCTATGAGGTTGCTTTAATAATAGCCCTTAACAAGGACAAGATTTAGATGGTGTCTGAGTACCAAAAGAATGTGGGTTTTCATGTGTTGAGTACAATCATTGATTAATATATCTTACTAATAGAGACTGCTTGGGTTGTGCAGGGTCCTAGGAAAAAAATTCTTCTTGCACTCTTGCCTCGTAAACGTCAACAGTGATGAGTGTCTTTTGTGCTTGATGCTGAAATTGACACATTGTTGGATCCCATGGCTTTATAAAATATATTAGCTGATGGTAAATTACACATCTGAGAAACTTTACTAGTTAATAGTATACATGCCTTGTTCCGTCTGGGATTCGAGTGTCTCTTGTATTCACTGTCACATTTTTGCATTCAAGAACAAGTATCAGCTGAAAATTTTGTTGCAAATATTGGTCTGTGATGTATTGTCTGTACTTAATTAAAAGAAATAGGAACCAGAATCAGTTTATTCCTAATTGATGTAGGATTCAAATTGTGATTGAAAATGACTGTGCTTTGTCTGGAAGATTTTTCCTTGTAGTGATCGATACTGTGGAGTTGATTTATGCTCTTGGAAGAATGTTGAGCTTTACCGCTGATCTCAATGTTTGGGACATATATGCAAATGCTTGCTTTTTCTAGAAATGGTTTCATTGCATGAATCACAAGTTGGTACAGTGAGCACCCAATTGGTACTTGATACAGAAAATTGAATTTTGGTAGTTAAAGTCATTTTTTGTCGAGAACATGTTGGTGACATTTTCTCAAATTTTATTCATTTGGTTTTTGGGATGTAAAAGTTGTGCTCTTTTTTGGTGCGTCACATTCACGTTACGACATTAGGAATAAATGCTTTTTCTACGGATCATTATGTAATTCTTTTGTAAGTCATTGTTTCCCAAAACTCTCAAGTTATGTCAATTTGAGCAAAGCTATTGCCACTTCAGCCAAATGCCTCGATTTTTTTTTTTTTTTTTTATAATCTGTTTTTCATGGTATTGAACTTTTGCAATGCAAATTCGACGTTGGATCATTTTGCGATAGATTAGCATTTAAGAAGCACCCTAACTTTCAATGTCGACAATCTAATTGATATTAGTTGAAAAAAAATAAGGAAAGATGAACGGGTGTCTCAAAACTCAATTTATAGTCTTTTTATTAGTTTTTGTCAAATTGGTATGTCTCCATCCCACTCATACTTTCATGGAGAACATTTCAAGTGATTTTTGAACGATCATTTACAGTTAACCAATTAGTAAATATAAATTTACCAAATATAAAGTTTAAGATTTTAACTAAAATCATATTTGACATGAATTTAAATCAATTCTACTACTTTCTAGTACTTTGAAAATTGAAACTAGAACACACCTAACCTATTAACAATTGTATTGATGTGATCTTTAATGTATTCTCTATAATTTCAAGTCTAAATTCTAAAACTTTAGACCAAAAATTCCTTGATCAACTCCACATGCAACCAGAGGTTTGAGGGACTAGTCTTGTAAGTTAAGATCCAGCGAGTCAGCAACAGAGACATGGTTGAATCTTCCTGGTTGTTACATTAACTTTTAATGACCAAGTGCATTTTATTTATGAGTGCATTTGGCATAACCAGACATTTCAACTTAATATGTTCTTTCTCCGAAGCAACATATATAGTATTGTGTTTTATTTTGATGTTATAATATGATGGCTGCAGTCAGTTTTGGCATTCTATAACTTCACATAAAATATTAGAAAACCACTTTGAGCTTGTCTAAAAGTGAAGGCTCTATTAATTTTATATTAGGTTTGTTTTAGTGGGACAATCTCATATTTTCCCGGTTTCTAATGTGAGAAATATCATTCTTTATAAATTCAATTTTGATTTATTTATGTGAGACATAAATTATTTTTTTAATAATTTTGTTATATTAAAAATTGTGCCTAATGTATGGCTAGTTACATCGAATTTTTGTTATGCAATTGCAATTGCATATAGTCACCGCTAAGATCGTTATTCATAGAGTGCTTCTCTTTATAAATTTCATGATAGATAAGTATTCACATCATGGAATCGGAAAAATGAGTGTTTATATAAATATTTCGTACTCTCTCTCTTCACCTTTTTGTACATCATACTGAATAAATTATATTAAAATAAATAAGTATTGTTGAAATGTGATGATATATAATTATTAATAAGACTAATTTAAATATGTTTTTTGAGGTGTTAGACTGAAGATTTGATGTTTATTCAACATTTATCATTAAAAAATTATAAAGTAAGTGATGTGTACACAAAATTCATGCTTAAGATAGCTAGAGTTCACAATTTGATACTTTCAACAGAAATATTATTTGAACATAAATTTTAGATAACAAAATTTTATATTTTTTAAATGATTAATACAACTCATGCATGTGGTTAACACATAACTCAGTATAACCATCAACCAAACTTAATAAATCGCATATTTAAATATTATTAATCACATTTTTAGATGACATGATTTAAACACTTGAAGACCAAAATTAATTCTCTAATTACGTTTAAATTATAGTTAATTTAATTTAAAAAATTATTAATAAATTGTGGCACCTGATATATTTATTGATAAAATATAACATTTCATTAACTATATGCGTGAACTGTATTAATTATTTAAAAAAATTGTCCAAATTTAATTTTTTAAGTTATTGTTAAATAATATATATGTAAAAGTCTATAAGACCCAATTCAACTTATAAATATAAATATTATTATATTGAATTATTTGAATATAAAATCTCACTAAAAAAACAAACTTATAATGAAATGGAATTGCCTGAAATCAATCAATGATGCAACCCAACCACTTGAACCACCATAACCCAATTTCCTCCCACATGGCTTCTTTTTATTCCACATGTTAGGATAGTGAAATATGAAATGCTAGATGACAGCATGCCTACTTGGAATTCTCCACCAAAAGCAACATTTTATTTTTTTGAATAAGCATGAAAATAGATTAAAAAGGAGTGGGAAATTGATTAGCATGAGAGATTTATTGGTGGAAGAAGTCAACCAATAGGAGATCAAATTAAAGACAATGGAATAAAACACAATCTAATGATTTTTCTAAATTGTCCCAAAAGCAAACAAAGTGTAGGTCCAACTAGAACAACTGTCCATTTTTTATTTGTAGAATAATACTATAGTTGATGACTTGATTCACCTGAAAAAAATAGTATTTGTATAAAATATAGGCTTTGCCTGCTCTATGAAGATATGCCCAGATCTTATGGAAGACTCTTAATTAGTATATATGCTTATATCATTTCCCACTTCTTATATTCCACAATTTTATTTCTTTTACTGTTTTTTAAATTTTTTTCTCCCACCTTTACACGAGCATTTATAAAACATGGTCAAGAAAATCATATTAAGGTTATTTTTTAAGAAAAATTATATTGTTAGACTGTTGCTTAAAAGTCATTCAAAATTTTAATATTAATCGATGATATTTTTTAAAAGTATAAGTTAACGATACTTTCTGTCTTAATAATTGAGATCGTGATCTGATTAATGTCGATTCACTGACTATAAAATTTTGAATAATACATTCGTTTTTCCTTCTTTTTATCAAACTAACATGTATTGAGTTATTCTTTCGGTCGTAAGAATTAGAAGGACTATTAGCGTATTCTTTTGAATAGTATTGTGAATTATGATTAGGATTTTAAATGATTTTAAATATTAATCTATATAAGATGGTCCACCTATTTTTTAATGTGATTGTGGGTGGTGGGATGATTATTATGAAAATTACATTTAGTGCTGAATAATCAAAATTGTACAGATGTTACGCATTTTATAAATTACTTCAATTGAATAAATCTAGTAGATGGGACTTGGCTATAGCTTAGCACCCATTATAGCAATATTAATTTGGAAATCTTTGTTATAATATATGATAAGCTTAGGTAGAGGACAATACATTAAGCCATAAAGTCATTGGTTGGTCACTAAAATAATCTTAGATATGCAATTTCAGTACAATAGTAGATACGTTATAAAGTTAGTGCCTCCTTGCTTCCAGATGATCATGTTTTTTTCCTTTGACTTTTTACATCTACAGTTAATTAAATAACTTTAATCATGTCTTAAGCAAGGAATATATAACTTTTTAATCAAAAAGAATGCCAAGTGGAACTATAAAATATTATTAAGTGCTTATACACCCTCTAATTATATTTTTAATAAATTACAATGAATCTCTTCTGATCGAGAACTTTGAAATGTATCTTCTTTTTTATAGCTATATTATAAATTGGAAATATTTTACCGTCGTTTAACCGTGACTATATTCTATCGAAAAATCTTCTAAATATATAAAATGAATTCTCTCATCTAAATCTGACAAGAGTTAGATATCGACTTTCTAATCACTTGTTTAAAATGTCTAAGTCTTTTACCCCTCAGACCAACCACATTTTATAACTTATGTATCTTATTATAATATTAATTAATTTTTTTTAGTAAGAAATATTGCATGAGAGAGTACTTCCATATTTATCCCATTTTTCTTTTAAAGCTTTTATAATATATAGTTTTTGACCTTAGGTTCCCTAATGCTGTCCATTGTACCATAAAACTATACTATATATTTTTTTATAAAAGTATAGTGCATGTGGGAACCTAAGAGCTTTCTATAAAAGGAAGATATGCATAAGAACTAATCAATACAATTCTACATCAAAAAATATTTCTTTCTTATATCAAAGAGAAAAATGGAAAAGGAAATGTGTGATATTTCTTCTACATGGGATGTTGAAAATGGAAATTCAGTTGAAAAGAGGCTTAGGCTATTTGGCTTTGAGCTAAATCCAACAAAAAATAATGAAGGGCTTGTGAAAGAGTCTAATAATGAAGGAGATGAAAGTGTGAATTCATCTAACTCAATTTCATCCGGAGGAGAGAAAATTGTTGAAGAGAAAATCTCAACTAGAGACCAAGATGAGAGAAAATTTGAGTGTCAATATTGTTTCAAAGAATTTGCAAACTCACAAGCATTAGGAGGTCATCAAAATGCACACAAGAAAGAAAGAATGAAGAAAAAAAGATTGCAACTTCAAGCTAGAAAAGCTAGTATAAACTATTACCTACAACCTTTTCAAACCAATAACCATCATGGTAATTTTGCTAATTACCATGGAAATGATACTCATAATTGGTTTTATGACCCTTCTTCTTATAATAACTCTGAATTCTCCTTGTGTGAAGAATCTCAAATTAGTTTCAAGTCAAATGTTCATGACACTACCAAATCTTTTGTTGATCAAAAATCTAGTTGGTATTCTTTGCCTTCACATAATCCTCCTTCTCAACAAGATAATTGCATGTTTACTTTCTCCAATAAAGATGATAGGCCTTTCATCTTTAAGCCTTCTTCAAACCAAATTAATAGTAAAGGTTTAGATCTTTTAGATCTTCAACTAGGCCTCAATTTGAAGTCAAGTACAAAAAGGACATAATTTAGCATATGACATTTCGTAAAAGTTTCATTTTTTTTTTTCCTTGAATTATTTGAATGTCTCAATTCTCAAACATCAAGGAAAGGGAAATGAAAAGGAAAAAAATATCACCATTCATTAGAGTTGTTTTGCCTTGACCTGACCGCTATAGAGCCAATCATTGAAGTATGATTAATGATTGTTTAGATAATTTATACGATTCTTATAGTGTATTTATTTTACATGATATATAGCAATTGGCAATTAAATTCAATGTTTTACATACATACCACATATACAATTCTTATAGTGTATTAATTTATTTTATTTTATTTTATTTCAAATTAACAATGTTTTGTGTCGGATAAAATTCATCTTCACAATACCATATAAAGAGTAAACTGATTCAAGTTCTAGTTGTTATGTCACATATCAAGGGTAGGGAAACTAAATGAGGCATATTAAAT
The DNA here is from genome assembly GCA_037974735.1 of Cicer chorassanicum. Classification (NCBI taxonomy): domain Eukaryota; kingdom Viridiplantae; phylum Streptophyta; class Magnoliopsida; order Fabales; family Fabaceae; genus Cicer; species Cicer chorassanicum. The sequence continues at coordinate 7,450,140 of JBBPBP010009778.1, read as the reverse complement.
GTAAAATATATGGTTGTCCATGGTGATAGAAATGGGATATAAATTTGTTTTCTCCAATATAAGGTAGATACTTTTTGACAAATAATAGAGACTATAGTAATTGTGATAATAATGATTTTTATGTGATTTATTTTATTTTGGTAAATCCTATAATCTCATCTCACTTAGGAAATAATTTTCCCATGTTTAATTGTTCAATTCAGTATTACTTACAACACAATTAAGTATCTAAATCTCTTGAATTTAGCTTACAATTATGGTGACAAAGATAGTTGGATGATGTTGCACATCAAATTAATTTGGACAAGTATACCAGTTGGCTATCAAATGTCTCAAACATTCAAATTTTGCAAAATGTTATTACCACTATAAATTCGTTTGAAGAACATAAAATTACCATTATCAAATTTCGATTTAATCTCTTATAGTATAGTTATGAGTTCCATTTGCATTTTTTACCAACATTTTGTGAATTAATTGACAAAATTAAAGTCCAGTAAATGAGTATTGCTATTTGTCACGAAATAATTATTCACGAAAACATCACGAAACGGAAAACACAAATAGTTGGGCTTTGAGCTCCCTTCTCCTTATTCGTCTTCCTCTGGATTTGAATACTCCTTTTTTTTACTAAACTAAACTCCTTTAATTCTCTTCTTAATTTAAGACTTTTGCTTCTTAAAAAAAAAAAAGACATCATGAAATATATTTTTTACTGTTAATTTGACTTTACTGTTTTTGATAGGCTCAAGAGCATCACTTTCTTTTTGTCATAATGGTTATCTTAATCTAACCTATATTGGTATTTGTTTTTTTGCTTACCATATCTTCCTTTTTAAATGTCCTGATATTTTAATGCACCCTCCTCCTTCCCATTCATCATCAATTAACAATTACAAGCAAACTCTTCTTATAGCAATGCCCATATTACATTAAGCATATTTATATATCTATCTAACTGTTTTATGGATTAAAAAAATGAGTGTTTTGTCTTATCTCTCCTTTTCAATGATATTAATTAAAACACATTTTTACAATTGATTCGTTGCATCATGAGCTATATAGCTAGGTGAAGCTAATCAAGATGCTTATTTTAGGGTTTCTATCTAGAAAAAGAAAGCCAAGTCTATGCTTTTACCATAGAAATTGATTTGATTATAAAGAATATTGAAAACGTCTATTAAACACATGCAAACACAACATAGACGTTATCATCATTTGACATAAAAAAATTGTACATAGTCACCGATACATACAAAAATATATAACTTTATATATTTTAAAAACATAGACCTGGCGTAGAAAAAAAATAATAAACTGTGTTTTAAAAACCAATTGAAATTAGAACCGTTCTCACAATAAAAACCAATGACTAAGATTTATTTACCTCACACTCTTATTATAAAAGTTCTCTGATTAATTACAATATATATACATATATAAATTGTAATTAAATAAAATATTAACATACTTTAAAAAATATCTATTCAGAATCAAAATATACGTGTACATTCATACAACAAGACATATTAGTTTTTCACATTCATTAATTTATCTACTACCGAAAAGTTAAACATGATGTAATTAAATTTAATGTCTTTAACCTATCATTGATCATCATTATTTTGATACATCTTTAATTTACTTAGAGTGTGTCGGACATTGATATATGTAGGACATAGTGACACACTTAATTATGGAGGTATCCGTGATTAGGGAAGTATTCATGCATGTTTGTTACATCATAAACCTAACTCTAACTTATTGCATTCTTAATTTAATTAGTCGGTATTTTAATTTTCTCAATCACAAAGACGCCCTCCTACACTATTATTATAAAAATACTTTTAAAATTATTAATTAAATATATTATGTCTGTCAAAAAATATTAAATATATTACACTAACATAGGATCAATAGAAAATATATCACACGCATAGCATATTTTTATTGTCAAACACTTGAAGACAAAATAGAGCTCTCTTAATTATCTTGCTAGCTATCCTTAATTTTATAACCAGCCGCCAGACACATGCCTTGAACGGCCTTATTTCTTAATATATGTTTATGATTAATTAAAGTGATTTTTTAAATGAAGAACATAGAAAATGAGGGAGAAAATAAAAGTCAATAACGTCCGTTCTTTATAATATTTATATTTGTTGCATTACTCTTTCAAATAATATATGAATATTTATACATAGTGGATAATAAAGTTTCATTTTTTGGTCAGGACTGGATAATTGAAATAATTTATATAGAAAAGTTTGTTAATGGTTATATAATAACCTTAACTGCTGTTCTTCCCATTTCAAACACAATTCTTCAATTTTCAAAAATAACATTGGAAAGCAACTCTTCAAGAATGGGCCTTTTAATCTGGTCTTGATTTATTGACCGACTTCATAAACTGACATGTTATAGTAGATTTTAGCCCAAATTTTATCTATGGTATTTTATCTTATTTTTCAAACAAACTTATCCTTTATATTTATTTTTTCTACCTATATCTTTTATCTTTATAAATTTTTATAACTTAAAAAAAATTATCTTTTTTTTTTCACTTAGATCATTTTATTATATACGTTTACAACTTAAACATTTTAAACATCATTATATTTTTTATGAAAAAAATGACAAAAAGTTTAAGTTTTAAACATGTACACGGTCATTATATTTTTTAGGAAAAAAATGACAAAAAGTTTAAGGTATAAACTTTTATAAAGATAAATGGTACATTTGATTTACTAAAAACACATGGGACTGAACATTATATTTGATTTACTAAAAACACATGGGACTGAACATTATATTTGATTTAGAAACTGAACAAAACAAGGAGCAATGGACTAAACAAAAACATAAAAAAAATTCCTGAGTAAACTATGAGATAACTTTTTATCTCAAATACAAACTATAAAAAATATCAAAATATCATTCTCAGTTGTTTCGTGTCTCTCTCCCTCTCATCTCTCTCTCCCCTCCCTCTCCTTCTTATCCCTCCCTCTATTATAACGTTTCTCTCCCCCGATCTATTGTTTCACGCCTCTCCCTCCCTCGGTTCTTTATATCCTCTCTCTCCACTTTATCTCTCTATCTACACGTTCATGTTTCTCTCTCTCTCTCTCTCTCTCATATTTTTTCCTCTTATCTCTCTTTCTCACATCTCTTTCTCTCTTCTTTATCTACCTCTCTTCTCTTATTGAACATATTGTTCTCTACTATATTTTTCACTCTTTCTATATATATTTTCTCGTCTATCTCCTTTACTAATATTTGCATTCATAAACATTAATATATATATATATATATATATATATATGAATAAAAATGTATTATCGTAAAAATTATATTATTTTATTAAATGTATGGACATTAGGTATAATGTAAAATTGTCTATCTTATACATCCATCATCAAATATAGTGGAGTACAATAATTATTTTATACAATTTAATATTATTAGGTACTATTTTATCCAGTACATATTATTTTGTGAATCAAACGTATGCTAAGAATATGTTCTTATCACTCACCAAAATTAAAACAACAAAAAAGTGTATAAATAAAAAGAGAGTGAGAATAGCAACGAGATTTGTTTATTATGTTCTTATCATTATGTAAATGATTTAAGGGTCCGATTCATGATTGGGCTAAACCAATTGGTGATCAAATGAGCCCAATAATATCATGAATGTTAGTGTTTGGCAGACTATGATCAAATATATATATCTAATAAATTAACATAATAAGAATTTCAATAAAGAGAATAATTGAAATAAATGAGACCGAAAAAGAGCAAGCTTATAATTATAGAAAGAGTGAACTATTTAAAATCTAAAATAACTACTGTGAGACACGGATAAATTTTTTTTATTAAAAAACACTGAATAAATAAAATTATATCACTAAATATCTATTATAAAATACACATAATAAGTTTTACCAAAAAAATATACACATAAAAAAATGATAAAATATTTCAATAAAATTTAAATATTTAAAAGAAGTCTTTATTTTCTTAGAAATATTCATCAG